>OY979717.1:4705727-5128227 GCA_963855995.1 Muricea muricata
CAACATTTTGCTGTTTGTCGCCCATTCACCTACTGCTTCTAGATTTTTATTCATACCTCTGTCGGTGACTGAATATTTGAATAATGTACACTTGCTGGGATTGTCATGTCATCTGCAAATATATCTGTACTTGAACTTGATAGAAGAAAGGTATATCATTTACGAGCAATAGAAACAGAATGGGACCTAACAAGGATCCCTGGGGCACCCCTTGTTTTATTTGCAGGAAGTCCGATCTTACTCCATGGATAGTTACAAACTGGTGTCTGTAAATCGTAAAGCAGACCATTTCTCACAAGATAATCCATAAAGGATCCAGCCATATGCTTTTTCAATAATGTAGACCTGTATACCATCAGGGTCGAGAGAAACCTGATCAGAGTGGAACGTGCTTGTCTGAGGTAGTGAGCATTTGGTTGCAGTGTAGGGCACATCAAGTGGTAAGGATGTGGTAGTGAGAGCATCGGTGATGAGGCGAGCCTGGCAGATATGATCGTTCTTTTTAATAAAGATTGGCTCAGCAGAGGGATTGCAAGTCTAAGCTTCCCACCGACAGAGTCGAGAATGTCGGGCTGGCAAGGCATGAGATGTTTTGGTGGAACAGCAACAGGCGGAGTCAACACGAGGCTCGATGGCAAGTTGGGCGTCGGAAGGAAAACCGTTCGGAACATCAACCTCGAGGAAGTTGCCGGTCCAGATTATGGAACTGACCGGAGGGGCACGCAATATCTGGCAACATCTCGCTGTAGAAGATTTGGATGGTGTGCTGGAGGAGCCATAAGACACAATGTCACAACCAGCAATTAGGATTTCTTGAGTGGCAGGTCGAACAGCGATGTCATTACATGCCATGAAGGGTGTACCGGCCAGAATGTCAACATCGAGGTTTTTCACGACGAGGGCTTCGAGGGTAAGGGTCCTGTCGTTACGAGACAATGACAAACGGGTTTCACCAACAATGGTCAACGGGGTATGACCATTAGATTGCAGTGCTTGCGGGAAACTCTTGATGATGGAGGCACCTATGTAAGAGGCCAATGAGGCCTTTATCATGTTGGTCTCGGCGCAAGTGTCTATCGTGAGACGAAGAGGATGTTCACTGAAGAAGACGTGAAGATATGGAGGCTGTGTATCACACGACGTGCTGAGGGATGTTGTGTCATCAATATCTGCCACATGGCGGACTTTAGACTTGAACCAACGGTCAGACTCGGGTAGGTATGGGCATGTACTTAAGAAGTGGGATCAGTGGTCAGGCCGACCAGCTTGGAAGCAGAGGGTGCAAGATTTGGTTGGGCGTGGCTCGTAAGCTGGTTTGGGTGTGGATGGGTGTGGTTGTTGGTATGGAGGTGAACGGTGGCTGGGTGTTTGAGGAGGCTTGCCAGAATTAGAGAAAGCAGTACGCATAACTTTGGCTTCCTCACTGGTATGTAACTCATCTAACAGGGAGTCTAGGGCTTGGGAGATCTTGGGCTTGACGGAAGCAAGGGTGCGACTGCGAAGCTAAGTGCCATATCTTTGTTTGACCAGGCTAGGGAGGCTTAGGTGGAGAAGCTGAAGCCACATAAAGACGGCAAAATTTTCGAGGGAAGGAGAAAGTTGTTTATCTGCCTCTGGAATAGCACCATGATGGGTTATGCCACTGGCCCTTGTGAGCAAGTTGTCCTCGATGAAGGACATTAGACATCGATACAGGTTTTCTGGTCGTTGATCAGATTTAAGTTTGATGTTGGCGAGATCCAGGAAGCGTGAGCAAGTAGACTGCAGGCCATAGTGTTGTCGAATAACTTGCCAAACTCCATTGATAGAAGTGGAGTTGCGGAAGATTGTATTGCGAGAGATGATAGTAGCGTAATTGGCAATTTGACCAAGCATCATTTCAAGATGGGTGACTCTTTGTGCAGCGTACGACGTTGAGTCGGTTGGGACTTCTTCGGAATCGTCAGTGAAACAACGAAGAGGCGAAGCGTTAGTTGTTTTTTTGCCATGTGGCTCTGTCATTTAAGAACGTAGCAAAGCTTGGGTCTAAGGACAGAATGTATCTCAGATTATTTTCCCAGGCTGCTATGGACGAGATGCTTTCGTTGGTTGTGAGGGACCACTCTCCTCCGCAGGGGCTTTATTGGTTTAAAATAGTTTTAGTTGGATAATAGGGGGTAATGAGGAGGGGGGAGGGAAACAGTTGAAATTTGAGAAGCAAATTTTTACCCGTAGACCGCTTTCCGTGTCCTACTGACCCGTACACAGCAAAAAATGAACAACCTGTTCTGGCCTGATTAAAACAGCATTGAACAATGTTTTGGCAGCCCACATTGTTCAATGTTGTCAACAATACTGAACAAGTTGATGAGCCTGAATCCAGCCCGCAATCAGGTGTAACAACGCTGAACAATATTGTTGACAACCTTGAACAATGTGGGCAGCAAAACATTGTTCAATCCTGTTTTCATCAACCCAGAACAGGTTGTTCATTTTTTGCTGTGTGGGGTTGGTTTTGACAGGTGAAACGTGACGAATTCGCGACAGATTGTAAAGAATTCGCTTTATAAAATCGCTGTAGCTTCTTCAATATTTAATATTTTTCGCTCAAAAGCGGCAGATATGTTAAGGAAACGATAGCGATTCATTCGGTGGTATTTTGGGGAAACACAATGCAGGATAGCAGACTTTCGAGGTGAAATGTCAAAATAATTTGTATATCAAAATTAATATTTCGAATGTCAACACAGTAAACGCACTGTATTGTAGATTTCGCTGTATTTTTTTTTTGCTTTTTCATATTTTCCAACGAAACTTGGCTTAAAATGTAGAGAAAACGGCAACGGTGTTTTTGGTGGCATTTTCAGAAATATATGTATTTTCCCGGCTAAGATATCGCTGTATATTGGGCCCGCTACAAGGCCCGATAGGCAGAAATGCGATGTCCAGGCCTAAATTCATCGAACTCATATTTATTGTATTTCTTCGATCAGCAAGCGACTTACGTCTTGCGAAGTGGGAAGCGATGCAAGATGACGCTAAAGTTTATTTCGTAGTTCACGGCAAGCTGACAACCACTGCTGACAACAATCTGGGGAAGTTCGGATGGCAGAATTACCCATAGGATTTTAATCACTGTAGCAAAGTGCCGTGTACGTAAGCACCATAAAATGCATTGCGCTTCAGCACGGTAAGCCACCAAACAGTGGGGCTCGCTCAGGCTCGCCCAACTACGTTGTGCGGTCGAGTGTCTCTCTTTAGATTTGCTTGGTGAGCTATCGCTATGGTATGATGAAGATTTTGGCCTTAACCAGCCATCCTGTGTGACAAGGACAGGACAATATGGTATTCCGTACTGAGCTTGGGAGTCAAGGCCTTCATCAAAAGTTGCAGTATGGAATGTAAGCACATAATTTTGATAATCATTGTGTTTTAGGTGTCTAATGTTTCTGGAAGCTAAGCAGTCTGGCAAGCGAAAGATTTAATACATCATTAGTCAGTGAGCGTCGTATTTATTAATTTAATGTTTTAGTAACCTGACTACACAATTATATAATTTTTGGACAGTAAGTCGAATCTCCACAGTCTGGCGTGAGTCCCTAATCATATGATTTGTCGCAGCTGGGAAATTTGCCACCGCTGTGCAAAAAATATTGTTGGCGGCTGAACACAAAATGTAATTAGCATATTATTTGCGAAATACAGATTGGTTTCAGAGGTGCTCGGAATTTAGTTTCTTTGACGAGCCAGTTATAATTTTGTTCACAATTTTTCATTGATTTCAGTAAAGGACTGATATATAGCTGTCAGTTAATCATATTTTGAAGTGATGACATCGTCTGTTGAAGCAAATTTCCAAACTTTGACATGTGAGTAGGTTGCCAAGAATTAAGCGCTATGTTGAATTTACGTTTGACTTAATACTGAAAAATTTAGCTTTTGCTCCAAAAAGATATTTGTTTCCTGTTACTTCCAATATGTTTATGTTCCTTTCGAAACCAATTTTTTTGTTTTATAAATTCCTCTCATGGCCAATAGTTTGTTGTGAAACTCGCTACCGGAAAAGTACTTTAAATTACGGTTGTTGTTGAAATGGTCGTGAAAGTGATAAAACATCCACAATCACGTGGGCTGTTAGTGCAATGATGTCTTTTCGTACAAATGGTAAAGATATTTTTTAATTAACTAATGCGTTCAGTCGATCGATTTTGGTGACATTTTTGTATTGTTGTTCGAGTACGAGCGTTGACTAGTTTGAGTCGAATTTTGAAAAATCAACCTTTTGCTCCAACATGATCTTAGCTGGAACTTGGCCTTCATATTTATGTCTACACACCTGATTTGTTAGCGTGCTCTTAAAAATTACGCTAAAAGGTCGTTTAGTCCACTGAAAATGCTTGTGATCCATGTTTGTTATATTATTTTTAAATATCGCGCGTAAATCACGCCATTTCCACGCGTTCACGCAGGCTTATCTGGCGCATGCTCAGACAAATTTCCCAGCTCCTATGATTTGTTCATTTTGGAACAGTGGCAGTGTTCGTGGCACTTCATGATCAATCGAATACTTGATCTTGTACTTTGAATTTCATACTATAACATCACGCAATGCTTTGCACTTTGTATCGTACGATATGATTCGGTACTTCCGGTCATTGTTCATCAAGACTATATAACAACCTTATGTCGAGTGTCTCTCTTTATATTATTATATACAATTATATAAGAAATGAAGGTGTTGAGCTTTCTGTTTTTTCAATTCATAGCTGTTTCATCAGTCGTCGGTTGGTTTAGTATTCCGCGTAACCCCATTTTTTGGAGATGGATAGAAAAGCGATCAGCACCACTACCACAACCAAAGCCACCACAACCAAAGCCACCACAACCATGGGTATGTTTTCAGTCAAAATTAGACGGCAATCACTATGTTGCTGTCAGAGAAAATCATGATAACGATATAGAATGTTTAGGGTCGAAGATGTCTGGTCATTGCTATTGGAGCTACACAAAAAGTCATTGTGTCGATAATGTAGCTAAATACAGTAACGTTGGTGTAGTTTGCGGAGATCATCATAAAAGTAAATACGGTCACACCGGCTATGAGAAAAAGGGCCACTGGTGTCAAGTGGTTAGTGATCAATGGTATGATATTGCTCCTCACGCCGATCCTTGGTTTTGTCTTCAACCTGCTATAGACAGTTTTGTCGCAGTTCGACAAAATAAAGACAATCACATTGAATGTCTTGGGCCAAAAATGTCTGGTCACTGCTACTGGTCCAGTACCCAGAATTGTTGCTTTAGAAGAGTATCAAAGAATAACGAAGTTGGTGTTGTGTGTGGCGACCATCATGAAAACATTCACGGAAGAACTGGGTACGGTACTGATGGACACTGGTGTCAACTAAAGGAAAGCACGCCTCCAAGACGACTCGGTGCTAAAGATTTTAAAATTAGTGAAAAAGAGGACTACTTCAACCCAGGAGAAGGATTGATGAACATAAATTCCGTTCGAGTGACAGAGAACAGCGATGATTATTCTCCAAATTTTAGTGACATAATTGGAATAATAGTGTATGACTTTGGAAGTTACAGTCCGAGATATGGTGAAAAACGGGGTGACATTCATCTCAAACGTGTATCTTCGTTACCAAACACAGGAATGACAGCCCATTTCAGGACCGTTTTGGACTATTTCAGCAATAGATTTGAACGTAATGACGTGAGGAGTTATTCTATGGTTTTTGGAGGATTTGCAATACAAAACGGAAGACCAGTCTACAATTCAGGCACTTTTAATGTCAACGGGCAAACGAAAGATCGCAAAAGAGAAATGAGTGCTGCCGAGAGTCGTTTCTTATACAAAGCTTTAGATTACTGGAAAAACAATAAAAACGCCAAGAAGGGAATAGTAATGAAAGTTGAAGACATTTATGATAAGCCTGCTAAAATTCGTAAAGTTATTCGCCACGATGAACTTTGATGTTTTTCCGCATCTATTTGTTAGTTTATGTTTGTGAAATTGAGTGAAAACTTCCAGGTCGAGAATGATTAAATTAGCAACTTCAGATTTAATATATTTGTTTGTTTCTTGCTACTTTTTAAATTTTTACGAAACATAGAGCAGGTATAGTGAGCGGTTTTATACAATACAGTTCTGCAAGTACTTTTTCTAATTGATGCAAGTTTTGGTTATACTGATCTGTTTCATTTCTGAGCGCAGAAGCAGCTAAGGTAGTTAACTGACATTAATTTATTTTTGAGTCGGTTTTCTTTGATGTACCGTGGGTTGTATATAGGTTATTTACCTTGAATAAATAATTAGATCAAAGTTGTGGAAAAATCTCGACGAATCTTGACTTAAATTGTTTAAAGTCAAAAGACTCTGTTAGAAAACCTCTTCAAAAATAAATTAAGTTAGTTAAATACCTCGAAAGTCGGGATGTATGTCATATACAGTGTTGTATATGACATACATCCCTCCTTCTCGGTATTTAACTCTAACTCAAAGTCGATCAAGACATGGTCTGGAAACTCGGCGAACTTCAAAGCGTTTATGATGCACTGTGATTTAATGTTGAGACGGCTTCACCGTGCACAAATCTTTTGAAATTTTGCTGATCAATATTTTAACAGTAAGGTTGAGTGATTTGGTGATGCCATGCGACGCTATTGGACGCTGCTTCATTATACCAAAAATTCATTGTCTTCACCGTGCACAAGTTAGCATAAACACGAACAAAAAGATTAAACAAAGACGTGAGTCAAGTATCCAGACCATACTTTTATTGACTTTGCTGACAGAGCCGTAACTAAAGCGTTAATTGGGGGGAGGTGTGGATATTCATATATATTTTGAAATCAGTTGTCATTAATGAGCAGTGTGAGCATGTGCTGAGTTCGTATAATTGAAAACATTCTCCTAATGAGCAGTTTTGCGGAGTGGTAATGAGCAGTGCGAGCATGTGCTCACGAAAATTTATTAAAGTCCAGTGGAGGGACAAATCGTGTCCCGCGAGTGCCGTTTTAACAAAACGAACCCATACCCACGCTATCCCCCTCCCCCAATTGATTAACATGTAATGACCGTTGCTAATGGTGAATTTTACCTGTTTTGAAACGCACAGAATATAGTGACAAGTATACAGCAAGTTTTGAAATGATTTATAATGTGTTTAAACTTCATTCAGTTGACGTGAATTTCAATTTACACACACAAATAATATATTCAATAAGACTGCTAATACACTCTGTTCTTTTCGATTCAGAATATATCTGAAACCAAATAAAACATGACATATCAAACAATGTTTCAAAGTAGTCTCTGTGCATCGCCGATGGCTCGGGATACTTCAAAATCTTGCATGCTTCAACGATTCCTTGCCACATAACTTCATGATTCAATAGTGATAGAGCCTGTTCAGCATAGGTTATCCAACGTTCTTCATGGTCGAGTACCTCAGAACACTTTTTAAACCTTGACCTGTGATTGCCATCAGTTTGATCTTGTCTTGCGAGTTCCTCTTTTTCTAGTTGTTGCATTTTATCATGAATCATCTCCGTGAAAACGAGGTCGACTATTCTTTCAATAGTCACCGCTTCGAAGTCAATTTTATCCACATACATTTGTTTAAGTAGGTGTGCCATAGTTTTCTTTACAATTTTTGTGAGCAGTCGTTTGATGTGAGTACCACTTGAGGGCGAACTTATATAGACTAATCCCACTGACTATCAACCAATCATATCGCGGTTATAGCATTATATTACAACACCGCTCGACCAATCAAAGCACTGGTATAGGATTAGTAACACTTTAGTAATGGCTGCTAAACCAATCAAAGCACAGTTTAAAACCGGCAGCAACTGACGGCAAAGAATAACTGTGCTTATGCTATAGTCTCTGGACTGTGATTTTACAATCATATAACCCAACACATAAAAGCTGCTATATGAAATATGAGACCTGTAGTTAATTATCTATTACCTTCCCTCGAATAAGCAAAATATTCTAAATTACAATTCATTTCACACAACTGTGCCTACTGTCTTTGGGCTGCCATTTTTAAACATTTTACTCATGCAATAATAAAAAATTACCATACGATTATATAACACAACATATAAAAGCTGTAAACAAAGTTACGTAATTAATCTATATCGCTTTATACTAATAAGCGTTAGTAAAGCATTGAAATAGAATTACTGAAATAAAATCAATACCACCACAATGTCTCAGACAGTAACGGTTATTTATTACTTTCTCAGTTTCTCTCCTGTAAGCAAGATATTCTAAAATAAAACTCATTTTACGGTCTTCCTTGTTTTTGTGCAGTTGCCACAAAGTATACAAAGCGATTTCAAACTTTCCCTCTCTAAGTGTTTTAAAGCTCAGTTCCAAACCGATCGATTATCGTTCACTAATGCGACAGCCTTTTTGCGTCTACGTTGTTATAGCAACGTAACGCTATGTAAGCGATAAATTTCTGTGTGGCAGGCTGTGGGAAGCAACGAATATGACGTATTTTGACGTCACAAGATACACTCTAACACTCAAACGCGTGTTTACATCGTGGCAGAGATCGTGGGCTGTTCGAATTCGGATTAAAAGCAGTTTCATTCTTCATTTTTCTGGGATTTTGTGAAGATATTTGCTCATGGTTTTTGATATACTTTCTTAATTTTGATCCATTCCATTCTCATTGCAGAAGCGTGAGATTTGTTTCGCAAAATGCCAATATTTTCACGTATAATCATTGAACTCACTGCGTATAATACAAATATGTTGTGCTCGTGCTGTCGTCACTATGATCGAATTTCAACAAGATAACTTTTGTCAACTTAAAACGTTTCGTCGATTCAATATTGTTCATTATAGCTTCTCAAATAATTTAAGACTTCATAAAGAATGCGTAGCTATGAATCAACGAAGAAATCTAGTTTGTTTTGATCAAAACACGTTTATTTTGAGACAGAAGCGCGTTAATCACAGCGTTTTATTTATGTTGAAACTTTCAGTAGTCGATACTGAAAATATAAAGCAATTATCTTAGAATATCACCAAATACAAGTATAAGAAATTCTAATTTGTCAACAATATTGTTCAGCATTGTTACGCTGATTGCTTGTTCATTCAGGCTCAACAATATTGTTGTCCCAGGAATATTTAACAATTATTCGCCAAAGGCGGGGTGATTATCGGGAATATTCCCCGAGACGAAGTCGAGGTGAATATTTCCCGAAAATTACCGAGCCTGAGGCGAATAATTGTTTTAGTATTTTTACACAAGTTATTTTAATTTTGTTCATTTCTTTGTCCGTAATTTGCACAAAACGGCGGCTAGTCGCCATTTTGTAAACTTGTTTTTACTGTTATATTCACCTGTAGGTGAATATAAAGGAATGCACGTCATATTGGACTAATCATAATGTCGGATTTCTTCTGTTCACTTGTGTAAAAATACTAATGTTGCATACTGTTTTCAATATCGTGTAACAACTCAATCTTTTGCGGTATACTATTATATGCATTGCACAATTATTAAATATGTAGAGAGCAGGGATTTACCTTGACTAGTGATTACAGTGAACTATAAATAGGCATTGACAGCTACAGTCTACACTTATTAATTGGTTTTATATTGTTATAAACTGGCATCTAGAACTTACAAGGACAGGATATACGGATAGTATTAGTATATGGCAATGAACAGTCGATAAGAATGGCCAGTCAGTGCAGAGTAAAAATGGTCATCCAGTAATCGAGAATGCTAATCTGCCTAATCATCATCAGTATGTTTGTCTCTTGAATGCTGTGTTCAGAGCTTAATGTGTATACTGTTCAGAGACTTTGTAGAATTGAGTATTTGTACAATTAATTTGATTGTTGGCTTTTGGTTAGAACTATGTAGTTTTGCTTCGAATTTCACAATGTGCAAATGATTTTTTTATTTAACTTAAAGTGCCACTGCAACGAAAAAATCTTTGATCCAATTTTAAACACAACAGAACAACATTTCCATACGAGCCTTAATGGCGTTTTCAGTTTCTCGATATCTTGTTTCGTTTTAGAGATATTAAGGTTTTTTGAAACATGCAAATTAGGTGTTTTTGTTTCTGACGTCATCTACTCACGAATAATAAATTACATTTATCAAATGGTGAATATCTCTATAAATAGCAGGCAGAAATTTTTCACACTTTGCATGACTATAACAATTTGATAGCTTCACACCACTATTCCTATTGTGTTGTTGCAACATAAATGGTTTCGGAATAAAAGCTTTTAAACTGTAAAATAAATATCTTAATTTTCATTTTTTCTTTACACTGTATAATAATTTAAATTCAATAAATGCGATCTAAATGTACATACAACCATTGTATTATGTGCAGTGAAGTAAATATCGTCTAAAAGGAGAGAAATAAGACATTTTTGCTTTTCAAATACAAGACATTTGCATCCGAACGATCTCCAAGGCAACAGCATAGTGTGAACAGTAGTGTGCGTTTACCTAATCACTACACTCTTGCAAAGTTAGAAAAGGTTCTGGCCATTACATCCAAAGATATTCATTATTTTAGATATATAATTTATTATTCGCGAGTAAATGACGTCAGGAGACATCTAATTTGCATACTTTAAAAACCTAAATATCTCGAAAACGAAACGAGATTGTGAGAAACTGAAAACGCCATTTTAACTCATCTAGAAATGTTGTTCTGTTGTGTTTAAAATTGGATCAAAAATTTTTTCGTTGCAGTGGCACTTTAAAACACACTTTTACAACTGTGTGGCTAACTGATTATACTAATATAGTACAGTGATGCAACGTGTTAAAAACAATAACGTAGACGCATGTACGCATTTTGCGTACCTATTTTTGTAATATAATTAATAATAATAATAATTTAATAATTTATAAAGCTCTATTTACATAAAATGGTCAAGAGCGCTATATTTTTATAAATTTATATTTACATTATTGACGCTGGATTATGGACTAAAAGTCGTTTGAGTGTTAGAGTGTATCTATATATACAATATAAAATTAACATACAACATATTAACACTACTAAACTTATACGCAATTATAAAACTAGATACTGAAAGCTGATTTAAAAAGATGAGTTTTAAGAGCTGTCTTAAAAACATTAATTGACGAAATGTTATGAATATCTTCCGGAAGCTCATTCCAAAGTTTCGTCACAGCTACACTAAAAGAGCGATCGCCAAATGATCGCAAAGATTTTTCCTTAGGATATTCTAACATCATACTATCATTAGATCGTAAAGAATAGTTGCCTTTCTTTTTAATGTTAAGTAAATCAGCAATATAATTCGGAGCCATTCCATATAAAGCCTTAAAGGTGATTAATAAAAGTTTAAAATTAATTCTAAATTTAACAGGCAACCAATGTAGTTCGTATAAAATTGGCGTAATATGACAGTATCTTGGGGTCGAGGTCACCAATCTTGCAGCAGCATTTTGTACTCTCTGCAACTTAATTAGTTCAGAGCTAGGTAAACCATATAAGATACTGTTACAGTAGTCTAAGCGGCTTGTTACGAAAGCATGTATGACAGATATTAAATTCTCTTTAGATAAAAACTTGCTTATACGTTTGATATTATATAACCAATAAAATGCCGCACCACAGGTCTTTGTGATATGAGTTGACATCGATAAGTGAGAACCACACCAAACCCCAAGGTTACAGACTTTTTGGACTGGAAATATGTCAACACTCCCTGCAACACTGACACGACAAGGACTTAGTTTCTGCAATTGTTGTTTTGATCCAATCATTAGAAATTTTAAGTTTTTCCATCATTTAGTTTAAGTTTATCTTTAAGCACTGATACAATTCTCCATCGCCAAAATCGCTTCAGATTGACCGCACAAATCATCAGGCTTAAATGGCACATATAGCTGGCTATCATCAGCAAAACAATGTGAGTCTGGCAAGTGACTGCCCACAATATCGAACAATTTGGAAGCATATAATATGAAAAGAGGCCCCAAGCAGGAACCCTGCGGAACGCCAAAGTTCAATTCATATTTGTCAGAAGATGTACCATTCAGCATAACACGATAGCTTCGACCAGGCAAATAAGATGAAAACCAGTTCAGGACTTTGCCACGGAACCCAAATTTGGAACTTAACCGTTCAAGCAAAATTTTATGGTCAATAGTGTCAAAAGCTGAACTTAGATCCAAAAGTACCAGTAGAATAACACGCTGACTGTTCATGTTCATTAAGATACATTCAATACTTTAAGTAATGCAGTTTCAGTGGAATGGTATTGCCGGTATGCTGATTGCAGAATTGGATAAAGATTCCAGCAAAGAAGATGGTCATGTATCTGATTGTAAACTAAACTGCCCCTCTCAACTAGCTTAGAAATATATGCTAAATTACCAATGGGACGAAGATTGTCAAAAGAGGGTTCTAGGCCAGCTTTTTTCAAATTCCCAACAGCGCATAAGATAACACAAAAACATATCACCTTAGAAATGTTAGACATGAACCTTACTAATGTTGTATATACTTCTATGATGAAATAAACCCTTCTTACTCACAAATATCACTTGTATTTCTTTCTTTAAATTTTGTACCAAGATACTAAACATATTCTAAATAGTATCCAAGATATCGACAACTCTTGTCGTTTCGGAACCAATATTGTGCGACAAAGTAGCCAGAAAAATACACGATCAGATAACGCGACACATAATAGCTATATATTACACAACACAAGCACGACATCATGTGAAATATGAAACCCGTAATTGTTGAAAGAGTGCAGACAATGTAATCAAAGTTATTATTAAACCCGATCTTAATATTGCAAACCATTAACTAATTGGAGCGCGGCTAGAGCGTTATAAAACGCAGTTGTTCGACCAGTCAGAGCACAGGTATAGCGTTAGAAAACGCAGTTGTTCGCCAATCAGAGAACGGCTATAGCGTACGTAACGCTGTTCGAGCTAAGGCTGCTCGACCAATCCAAGCACGGCTATAGCATACGTCACGCTTCGACCGATCAGAGCGCGGCTATAGCGTACGTCACCCTGCGTACGTCACGCTACGTACGTCACGCCACTTGTATGTACGTACGCTGTTCAACTAATCAAAGCTGGCGTATGCTTTGCGTACGTCACGGGGCGTACGTACGCTGTTTGACCTATCAGAGCACGCGTACAGCGTACGTACAGGGTGTACGTCACGGGGTGTACGTACGCTTTTCGACCAATCAGAGCACGGCGTTCTCGCATACTAATTAGTGCGGCACCCTGTGGAGGCTTGCGCCCCCCTCGCCCCCCCTAAAAATCCGGGTCGATCGGCCTTTATAATACTACTTGTATAGCCTCCTAATATATTTAATAATGTTTGTAGTATTCGAAATATTGTAATACATCTTTTAGGACTTTCTAATACAAAATGTACTTTAGGACAAATAAGGAACATTTGCATGTTTGTACCTGTTTCGTTTATCTGAAAAACAGCCCGCCAAATTGTCACCTTACATGAAACATCAATGATAATTGCACGAAACGACACCAAGAGCATGTAATGTTACAATGTTATATATCTATAATGTTAGAGTAGACTTTACATTTAGGATTAGATATTTACTATGCAAGTTTCTGAATATATGTGAACACTGATTCAAGTATTCATATTGTCCACATCACAATCGTGTACTTACGCAACTTTAATGACAAACATATACTTGTAAATTTACTACTCATTTATAGCTAAAGAACACCCATTCTAAAAGTTATAAACAATATTTATACATAAATTACAATATTAAATACTTTCAATTGTAAGAATTGCATGCATAATTCAATTATTATATATGATTCCCATGTTTGGAGATTTGACATTCATGAACCAAAGAAACTAAAAAAGTCAATGAATTGCGATTTGTGGATATTAGCCGTGAACGTGTGTACGTAGGACTGAAGATGGCTCAAAGTTGTAACACAATTGGATTTTTTCATTTTTGCGGATAATTTCTGAAGCGTTACTTATATTCTTATGTGGAAATCATTCAAGCATCGAACATGTGAAAAAAACTTCATCATCAACTACAGGTCCTCCAACAGAAATCAAACACAAACCTTTACAAAGGCAGTCCAGTGGCAGCACCAGGCAAAACTGAAGGGGGGGGGGGAGGGGGCAATTGGAGGGCAAAGGAATGTTTTTTGAGGGGGGGCAAGTTTGTTTTAGATACTAATGATATTAAATAGATTGCACAACATTGTAATGATTGAGGGGGACAAACTTGCTCTCTCCCCCCTTAGTGCTGCCACTAGCAGTCTATTGCTGTGATTGCTATGATGAACATTTCCACATATTAGTTATAACTACTCCCATCTTGAATGTTGACATGTTTGTGATTTTCAATCAGGAATAAGATACATTTACCTCAAACCATACTACATACACCTCGGCGATTATAAGCGATGGGCTATATAAGCTTTTTGGTGGGCTTATCAAACATGGGTGGGCTTCAATATGGGGAGGGAGCTTACATATGGGCAACAACTTAGGTCATAATGAGTAGTAATTTTTTTCAGTTTTTAGATAGAAGGGCTTATATTTTTCGGGGGAGGATTTTTAATTGAAGGTTTATGATAAAGAAAATTTCCATAAAGAATATAATTTAGTAAAATGGCAAAATTTAGTGATAAAATGCTGTAGTTTGAGGCATATATCCTTGCAAAGTTTGAAGATTTTGGTTATGATAATTAATTGAACTACCAGCAGAAGTTGTTACCATTTTTCAATCAAAAATTGCAAACAATCTCTGCACCTATTATACAAACATGAAAAAATCTGCAAACTTTACAAGGCTATAATTTCAAATCTTTACAACATTTTGCAACTACCAAACTACCAATGAATACTAATCCTACTCACATGATCATACATATCATCATTGCAACATTCCAGATGCCAATAAATGTCCTGAAAAATCTTAAGTTCAGGAGAAATTCACGGGTTTTGTCCACTAAAAAGATTGGCAGTGGTAAAAAAGGTTATTTATGTCTTATTCTATAAATAATACATGTGGTTTAGAAGACATTTGTGAATCATTGGGAATCCTGCAAGTTGCAGTAAATTTGCATGATATATAACTAGACTGTTTTCTGCAAGAACAATTCCTGCTAAGTACCTGCCTGAGAGGGACACTGCAAATAAACATTCCAAGAGAATAGGATAATGCATAAAAAACAGCTATAGTACTTCTCTTTTATGCAGCCAATTCATAACAGAATTCTCACCCAACATTTTCAGTACATGTTATAATAATTGTATAGATGCTTATGCCATGTAAGGCTATAAGGAGTATCTGTATCGGAGTAAACCCACAACTTTCCGCATATCTAACATTGAAGATACTTAGGTGAGAATCAAACTCGCAACCTCATAGGGGAAAGGCTAATGGTTTAACCACAATGCTATCCAAGCTCCAGTCATGTGACAATGTATTCTTAACCATCAGTTTGTATTGTGATGTAAAATGGGAATGTGTTTTAGGCCCCAGTTACCTTTGTCTGTTTACCTCCTGTTGAGTATTATGCTGACTGATAGAAATATCATGAGCTACAATACACTGAACATTACGGTACCTAGATTTGGTTCTTCCTCTCCAAAATTTTCTGTCGGATCTTTTCTTTTCCTAGTGACATAACCAAAAATAATCACAATAAACAAATAAGTATGTTAAAAACATATCACATATAACTGTTAAAAACATATTGCTGTGTGTCTGCTACTTTTTCAATTTCTTGGCTTCTTCTAAGCTTCTGGTAAATTAAGATGTTATGTCAACTTCCTGCAAATATTTTCAAAAAGGTAAATCATCCTGAATGACTGAATCTACAAATGTTTTGCATCAATATATATAGACCTATTTTTATTACATATATGTCACAAAGAAATAACAACTTAGGCTATTTGTCCAGCAAACAGCAAGACATCTGAGGCAATTACATTCTAACCCAAACCTTCTCCTAACCGTAAAAATGACTAAATACCAAGGGCCAGTTGTATCAAAGGCATTTAGCTTAAACGGTGGATAAGTAAAAAGTGAAACAAGTTTACATGTTGTGTAAACAAACCAGCTGAAGTTATTTGGCCTGAGAAGAACAATTATATATAAAACTAAATATTTATTCTATTAAACTCATAATTTCGGTTCCGTGCTAGGTGGAAAAGTGATTTTTAAATTTCTCTTATCCACCATTTAAGTTAAACGCCTTTGATACAACCGGCCCCTGAGTGGAAAGTTTGCCCTGTGTAGGGTAACTCTCCCCCATGTAGTTTTGTTGTCTTCCACATTAATTAAGGGACGATGTGGAGTGTTTTCAGCCTGGCTAAAGACTATAGTCCTAGAATACAGCGTGCAATTACATGACAAGATTGCCGAGCTAAAAATTTTCCTCTAGGCTCTCAAGATTCCTGACTGAATCATATAAACAACTTTATTTTTGTCAGTTTTGCTTTTAAATGCAGCTACAGTTTCATAGAAGTCAAATAATAAACATAAACAGCATTTTAAATTCCTCAAAGAAGCGACATAGGGTTTTTTTTAGACCTAATCGTTTCACTCCAGGCCGAAATTTCATCCTGGTTTTTGCTGAAATCTTAATTAGCCCAGGCTGAAACCTCCCATGTAATCGTGAAACAATTTGAGCTTGGTAAACCAGGCTGAAACTCACCCCTTAACTTTTGTTAATCTACCCTGCAGATTTCACAAACTTTCTAATTTGAATTGAATCTACAAATATTTTACAAAATAAAGGTGTTCTTTGGAATTGAACCTGGAACTACATGGTAGCTCTCAGCAACTACAGCTCAACTGAATTTAACCAGTTTACATGAAACAGTATAGAATATACTGTTTGGTGGACAAATAGCCAAAATTGTTATTTGCCCTTTACCGGACAAATAACAAAAACACCAGTTTACAGACACACCACTTCATATCAACAAACTTACAGTTTAAAGTTAAGAACAGCGCATGCGTTCACCAGAAGGGTCCTGTAAATAAATTATATACCATCATTTATTCATATTAAATTGTCAGGAGTAAGTGATTAAGTTACCAAGTAATAATTTGAAAGAGACACAACTTCAATCAAACCATAGAAATAATATATATTTATTATCATTGCATCTTGATATCATATAGCGATATATTAAATTGGTGTATAATTATAAATGTATTATGTTTCTATAAACACTGAAAAGCAATACCCAAAAATGAGAAAATCAGATATTATTGCCATCCTGAAAATACCACTGTGCTTTGAAAAATATCAAACACTTTTATACGCTTTAAACACTAAAATCGTGACTAAAATTGCACTCCAATTTAGCATTTATATTTTGACGTTGCATTTCATGTCCGCCATATTGGTATTTAAACCATTTATCCCATAATGCATTACAGGTTAACAAATTTGCAATTTACATCTTTTACATTTACAGAGATGTAAGAACGTGTTTATTAGAGGTAAGTAATAATATCCAACATATATGACTTATGCATTCAATAACTTTATACTGATAAATGCATACCTTTATATGCATAAGGGTCATCAACTAATAGATTTACCCACCTATCACAGACTTGCTCCATCAGCCTCCATGATGGAGAAACATGATGGAGAAGGGGGGGGGGGGGGGTTACCCTTGAATCTGCCATAACAAAATAAATAGGATGGAAACAGGTTTTTTGGCTAAAAATATGTTAATCTGGTCTGTGATGGGATTAGGGTGATACCGTTGAAGCAATAGTGGACAAAAGTCTACAATTGGAAGATGAAATCCATTTGGCCAGACTGGAAAAGCCATGGTCTGGCCTGGTAGCTGGTACCAAATGACCAGACTGGTCTGTTTTGAGTGCTAATCTTTTGACAACATGTTACAACCCATACAATGTTTTTGTATCATGCAAGAAGAGCAATTGAATTAATCAATCCTCTGCTAAAAGGTAAATGGCATGGGTAGAATGGACCAACAATATAATTGGTATAGATATATGCTTATTTGTGGTGACCATACCCTTGTGGGGAAGCCTAATAAAAATATAATGTGCCAGCTTTGGTTTACCAGTCCAATCATTAACGAAATGAACTGAGATCGGAAAGTTTGTATTCTTTGGTTATAAATATATGGCTATACAATATTAAATTTTTCATGTGTTTTAATTGCTTCTATGCATTACTTTCTGCTGGTTGATGAACAAAAGTGGCAGAAAAATGTTTCTTCTGCACTGCTAGGGGCTGGGTTAGGATGGGTTCAAGATTTTGCTCACCTTGTGCTAGCCTGACCTGTATCCACACCACCCACACATACACAATTAGTTTTTGTTAAATTGGAGATGTTATTTGTTATTATGGCAATGAAATTTATGTAATAAAGGTCAGGTTTGCTTGTATAATCTGCCCATCAGCAGTGTGTGAGAAATATTCTTTCATACATATCTACTTTAAGTGTTGGCAACATTCAGTTCAAAACCCAACTGCCCCCTTTCCCTTCAAAGTTTTCAGTCCCCCTCCCCCCAAATTTAAAGACACTTGCTTTCTGTTTCTGTCATGCCTTTGGGGGGGGGGGGGCTTAAGTTTGGGGTCTGAGGAAAATTGCCCTTTTTGCCCCTGCCTTTTGAAATTCCCTGTCCATTCATCTACCACACAATTTTCAAATTATGTATCATAAATCATTCACATTCATTTCATTGCAAGTTATTATTTCACAATTAGTGAACACGAAAATATTTGCATAGTTAGCTGGTTCATGTTACGAATCACGAAACAACGGCCTTTGATCTTAGCGACAAATTACTAGGAGGATGTTACGCTATGAAACTCATTAACTTGCAACTGATCACTAATGTCTTTGTGCTCTCATTATTCGTGATCATTGGTCGATTAAATCTTGTGTTTCTGAAATATTAGTTTCTCGTTCAGTCATCTCCAACAAAAGACGGGCGATAAATTACGATATATGAAAATCAGACTTTATAATAACTTACATCAGAGCGATGACTAGGCTGTATTGTTACAGTTTATGCAGATCATGAGACCTTTACTCTGTGATTATAGAGTGCTTTCACTCTATAATCACAACAGCAAAACAACAAAGGAGTTGAAGAACACATTGGTGTATCCATAGTTAATAGAGTAGATGGTTTGGAAGCTCATTTGAATGACAATATAACTCATTATCTATGTTGGTAAACGTTACGCAAAAAATATGTTCTTCATCGTCACATGTGTATTGTTTTTTTGCCAAATCCACCAGTAGGAATTCTTGAATTGCCCTATTGTTCAAGTGGCGGATGGATAATATTCCTAAAACGTTCTTATTGGTTAGTTAGGTAAAAATACACTACGCACGTGACGACGAAGGACCTCATTTCTGGAAGAAAACAGAACGAAATAATAGATAATGACTTATATTGTAGTTCTAATGAGTTTCCAAACCATCTAACTCTAACTATGATGCAAGGGAAACCATCTTTTTATAAAGGGTTTTAAGTTTGGTACAAATATATGATTTCTTTTTTACTGTTTTTCTTTGAAAGGACATATTTATAAAGAAGATTAAGATGGATTCAGTCCAAGGATGTCAGGTTCTTTGTGAAGCGCTAGTGAAACAGGGAGTAAAATATATGTTTGGAGTTGTTGGAATTCCTGTCATAGAAATTGCTCTAGCAGCTCAATCGCTGGGAATCAAGTATTTTGGCATGCGCAATGAACAGGCTGTAAGGAACGTGGTTGAAATGTTGTCTACTGCAGTTTAGTGTGAAATAATGGGATCTTGGGCTCAGATAAGGCTTGGCTGCAAAGCCGGTTGAGAACTTACGGTTAGGTTAGGATTAAGGCTAGGGTTATGGTTGAGGTTAGATTATATCGGTCCGCTAAAGTGCAGTTATCCAACACAATCAAAATATACATTTAATCAGTTCATCTCAACTGATTGCTGACACAAAAAACTGTCGCTTATACTACTACCAGTGCAGACATCTTTTCTCAGGACAACAAACGCGATTGATTTACATTTAATTATCTCCGTATTTACAAGACATTATGCTTTCGCGTATAAAATCATTTAAATATATATCTATGTATGAACACTTTTATGAAAAATACTGCCAGCTACTTGCAGCGTACTTAATTTGACATAGTATATTATGTATATTATCTAGCTTTACAGTAAGTGATCTATAAATAAGGGCAATAACTATTCTTGATCAATAAGGCAATATCTGTGCATGCACGCACAACCATGTTGTTGGTATAGAAACAAAAATATCATAATCTTTTCAGTATTCAATTTCGCAACAACATGACCACCATTTTATTGTCTTTTATCCCTCAATGGATTGTTTTGTAGTCAAGGAAATGTTCGGTATATTTAATATTTTCTTCTCTAGGCATGTTATGCGGCGTCTGCTATTGGTTATTTAACACAAAGGTACGGTAAAGTTATCATAAGAAAATTCTTTGTAATTCGCTTGATTTGTGTTCGCCTAATTGGCTACCATTTATATTGCTAGCGAAGAACTTTACCTCCTCTGTATGACAGCATATTTATTCAAAAGTTATCCCTTTTTAGACCTGCTGTTTGTCTCGTTGTCTCTGGTCCTGGTTTATTGCATGCGTTCGGAGGAATGGCGAATGCAATGATTAATTGTTGGTAATTTTTTCGAAATTATGAATACTGCAATCATTCTGACTTACCTTGACACCAATATAATCAGTTTAGTCGTATAATATTAAGTGAGAGCAGGGATCAAAATAACGGCTGATTAACGCACAGTGACCGGCTAAAACGCTGGCTGATCATTCGCTATCACCTCAGCGGTCATTTTGAGTAAAAAGTAAAAAATCGTTACGCCTCCCACAAGAATTATAAACCACGGCAAATGAAAAGAAAAAGATCAATAAACGGAAATGTGTTATGAATCCATTGAACTATAAGTAAACTGGAACGATTAGTCAGGGGGGAAAATTGAAGCCAATTTGATTCAGTTTTTCTGGGTTTTGAGTTGAAATACTAAACGTGACAAAATGGGCCATGTACCAAATGAAAGCTATTAGAAAGTTGTATTTGGTGTAAAAATTTTGAGGCTTTAGGTGAAAAACAAAACCTTAAACTTTGAAGGGAAATTTGCCGTATTTTTCAAAATTGTAGTTTTCGTATTTTTTAGGCATTTCTTTTTTGTCTAAAGTCTTGAATTTTTTATAATAAATGTAACTTTTTAATAGCTTCAATTTGATTTACGGTCGATCTTTGGCGTTAAGTATTTCGTCTCAAAACTCAGAAAAGCTAACTTGGCTTCACCCATTAACTGACCTTTTGTATTGAGTTAGCGTTCTAGTTGTATTACAATTCACTGTATGAATCTAAGAATTCTTAACCAATTAAAGAAGAAAGGAGTAGCACTATTAATAATGACGGATGCATGCACGAACTGGAATGTTGACCTGATTTTGTCTGGAAACATGCGTTACCGTTATTGTGAGCCCTGTGAAGTATGGCTTGTGGCAATGTTTGTGACTTTCTTTTACGCTCGTTGACTGTCATCATGCAGAGTTTCAGTTCCGCCTCTAATCCCTTAGTGAAGTAAATTAATTTGAATTTTAGGCCACTAATAGTGATTGGTGGGAGTAGTGATAGAGACCAAGAAAGCAGAGGAGCTTTTCAAGAATTTCCTCAGGTTAATGCTATCCATAATTTTTGATAAAAATGTATTGTGTAATGTTTAATGCATTTAGTGAATTGGATAATTTACAAATTAATGGTAAACCTATTTAATTTGTACACTGTGCATGATGCCGTCTGACAAAAGCAAAAAGTTAATTCTCAAATGAATACCCCTGTGCTGGGATTGTTTGAATCACATTGGCAATCCATCCCTGCCAATCTAAGTGAGATGTTTAATTTTTTTTCACCCATCTTCATTTCAACATATTAGCGATGATAAACACCGGAAGCTAATATTTACACGTGTCTTTTTTGTCTCTATGAGGAATTCTTATACTGTATATCTCCTAAAAATGCACAAAAATGTATGTGAAACCTTTTAAGAGAATAATGAACATTAGTATAATTTCTTTAGTAAATAATGGTTTTCAAGCATTTTGATTGGTTGACTGACTAGTAAATCTAAGGCATTATTTACTAGCTGGCATTTTTTTCAAAATAGCCGCCAATGAGAGTCGTTTTGATGTATTATACTTTTGCCAAAATTAGCAAATGGAGAAAAATTGCATTAATATAAACTCAAAGAATACAATAACAAACTTTGATGTTAAACTATCGTAAGCGGTGAGGTAATAGATCGTCTGCAAATACCTCATTAAATAATTTTTCACTATTTAAAAATTACAAGTAAACTTTAGTCTTTACTTAGGAATTTTCAGAAGTAAACTGTATTCATAAAAGACGACAGTGCATTTTATACATGTAAATTTTACTAACGAAATTATGCTAAAACAATTATTCGCCTCAGGCTCAGTTATTATGGTAAATATTCACCTTGATTTTGTCTCGGTGAATATTTACCAATAATCACTTCGCCTTCGGCAAATAATTGTACAATATAACCCCTTTGTCCAGATCCATGAGAGCGAAGCATCCAGACGTTTGAAAAAATATGTTATATCAATAGGTTACCATTTAATTATCATTTATGTATACTATATTGCACCGTTCATTCAATAATAATTTTTGGGAAAATAATTAAGATTACACATTTGGACAGCGAAATAAGAGGAAATATTATTAGAAAGAAAACACAGAACTACAGCAAAGAAACTAAGAAAAGTGTAACCATAGTAAACGTTAGCTGAGTGCTCCAAGTTGTACCGTGTACAAGGTGTATCTTGTCCAAGATATAAGTTTTAAATTGAGTTTTTATGTGCTACACTTATCTATACAGGTTGAAAGTTCGCGATTGTACACAAAGTACGCCTGTAGGCCACATGATATTAAAAGTATTCCATTCCTAGTTGAAAAGGTACTGTTGTTTACCTCGTAGTTACATTGTCATTACAACAGAAATCTTGTCTTCGCGCCACAAATTTAACCTACACTGTCTTATTTCACTGCCTTTAAATGCTTTTTTGAACAACTTATATCTTGATATCATGTATGCTGAGTTTTTTTTATAATCTCTCTCGTTAATTTTTTTACTGTAAAGCTTAATGTGACCAAATTCACCTCACTTTTATAAAATAAAATGATATCTTCTGTTAAAACAATTTCGGTTCTTTTTTTAGGCCGTTCGGACCAGTATCTATGGTCGTCCAGGTGTGTGTTACATTGACATTCCTGGTGATATGG
This sequence comes from Muricea muricata, assembly GCA_963855995.1. Lineage (NCBI taxonomy): Eukaryota > Metazoa > Cnidaria > Anthozoa > Malacalcyonacea > Plexauridae > Muricea > Muricea muricata. Next base: position 4,729,077 of record OY979717.1, read on the forward strand.
TGCTTGCGACAGCAGATGACGTCAGGTTTGTAATTGGAAAATATTAATAAACCTCGAATTTAAAGTCAAATTTGTCAGTGTCACAGAAACAAACTTCTTCGGTGTTGTGAATTCAATAACAGAAATACAATTGATTCAAAATATTGGCTCTTTCTTTTGTTCCAGTGTAATTCCGCCATGTTTAGCACCACCAATAGCTATGGCTGAACCAAATGCCATCCAGCAAGCTTTTGCCGTCTTGAGAGCAGCAAAACGACCGCTAGTTATAATAGGAAAAGGTTTGTAAATCTTCAACAAAAAGTAGAAAGTAATGTCACTGTTTGCTGCACTTGACGTACACTGACTGCCTAGTTCATGGAAGACATTCATTTGATCAATTAGTTGACTGTCAATCGAACGCAGGTCACTGAGATGTATTACATGTGTAGCAGATATTAGATTTGAATCTTTGTATCCTAAGATTGAATCATTGAATCCCAAGATTGAATCATTGAATCCCAAGATTGAATCATTGAATCCCAAGATTAAATAATTGAATCCTAAGGTTAAATCATTGAATCCTAAGATTGAATAATTGAATCCAAAGATTGAACCTTTGAATCTTTGTAAAGATTGTAATAACTTCAGGTAACAATTCAAAACGATAAGATCGTTGTCTTATGTTCTTTTATGTATGATTTTGGTATAAATATGTAATAATGAAAAATCCTATGATAGGTGTGGGTGTTATTCACGATGTTTTCTAGTATATATGTTCAGGTTTAAAAAAAGCGTACAGTAGCGTACAAAGAGGGGAGGGGTGTGAAGTATTCACGAAATTTTGCGTGCGTACTAAATGGATGTCCCCATGCAGGAATAATAGTGCCAACTCATTCATCTTCCCCAAGGTGCTGGATATGGTCGTGCGGAGAAGGAAATATGCAAGTTTGTAGAGAAATTTGAATTGCCATTTCTGCCCACGCCCATGGGGAAAGGCGTCATTTCAGATGAACATCCACTTTGTGTGGCTGCTGCACGATCAAGGTGAGATTATTGTTTGGAATACATGAATTCGCAATGTAGTATCAATTAATACAGTAGTCTAATCAAGGACGATCATGCAAACGTTGTAGTGAATACATTCATAACGTCCGCCTTTTCAAGTTTCACAAACATATCACGTGACGTGGTCATGTGATTTCCCTATTTTGAGTGTCAAATGTTTGCAGCTAATTAAACAAACGCAACATCAATTAACCTTCAAATTTCCTAAATTTACTTCGTTAACGCTCTAAATAACCGCTTTAAATTTCGATGTCTTCATACGTCATTTCCTTGCGATAGCGATCAATAGTGTCCAGAATTGGTTTAACCTTAAAAAGTTCCATTCTTCCACTCTTCTTCAAAATGATTGGATTATTTTTTTTTCTAGAGCATTACTGCACGCTGACGCTATATTATTACTTGGTGCAAGATTAAATTGGATTCTTCATTTTGGTCTTCCTCCAAGATATAATTCTCAAGTCAAACTTATTCAGGTTAGATACCCCTGTCCTGGGATTGTTTGAATCACATTGGCCATCCATTACTGCCAAACAATGTGAGATGTTTAAGTTTTCTTTTTCACCCATCTTCATGTCTTCTCAGCATATTAGCGAAAATAAACACACGAAACTAATATTTACAAGCGTCTCTATTAGGAATTCTTGTATATCTCCTAAAAATGCACAAAAATCTATGCGAATGTTTTTAAAGAGAATAAAGAACAAGATAAGCTCTTTTTATATATATGTACCTAATATCATTTTTCTTTGTTTACTCGATTCTGATTGGCTAAGAACTGTGCCGATTAATCGGCATAGTGTGCCGATTAAAAATTAATCGGATCGCGAGTCCCGCGGGGCGCGGGATTTTTAAAAACTAAAAGCATAAATAAATCGCCAAACACGCGTGTGATTTTTCATTAATACATCTCGGACCGTGTAATTTCGTATACATACTGCTATTTTGCCAAGATTCACGAGAGAGCGAGGCGTCCAAGCCATTGAAAAGATATGTTATATCAATAGGTTGACATATGTCCAGAAGAGCTTGGTAACAATGTCAAGCCCACCGTTGCTTTGTTTGGTGATTTATCTTCAGTAATGATGCAGGTAAGTGAAACATTTATTTTGTAAATATTTTTGCAAGCATTTCTAGCCTGTGAGATTTGTGTTTTTGTCATAGCATAGCGGCATGTATATAGTTACCTTCGCTCTGTTCGCTGCATGTATGAGATTTAGTCTGCTGGTTTGTAACACCAGTAGACGTATGGAATTTTTTCAGCTGAATTCCGCTGCAGAACACATGCCAAGGACACAATTTTCTATGTCGCAAAGCTGGAGAGGAGAGTTGAAAGAAAAGATAAATGCAAACTTACAATCCAAAAAGGTAATTTCAAGCCAATGCCAACAACTGGCCGAATGTGAACTTTTATTTTACAGCTGTAATAACTCGCGTAGTAAGCATGTTTAATCAACATTCAATCCTGGTTTAATTCTCAGGAACTCGAAAATGATGAATCCATTCCAATGAACTTTTATAGAGCATACAAAGAGGTATTTTTGTTTTTCACTCTTGCGGTTATAGTGCGTGTGTGACAGCTAGCATGCAGTAGGTACAGTGAATAATAATAATATATCTTTCGTGGGAAGTACAACGGTTATATTTCCGTAACACGCAGGCTGCACGACAAGTTTGGTAACTGGTAGTACGGATAATGTCCAACAAGAACTGGTGTGTGTATCAGAAAAATATTTTTCTTATTATTCTTGTTTTTCAGATTCGACAGTTCTTGCCCCGAGATTGTATTCTAATAAGTGAGGGTGCGAATACTATGGACATTGGCAGAACAGTCATACCAAGCCATCTTCCGAGACATAGGTAGGCCTTAATGTTTATTTAGGTTGCGGTTATGTAGGCTAACAGTATACAAATAATAAATGTTTATGAGTGCAATGGTAAGAATATTTTCATGAGGTGAAAATTCATTGTTCCATCCAAAGAGGCGATAGCCGAGTTGAACTTTCACCGAATGAAAGTATTCTTACTATTGCACGAATAAAAACATTCATTATTTGTTTTAAACAATTCTTGGGTTTCACTAGGGTATTTTGGCGTTAATCTGAGTGGGGGTCAACCGAAAATCTATTGATGATTATGCTGTACTGGAGTGAAAAAATCTCATGAAATTGCACATATTTGCTACCATACACAAGGTCAACACATACAGTGAAAAACTATTCCCTCCGATGACTGTGCATCGATTTGGAGTTGACCCCAGTGAAATTATGACGTCACGTGAAACCCAAGAATACCAGACTATTGTTTTTCAAAACAAATTTATTTGACATTTAAAACAACACGCATTTGAGTCGTAAACTACGAAGACCGTACGTAGAGCTTTTTGACGGATGCGAATTCTGAGAGTGCAATGGAAAAAACTATTGCACTCCTAGGAGTGCAATGGAACGTTTTCCATTGCACTCTTGGAAAATGGAACTTTTTATTTATTATCACCTGGCCATAATCAACCAAGTAAACGACCAGAATTTAATAGGTATTATATAATAAGAGTTTGTTCGCAAAATGCATGACTTTTCCCCCATTCCCCCCCCCCGCCTGCCCCCCGTGGCACGCTGTGAAACATTCGGTGTTGCAACCCATTCAAAACTAGGTGACGTTAGCGACCCCCCCCCCCACTGTTTATTGTTAGTAACCATGCATGATTAATTTGAATTTATCATAATAACATCAACTGATCCTTAATTCTGAGATTTATTACATGTATAATTATGTTTCATCCAGGCTAGATGCAGGCACATTTGGCACAATGGGAGTTGGTGCAGGTTTTGCAATAGCAGCAGCAGTCTTAGTGAAATACGAAGATGAAAGATTAGACCCTCCTGCAAGTAGAGTGGTTTGTATTCAAGGCGATAGTGCTTTTGGTTTCTCAGGAATGGAAATGGAAACTGTTGTAAGGTTTGTTTTGCCATTTTTGTCAATCTGAGCTCGGTAGGAAAGATGAATAACACAATCCACCGGTGAGATTTTATCAGACTTACTAAAGAGGGTAAAATGAATATTTTTCTTCCAGCGAGCACTGCGTATCAAGGTTATATTTCCTGCCGATCTTTTCTTTAGAATTTTATCAGTATTACAAATCTTCAATCACGCAACCAGTGTTCCGCGCAACTCGCGTGTTCGCATATTTTTCCACCCGTAATCCTAAACATGTTCAGTAACTGGTAAAACCCATATTAAAGTTCAGCATTTTCGAGTTAAATCACGTTTTGGAGTTAAAATCTCTTGCGAATTAAATATCTTTGGTGTCATTGTTTTTTATGCCGCTTTTTGTGGCAAAAGCACGATCCGCTGGGTGCCACTGTCCACCTAGTTTCCTACAACCGGCTTCTTGATTCAAAGGCCGTCTTCCACTAGGCGAATTTTCCGCTCAGAAAGAAATTATTCGTTGGCCGTTGTGTTTATGCACCAAGGTAAAGTTAGTGGAAATTGCAAAATAAAATTCATTCTGTAGTGGAAAACGGCATTATAATATGTGCTCTTCATTCTTTTACTACAAATCACATTCTTGAAATTGAAAAAATCATTAATTATATTCATAAGATATAACCAGTCTAGTTTCCTGCATGGTCCTTTCGCTCACATTCAATTTTGATTTGAAACTTATCACGAATTAATGAACGGATTTCTTTCAAGATTTAAGCTTGAGACTTTCAGAATGTTATTTTAACTTAATTGTGTAATTTATGTTGATAATTATGACAAAGCGTTTAAAACTCATTTTTTTACTATTAATTAAAAAAATTGAATTATAATGTTTAGATTGCATTAGAATTACAAAAAATTCTCCTTGGATACGGGAGTTAATGTTATATAAGTATTGAAGCACAGCAAATTGTTTATATAAAGTAAAAAATGCAACCGTAATTGTTCAGCGTTTTTTACATCTTGCAATACGGCATTACGTGTTTTGTTTGATCCAAAATTCTAGCGATCGTGTCAATTAATCATCTCTATTCAGGCACAAATTGCCCATAGTCTTCATTATCTTAAACAATAATGGCATTTATAATGGGGTTGATGAAGAAAGTTGGAAAGATATTGCAAGTTCGCCTGAAGGAGCGGCAACGAGGTTTGTTGATTGATTAAAGATGATAACTGAGAATATTTATTGAAAATATGTTTGTCATTTTAGAAGTCTATTTTGAAATTCTAGGACAACTTATGGGTTTTTACCACAGAAATGATATCTTACATTTCAATAAAATGACCTAATCAAATGACCTATTGGATAGTGAATATTATGTTTCACCTTCTTTAGTGCTCCTCCGACATCATTACTGCCTTCAGCGCGATATGAGAAAATTAGTGAAGCATTTGGCGGAAATGGATGCTTTGTTAAAACACCACAAGAGCTAAACTTCGCTCTCAAGGATGCATTTAAAAAGAAAAATGAGGCGTCACTTATAAACGTTATGATCGATCCTTTCTCTCAGAGAAAGCATCAGGTAACAGCGAAATATTTTCCTCATCATTAAAAGGGAGAGAAATTAACCAGTGCATACTCTTGTGATGAAATTCGACCTGCTGATTTCGCAGATTTTAAACTCTCTAATTTCTCTTTACAGGAATTTGCTTGGTTAACACGGTCAAATTTGTAAACTGAAGACAGTCATTAACGTGGAACAGGAAAAAGATCTTGGAGAATAATTTTGAAATAGATGGTGTATTTAATGAGTATCAAGATTTTTTTAATCTTCAAAGATATGTAAACTGTGATTTATTGAGATTGTACAAAATTTATTACAAACCTGATTTATTTACTATTTGTACTTCAAATTTGCAAGTTGTCTGAAAGAAACTATCGCTGAATGTTATCTAACATTGCCTCGGTAGTCTTATGATTCGGTTCAAAATTTTTTTAAAGATAATCCCCACATACACACAAACCATGCAATGTGTTTGTCATGTGTATAAATATGACATAAGACGGCTTAGTTGTTTTTGTTCATCAGACATTAGACATATGGATCTGTAAGTGGAGTCCCAGTACAAAAATACTTAGCACCAAAATTAGGCATTACCTTTCTAGGGTTAAGGTTACGGTTAGGGGTTAAGGTAAAAAATGTGGCCTATTTCTTAGAGTAGCTATGAGGGAGTTATCCCCTAGCAGTCGCCGAAAGTAGAAATGCATACGCAAAGACAAAGTTCAGACCTTTCTTATCAGTGTGGTTGACCTGTAGTAACCGTTACAATGATTAAAATAATGATTTAAAGGGTAAGTGCATCCCGGCAGGGATGAAGCGGGGGAAAATAAGGTAGTGTTTAGGGCTAACCTACAACCTAGTCAATTTATGAATCATGTAAGTTCAGCTCTAAACTGTACAGATTACGGGCTCTCTTTGATTTGGTAAAATGTATATTAAATGTAAAATGTTTATTAAATGTATATTAAGTTTTTGTTTTATCATCCTCCAGCAAATATTAATTAATGCTATGGATGCATGTACTTCTTTCATTATGCACCGTAATTTGCAAGCAAAATTTCTCATGCTATCACGAGTACGGATGACGTTACGATAGTAAAATATTTAGCAGACGTGCGACTTGTGTTCATATGTCGTTCACACGCAAGTAGTTGCGCTAAATATGCAAATTAGGAAATTCTCGATACACTATACTTTCCTCTGCGTGTGTGCACGCTCATCAGAACTACATTAAGTGATTCTTTGAGATAAGTAAACCTCACGCAAGCTTGTAGTATGAATTAGCAAGCCACATATGGCGCTATCGTCATGCGGGACAAGCGCCACTGGGAAAATAGATTTCATCCTCGTATCAGACGTTTTTGACAGTTTTGTCATAAAAGCTAGTTATCTACTCCCGAAAATCGTGGATTTCCTCCAAACCGTAATGCTGACAGCGTGGTTAGGAATGTAAAAAGGAAAGCTTTTAATTAAAGAGTTTCATAAAAGGTTTCATAAATTGTGTAAAACTGAAACTATATGGAACTGAATTGTATAAGCAAAAGTTGTGTGAAACGAAATATATTGTTCTTCCACCTTGTTCCTCGATCCGCCTGTGTGAAGAATGTTAGTTTAGACGGCGATTTTTCACCTTTGTTTTACCTCACTCAGTTCCAACATAGACATTAATCCGGTAATCCATAAGTAGATAAGTTCATTCTTCAAAAAATCACAAGCCGCTCCGTAATCTCTGGATTGAGGTAAACAATGAAAAATTGCAGGAAGATATTCTATTACTCGACGTACGTAAAAATCACGGGTTTTGTTATCTTTTTACAGGGAATGTCGACTAGGTTGGTAGGACATCACTATGTCCCTTTCTGAATCCAATTTCAGGACGGACGTGATCATCACCCTTGAGACATCCTTCTTTGTCGTACTGAGCCGCGTCTCTCGTAAGACGTAAGTCAATACTCGATCAATATAGCCCTCATTGCTTTTAAGTGGGATGATTAGCACACGCACTTAACTTTTCTGCGATAAATAAGCATATTTTGCGTTATTATGAAGTGTTCAATCACAAATCATCTCGATATTTGTTTAAAATCTAACTAAACAAACCACAAATTTACACATTTTGGGGTTGTAACTTACATTGCTCTTTTCTTTGATCTACCGCGTGATAAGACCAAGTTATTTTCCTTGAATAAATAATGAGATTTTCAAAACAGCCGAAATGAAAACTAATTACTCAATGTAAATCGGCTATATTATGTACCGCAAATTTTGGACACAAGTATAATATTGACCAATGGAGCCTGTCGCTTGTTAGAATAACATTTCACTTATATCCCGCTTTCGCGGTACATAACTAAAGCCATTCATATAGACACTAGCGTGGTAGGTCGTACTCTCTCAAAAAGGAATCGCAAGTCGCATGACTTGTTGTTGCAAAGGGACAGTTCACACGTGAGCATGACTTTATTTGGCTCAGATGGAAGACGATAAATTTGTTAGCCGCTTCACCTAGCCTGTTCAGTCCTGTTGGTTCAAAAGAGACATCATCGTTTCAAAACTAAATGATTATTGCTATTCCTTGCATGATTTTCTCTCTCGCTATCGTCAGGCTCAGTTCAATTTCGGTCTGCAGTCCTTGCTTGCATGTTTTGTAAAATAACATACCGTGAGAAACTTGACTTTGGCTTTAAAATAAGTTGCCCGAGAGTTTATTGCCCTGATAATATCTTCTTATAGATGCCCTTTTTAAGAAATTCTCTAACAGCGTCTTTTATTAGCTGTGCATATGTTTTCATAAAACTATGAACGATGGGTTAGGCAATGATGCTAAGAGTTGTCGATATCATTGTCCAGGATCTTTTTCTCCACTTGCTTCGGCGCTAGCATTTGAAATAAGATGAAAGGTCGTTCCCAGTCTTTTCTCATGTGAAGCGCACAAGAGCTCTGTCAGCGTGCTAGCCTCACTTGGGCAATGAATGTAGCTAGTAGATAAATAAATGAATCTTAGCTAAGCCTATATTGGCATCAAGAGAGTTGATAAAAACATTCTTGCAGGTTATAAACTTAATCTTGTTAGTATGCTGATAAAACTCTGTACCGCAGGAAGACGAACTGCGAACTATACGACTTCCTACTGCTCAGTAAATGATCTTCTTTGTGATCTTTGATGGGGCAGCTCAATTTGAATTACAATGAGCGCGTGCGAGAATGCTTCACATTCTTTCTTGGCAAATCATCCATGTTTTCTCAGTATTAAACCTGTCATCGAAAGTATGTAATGGTAAAAATATGACCATGAATCTCATTTACACAAAATAACACGAAGTATGTTTTGTATCAGATGTGTAATGTCTTTCCGTTTTGTGATTAAGAAGTCGCAAACTACATGAGGTGAGGTCCAGTTTGAATAATAACGCTCTATCGCTGTAACTTACATTGAACGATTATTAACCGGGGGTGTATTAATAGTGAATGCCAGAAAGCCATATCACACTGCGAGTTTGACAACCAAATATTGCTACAATTATTCACCGCTGGCAACAGCATGGTAAGATCGTATTTGTTTTTGATGATTGAGGACGTTGCATGAATGGAATAAGAAAATATATATTTCCTTGCAAAATAACTTCGTGATAAAGTGTATTTTTATAAATACCTTGGAGTAAAAATACTGGAAAGAATACTGGATTGGTTTGGATCGGATTATCCCAGGGCGTTGATGCTTATCAATTGACAATACTACTCACGGTGCTCATGCCAGCAGTCTTGCTTACACTGACTGTAGTCTCGTTTTGGAACGCAAGGGAATGTTACGACGCACAAATAATGTCGACGCAAATGTGAACGGACCAACGTCAACGCGCAATTTAATATAGGTACGTCATTGGAATATGTAGCGCGAACAATTATCTGTTAGCATTTTTAAAGGTTATATTTTCTCAACACATGTTCAGGGCAAATGTGAGCTTATTTGTTGATAAGGGTACATGTGAGCAAACACTGTGACATATTCATTTTCATTGTGTTCGTGCATAAATGTATCTTTAGTAAAAATGTACTTTGTACGTCGCCAGCGAATGCGACAAGAATTCAAACGAACGGAATGTTTACATGGGTTATGTCTTGAATCTAGCATTAGGAAATAGCAGGCTTATCTCACCCTGTAAATCTCCAGATGAATCAAAGAGTTAGCTTAGGAGAATGTGACGGAAAACAATTAAGCGTAACAAGCGGTGAGAACACATTATTCTATCCTTGAAGAAAGGTCATTGATCTATTTATTCGTCATCGTTTCTATCTTTTACAGTTGAAGTGGAATTTTCATCAGTTATTTCGTGATTACAGTTCATCTTATCGTTCATCGACAAACATTGTCATTGCTATTTACTATACAGCTAAAGCATACCGTGAATATTTTCTGTCGTTTAATAAGACAGCATTTTTTGTACCTCACATTACAATTTCACCGTGAATGTAACATATTTTGCTGTTCCTGCCTGCTGAGCGATGAAACATGTAAGGCGATATTATAGTTTCATGCAGTGTTTTCAAGATCATATCCTGCTCAAACGTCGCCCATGGCTATCGAAATTTTCTTTGTTGCTTGCGCTCGCGTAAATACACTAACGTTTTATTTTCTAAAACTGTATGGTAATCGCGTTAGCAAAGCGAAATGGATCCTACGACAAAATATATCACTCACATTCGAATGTCTTCAGTTCCTTATTCAACAATATTTCAACTCCGATGATTGTCAGTGAATAGTTTTTAAGTGCTCATATTATATTCTGAAGTGCTGTCTTCACTTTTCGTGCAAGACTCTCAAGGGTTTCATAAGGTGACATTATTAGTTGGTATTTGGGTTGATATTGAATTTCTCACGCCAGTAACACTTCATGTTGAGGGGAAAGTTGCAGCAACTTCTGGCATGAAACTTGACCCAGCGTCGCTAAGGACTGGCGGGAACAGGAAGAAACTGGCGCCAAGAACTACACACGCGCAATTTGAGGGTGACAAGATGTACGAGAATTCAATTCACTTTGGACAACAATTTACACAATTCAGGACAGACTTTTGAAATGATCTTGTTTTCTCTTACGATATTGTCAATAACTGAAATTGTTAACATGCCTCATTGATTGCATGAAGAAATCTTGACAATGTCAATATTGTATTTAAAGCCCAATCGTCAAGTATGACCACTTCACTTCGACGAAAAGTCCGTAAAAGTGTTAAAAATCCACTTGTAGATATAAAATAAAAATTGTCTTATTCATAAATTTTACTTGTGAATAAAATAAATTTTATATTTGTTAATTGTTTTATTTTTAACATTTTCCCTCTTAAATATTCGGTAGTCCAACTTAGTAATATTATGCGAATAATAAGAGCGCTGACTACCAATATATTAGCAGGGAATCCTCATTAATTAACTAATATTTATGTGTCTGAAGGTCTACTCGATCCTCACATTGTAACCCAAATAAGATTATTGTGTCCAATAAATTATATGAGAATGGTTAGGGTCAGGGTCATACTGTATGCATGAAAATATAGTTCCAGTTATTGCAATTATTTAAGTGTTTATGAAACGAAATTTTCTCCCACGATTTTTTGATTGCGTTGTGAAGACCAGTTCAACTCACACTATAACTTCTCTAATAAAATTTTTGCAACTCTCTTACTTCTCGAGATATTATTAATCTATTTGACACGAAAATAACACAACCACCCACGTCAACTTTATAATGTTTCATTTAGTTAAAAAGTAGATATAATACTACAAAAAATTGCCAGCTCTGTGTTAGCACACACACGTGAAAGTGTAGTTTATTTAGTTATTTTACATTTATATTACGAAATAAGCCATCTCATAGAAACTCATTATACAGTATGACGTCGGTGGTTATTTGCATATCCAGCAAAGTTGAATATCCGACAAAAATTCTAGCAAAGCCAGTTGCGTCATTATTTAGATTGATCTTCGCAATGCAATCAATAACATTTTTAAACAAATTTCGTTTCATAAACACTTTGTGATTATAGTGATCTTACTGGGCTACAACGTGCGGGTTGCCCACTTACATCGTTCCGATTAATGAACAGATTTGTTAAAAACTATAAAAAGAATCGTATCATACAGTTAAAAAAGGAAGTTGAGAGTTGTACAGATAGAGGATCACTTATTTGTTTGGTATATAGTGAAGTAAATTGATATCAGTTAATTGCTTATTTTGAATACATTAACTAAACGATAGGCATGCTTTGCTCATTTTTTAGTTTTTCCCAAGGTTCCTTTGTTCACTAATTTCTCCTATTTGGTGACAAGATGGTTTTGTCATGGCTAAAGTTTATTCTTCTTATCACCACAACATATCAAGTAAACGCAGAAGGTATTGAATAATTGCAGCTAGCTCACCGTGACTGCCATGTATCTTAGCTTTCACAACACCGTATTTGCCTAGAAAATAAGGAGATAGCGTTGTCAGGTTTAGAAAACAAAACAACATTCTCTGACTACTGAAATATTTTATTGAACGAGCTTTCAACTACCCAACTGTTAGTCTTCGACGGGCTGAAGCCGAATGGATTACTTACATGCAAGATTGCAAGTGTGTGTTGAAATGCGAAACTTGATTTAGCAGGAAGTAATTCGTTATGTCTTGAAGTGTAGTTTGATGTGTGAAGTGTAGATAATGGTGATGAGAAAACTCGTCTAATAAAATATTTAGTCAGAGAACGTTGTGTTTTAGATACTGGATTTGTCTTTCTGGGGCTGCATGATTGTACGAAGGGTGGATAGCGGTATCCATCGAATTTAGTGGGGTTTTCAGCTGCTGCAGAAATTCATAAAAAGCAAGGACGGCAGGGATATTCACCCCTGCAATAGCTAAAACCTATTTGTCCTTCTGTCTACATGATAACGACGTTTTTAATGCAGTTTTAGGCAAAGCCAAAGGTTTGAAGATTCATCCTGAAGGTGGCTACTTTCAAAAAGACGAGAAAGTTACGTTGTCTTGCATTCCTACGACTGGTCAGTCTGTGCCAGTATCATGGTACAAGAATAACTTGATTATTTCCCTGGATAATGATAATATAATCATTGGTAATAATGGATCATTGACCATCATCAGTTTTCAACCACGTGATGAAGGTTACTACCAGTGTGAAGGATACCGAGGGCAATTTAGACAAAGCCCAGTGGTTGCTGTCATTCTTTTTGGTAAGATGCATTCTGTCTTGTAACAGGGGCCTGAAGAGGGGTCCTACTCGCATTTCCCAGTTCAAACTTTGACTAAATTTTAGTGCACAAGCCACATACTCCCAGCTCAAATCGTAATCGTATTCCCATTTTCTATATTGTTTTTTGGTTGTGAATGAATCGCAGGCCCAGTGTATGGAATCCACTCATTTTTCCAGCACAAAATAACTCCCAGCTCTCATTTTACCTCTTCAGGAACCTCTACGTATGACCACGTTAACTATCACATGAAAATATAGGATTTTTAAGAAGTCTAGAGCATGAGAGGAATTACTAATTCTTATTTTCTTATTAAGAAAAGAAATACTTAAATCAAACAATTTTTTCTCCATTCTCTAGTTCCTGTGTACTTCGTTCAACACCCAGTTGACGCCATTGTTCGCCGCGGTTCAGTCGCAACGTTTTACTGTTTGGCTGACGGTAGCCCTAAGCCAGAATTATTATGGCAAAAAGGCGATACATATTATACCCGAGGTGAGAGTCTTGGTAAAATTCAGGTCTTGGACGATGGTACACTGGAGATTGGTAATGTTCAACTGCGTGATGAAGGCGTGTACACATGCATTGCTAGAAATAACATGAGCCAAGCTCTGATGGGTGATGCACATCTTACTATCATGTATCCACCAATCATTGTAAACATGAGCAAAAATACAACAGCAACAAGAGACACTAGGCTGACTTTACAGTGTGAAGTGCAAGGGTACCCAATGCCGACAGTAACCTGGATCACGGAAGATAATGTTAAAACTAAATATGCTGAAATGATGACCCTGGATGGAACGCATTATCTGAATATCGCTAGAGTTCAAAATAGTCATCAAGGACAGTTTATCTGTGAGGCCAAAAATAAACTGGGCACCGCGAGGAAAGAATTGTTTTTGAATATTAAAGGTAGAAATATAGTAGCTAAGAGAATTAATATGAACTAGTCTAAAGGCCTATCTTCACAATATTTTGTGGTATCCTACCCAAGGGTGTGTGATCAAATAAACAGGCATAAAAAGTCAGATTTCAAAGCTCTCCGTCAGGGAATCATCTCCATACGCCAGAATGACAATCGTATTATTTGTTTGTAGTAAACGTCACACCCTGTTTTGTGTGGAATATTTATGAGATGTACGAGTTGTTCTTAATAGAATTCTTTCTGGTCGATATTTAGCGCGCGGCGGGCAATATTTCCCGTCACCTGAGGAAAATAACAAGATATATGAGCTGAGTGTAAACAAACAATGCGACAACTGCATCGCTTATATCGAAAGAAAATTGGGCTAAAATATTGTAGGCAAACTATACCACTATGCACAAGTTGCAGTGAAAATCTGAATTAAACATATATATGAAATTTGAGTGTTAAAAAACACTGGGGAGCATTGTAAATGATTGAATTGATAGATGCGTGCGAATGAATGAAATCACTTACAATTTCAATGTTGTAAAATGACTTTAATAAAGAAGATGCTGAAAGCTTGTCAATTGATTTAAAATTAAGTACATGGTGATGATTAAAATGCATTCATAAACTAATCTAGAGATATCAATTCAAATTTTCCATGGTGCTTTTCTGCATGTTTTTTCTTCATTCATTAGATTACCTTGTCAAATGTTTTGATTTAAAAAATGTTATTTTAGGGCGTACCTGTCGTGACAGAGATGAATTCACATGTAGTAACAATGGTGATGATGGACACTGTATCCCCAAAGTTTGGGTTTGTGATCTGGATAATGATTGCGCTGATAGTATTGATGAACTAAATTGTGGTGAGTCAGTGTGAAATCTATTTAACATTTTTACATACGAGCATACACAATATTCAGTTCACTCCCCAGTCTTTTAGTGACCGATTACAATTTCTACATTTTACGTAACCATTGCGTACACTATGTGCAATGGGTTAGTTTTGGAGAGGGAGGAAAACCTGAATACGTTTTGTAAATTTTGCTGTTTAGTGGACATCAAGCCATGTTCATCAATATACGACTTTGCGTGCACGAATGGTCGTTGTATTCCCTGGAGTTTGACGTGCGATGGTGATAATGATTGCGGAGATAATACTGATGAACATCGTGATTCATGTAAGTTTTTTTTATCGTGGAAATTGCAAGAAAATTTATCAACAGCGATCCCCACTAGAACTAATATAATTTATTGTAGGATCATCCAAATTTTAAATATTTTACTCTTTCTGACTTTTCGTCTACGTTTACGGCAGCCATTACGGCAGAATGTACATTAAATTTAATTAACGAAAGAACCCGCATCTAAAATCTGGTTGAGGAACATCCCTTGAACAGAACGACCCCCCCCCCCCCTACACCAGCTTTTGTTCTCGCTACCTTCGTTGTCATTGTTGCTCTTATTTTTATCTGTGATTCTTTGTCCATTCTATAAAAAGTATCTCAACCACATGTACAATTTTTATTCAAGGTTTTCACAAATGTAACAGTTCCATATTCTTTACATGTCGAAATTGGAAATGCATCCCGAAGTTATGGCGCTGTGACAATCATGATGACTGTGGAGATGGTAGTGATGAAATGGGATGTGGTGAGTTGAGCTCCTCGACGTTTTTCATAGAACTTTAACATTCTTCTAGTATTTTAATACTTAGCCTCCTAACTTTTAAACATATTTATTATATGAAGTACAATGCTTTATATGGATTTCGGGCACTGATAAAACTGATAATCTCACATGTGAGATTATTTATGATAATTTAATTTCACATGTGAAAATTATCGCTTTTCAAACATCGCAATCATCAATCATAGCGTCTGGACATTTTATATTGGTGGAAAACCTGTAGTTTATATAATAGACAGAAAAATACGTGGGTACTTGGAAATACCAGATTTATTTCTCGTGTTGAACCTGATATTTCTCACTCGTGAGATATCATGTTCAACACTCGAAAGAAATCTGGTATTTCCGCGCACGCATGTATTATTCTCTATATATTAACAAGTGTACTGCTCATGAGACGTAAGAACCTCGTTGTTGTTTTGATGTTTCAGTAAAAATGTGTGTTTAGTTCAGAACTTCGCCAACCTCATGGACAGGCGGAATGACTATTTAAAGAGCTCGGTTGATTGGGCGAAAAAGAAGGTTAAACCATAGACAATCAAAAGAATGGTTGGAAACGCAAGCTAAAGCGTCAATGTTGCTGACGCGACATCCGTGATACGGCCTGATATGCTATAACCCTGTAATTTCACTTTAAATATACCTCAGGACTTTCTATTTACATATTTTAGACAAGAACGGCAATGTCTATGGAACTATCGACTTTTAAAATTTTTTATGGATATAACACAGCTAAAACCCAACCCAGAATGTTTGCATTCTTTTTGACTACAGAAATGTCGCCATTGTTGTTGTTGAAAAAGGTTTACGGAAACATTAAATGGTGATTTTCCGCCTTGTTTATCCCTCTCAAAAGTTTTAAAAGTCGATAGTTCCATTCACATTTCTGTTCTTGTTTAAAATATGTAAATACGAAGTCCTGAAATGTATTTAAAGTGAATTTACAGGGTTCCAAAGTAAACCGTATCACGGATGCCGCGTAAACTTTAGCTTGCGTTTCCAGTCCATTCCTTAGATTGTCTATGGTTAAACACAACTAACTACAAACCCTAGTATATAAGCGTGTGCCAAATACACTCCATTTTCCGACTTTAACTACGGGAAAATTTCAGTATTTTAATAAAATTCAAAAGAACAGTAACTTTGAACATCATCTTTTTTTCATCTAACGTTGCGACTAGCTAAATATCAAAATGTTCTTCGGAGTTATAGTTGTTTTAAATTTTCTGACTTTGTCATTGTCATTCATGAGTTACAGCTAGGTATATAGTGTTGAAAAGCAAAAATATTTTATTTAATGTACCTGTCTCATACTCAGTTGCGGTCGCTACTCCAGTTTTAAAGCTCAAACCCTTAATTGGACGTTTTCTAAAGGCCAGGGGGTCGCTTGTATAAAGCTCTTAATCACTTTTTGATCACTATTTTGTAGTTAAATACTGATTAAGTACAAAATACCACTAATCATAGTTAACATATTAATCACTTTTTTATACAACCGGTCCCAGGAAAGGAGGAGGTTGAATCGTATGTACCTCGGATCCCCGGTAACTGAGCAAGAACTAAAATCCAATCATTTTAGTGTCGAAGCTAATCAATGGAACTTATCTAATTTTGTGTAGATAGTGGAGCGTTTTGTCTAGCAGATGAATTTCAGTGCGAGGAAAGTAAGAAATGTATCAAGAAAGCTTGGGTGTGCGATAAAGATGATGACTGCTCAGATAAATCTGATGAAAGAAATTGCGGTAATGTCATCGTTGAAGTGCATTTAAACTCTTGGTTTTTTTTCAAAATATACATTCCTGGTGACATATATAGTCTCTTGTAAAAAGAACTATTTCATTTGCCACTAAATACGATTAATAATTGTAATTAGCAATTTGTAAATTGAGAATTGCAAGTTAACTATATGGATTGTTGAGTGGAGGGGAAGGATCTTTAAAAGTGATAGGAGCTTTAAGGTTCAAATTGGATGAAGAAAATAGAAAGGATGCCTCGTTATCTCTAAGGAAAAGCCTCAAAGGTTGTTCGCATTATTCGTTCCATGTCTCATGAGTGGTCCTCTCTAATGCGCTGTCCCAACAAACAATCCATGCATGCTTTGTGATGTTGACTGGGAGAGCCATGAGTTTTCTAGTTTCCATCCTTTGTAAAATAGTAAGTAGTTCAGTGTTGAGCTGAACTGCAGACGAGGAAGCTCGATCTGATTCGGGTAATGGTTTGTTAAAGAATGAGGGCGCATCTGGAAAAATGTAAATCTTATTTGATAGTATATTTATCGCAAAGTACGACCATAACGGAATGAAGAGATTGCCTCAATTTCCTTGTTTGAAAAAATCTGTCTGAATCTGTCTGCATGAACGACGACTGAGCCGATAATTATGTGATCTGATAGAGCTTATTCATAGATGATATTCTCTATTAATAGTGTCTGGTTACAAAACTACAAACTTACAGGTACAATTTATTATTACATCGGGGTACTTAAATAATTTCCTTTTACAATCTGCTGTCATTTCAGAATACGCTGCATGTGGTGCTGATAGTTCCACGTTTCCTTGTGATGATGGCGAATGCATTCCGTTGCCATGGAAATGTGATGGAGAATTCGATTGCCGCGATAGATCAGATGAGATTGAGTGCAGAGCGAAACCTTCAGCTGAAGATCAAGTGTCAACTAAATGTAGGAAGAACGACCACCTGTGTGATGGTGTTTGGTGTATACATAGTACGTGGTTATGTGACGGAGAGAGGGATTGTAGAGATGGATCCGACGAAAGAAATTGCGGTATGATATAAATAGAGCTTCAAGCCAATTTCCACTTGGAGAATTTGTTCGCGCCAACAGAAAAAAGTATGAACTACTTTTCCTACTTGTTCGCGGCGAATATTATCGTGAACCAATTTTACCCAATCACGTAACCGAATTCTTGTTTTCGCTTCTCGTCTTGCGAAGAGGTGGGATAATTAGCCTACGTGAACGTGACCGTGTTTGGATGATTAATCCTCGTGAAGGTGGTCAAATGAGCATATGTGACGGTAGTCAGATGTGCCCATCTGATGGTGGTCAGATGCGATGGTGGCCGGATGCCTCTAGAAACTTTGTATCCATCTATGCTTGTATTATACTAAAGTATAAACTGCAACAAAGGAATCTAGTTTCTTCTGAGTTTTAAATGAAGTTGCAAATTGCGTATTGGAATTTTTACAAAATGTTTAGTTTTACTCGACGTTTTCCGACGTTGTGCGTATTTTAATTGTTGCACATGTAAACCCTATATAAATAGTCAAAATAGTGTAAACAGTTAAATAGACGAAGATTTCTCTCTGAATCTTAACTAGGTAACTCTCCGCACATTTTACGCTCACGATGTCGTCAAGATCAACACGAATGCGATAACAAATGCATTCCAGGAAATAAAATTTGTGATGGAATTAATGATTGTTCCGATTTATCGGATGAAGACACATGCCAAGGTAATTAAAGTTCTGGCTGAATAGCAGCTTAGTAAGCTTACTGTACAGAATATTTGAAACATTCATTTGCTCAATTGAAATTATTTCACACAATCTTAACGAGAAAATAGAAGAAGTTGTTCATTCTCCTCAGAAACCGGAGAAAGTTCTGCTTTACAGCGGAGGAAGTTCTGCTAACTCAGTCACGGGACTCAACAGTATATTGATGGTAGAATTTTAAAAGAAAATCTAGTTTAGAAGTGGTTCAAATTTGGATTATTATAACATACAGTGTATTCTGCGACCTTTCATTACAATTCGTTTTCCTTCTTGGTTTTATAGAGTACATCTTGTATAGTTCACAAAACAGCATAAACAAGTTAGATCTACATGATTACGAATCCAGAGTTCTAATCAATGAATTGCCAAATGCTGTCGCCATCGATATTGATATTGAACAAGGAATGATATATTGGACTGATATAGCTCATGACAGCGTGCAACGCGCTAAGATTGGGACAAATAACAACACGTTTGAAATTGTAATACAGTTTAACTTGGAAAGTCCTGAGGGAATAGCGATTGATTGGATTGGAAGAAAGGTATATTGGACAGATAGAACTCCAGGAAAAATTGAAGTCTCGGAACTGGACGGAAGAAATCGTGCCGTATTGGTCAATGAAAACATTAAAACACCAAGAGCCATTGCTGTTCATCCTCGATACAGGTATTTTTATACATATCCTCGATACAGGTATTTTTATATATTTTTTGATATGACAATCATTCTATCTACTGCTATATAAATGACATAGTATCAAGAGTACAGCTGACCAGTCTATTACTCACTGTGTTCTGTCCGCCATTGAGAAAGTCGTCAATCACATCAACGCAGAATTATTTCATTTTTTATATTTGTGATCTTAGTTCACAGATATTATAAGTAAAGGCTACAACTAAGTTTACTCATTAGGTTTACCTAAAAAAAGTTTAAATAGCTTTTAGATGTAGTGTTTAGCCTTTTTTGAAATTGTTAGTGTGGTCATGAAAGCATTACTATTATTTAGCTAACAATTGTTTATACTCCTTGACTTTGTATTAATGCAATGTTTCTCCATTTGTTAATTTTGACAAAATTATAACACATCAAAACGACTTTCACCGGCGGCCATTTTAAAAAAATACCAACTGGTAAATAATGCCTCGTTTTAACTGCTCAGGCAACCAATCAAAATGCTTGAACTATTATTTACTAAAGAAATTACACTTAATTTATAACTTAATTTACAATTGTTAGTATCATATGATCAGAAACAACTGGTAGTGATTATTGTGGCCTGAGGATCATGATTTATCTTTTAAGATTGCTTTTTTGGACCGAATGGGGAGCAAACGCAAAAATTGAACGATGCGGGATGGACGGTGACCCTGCAACACGCCAGGTTTTAGTGAATACGAATATCAACTGGCCAAATGGTTTGACCATTGATTACCAGACAGAGCGACTCTGGTGGGTGGATGCTAAAACTATGAGGGCAAAAATTGAAAGCGCGAATTTCGATGGAACACGGAGAAGAGTAGAGATCGATGGTAAGAATGGCGAACTTGGCCATCCATTCTCTCTCGCTGTCTTTGGTCAAAGTATATTCTGGACTGACTGGAGACAGAAATTAATATATCGAGCGACAAAAGAAGATTCTAGTGGAAAGACAACAGTTGTTAAACGTGTAGAAAACTTGTTGCCAATGGACATAAAGGTTGTACATCCACATCAGCAAGTTAAAGGTATATAAAACTTCTTTGTATGTTTGCATGGTGCATAAACGTAAATTTATTGTCGCCAAGCTTTTTATTCGCAAGCTCGGATCTTCATCAGTGCTAATAATGCGAATAACTTAAGTAATAGTAAGAAATAATTTTTAATGAATGCCACTAATTAATTTTAAATTAGTCGCATTATTAGCACTGATCGAGATCCGGGCTTTACGGACCGAAAGCTTTGCGACAACAGATCTATATGGTGTTTTATAGCACTGTACGACCATATACTCGATACCTAATTATCCATAGACGTATTCTCAGGTGTGAACGGAAAAGTCGTTTTCAATCTAGAAAAGTGAAAAAAAAACGTCTAGAAAAGACGTTTCAATCTAGAATTGTCACATGAAGAGAATCATTGTAGATCAGTAGATCTGCTAATGATAAAATTGCTCTTTTGCAGATTTAAATCCTTGTGGTTTAAACAATGGCCAGTGTAGTCACCTGTGTCTGTTGTCTGCAAACCACGAGCAAAAATATTCATGTTTTTGCCCGATTGGTATGAAGTTATGGAAGGACAAAAGAACTTGTACAATAGAAGGTATGCTGCAATGCGTGGAGGGGGGGGGGGTTATAGGCTCAATCATCCAATTACTTGTTCGTATTTCGGATCAATCACGGTTTTTTGCCGGATTTGTGGATTGCGGATTATAACAGATATGCGGATTTAGCAGCTAATTTTCTTTGTTGTTTTTTACGGATTGCGGATTTTGTTTGATAGGGCAGACAGGGACACCTTGTTGAAGCATGGAAATTGTGGGTATTTTAGGATCTTCACGGATCGGAATTTTAGACCAAATATTTTCGGATTTGAGGATTTAGTAAACATTATAATCACCTGCCCCCCCCTCCCCATGTCTTTAAAAAACGAAGCCCATGTATTTGTTTCAAAACATTGGAGCAATTTTGGAACAAATTGACAGCGGCTCCATTTATGTGGTTCCATTAATGGCAAACGTTCCAAAATTAATGAGAATAAGAGGTAGTAGAGCAGAATAAGAGCAAAACTTTGTTTTTGAAACTTTATAGAATTCATTGTTATTTCAATGTTAGGCCTTAAATAAAGATGGTAAACACTACAGAAAAAAATAATTGCAAAAAATACTTAAATAGCTAAGATATAGTTTAAAATTTACGGTGGACAGTCAAAGTAACCAGATCCTGCACTAACTGTAAAGTTTTCTCATTCATTAAACTGTAAGTTTTCTCTTTGCAGACAGCCCTCCATACATTCTGTTCGCCAACAGCGCTGGAATATTCTACGCCGATGTGAATTTGAGACACATCAGTCCAGTTTTAGCGGGAATTGATGGAGGTGCTGCATCTATTGATGTTGATCTCAAAATGAAATATCTGTACTGGTCTAATGTGGTTAATGATACCATAGAACGTGTTTCATTGAGTCATATTGGTGCTGTTGAGACGGTCATTAAAGATCATTTGGAGTTAGTTGATGGGATAGCTTACGATTGGATTAATCGGAAGTTATATTGGACTGATGGTAGAAGAAGAGTGATTGAAGTAGCTGATCCTGAAGAACGAAACTCAAGATTGACTTTGGTTGATGAAGGTCTTAACAAGCCTAGAGCGATCGTTTTACACCCTAAAACAAAGTAAGAGTTTTATGTGTGTTTCGAAATGTCACATGCTCAAATGAACCTGACCGCGTAGCTCAATTTTTTCATTCCTTGGTCATGGGTTCGATTTCCACCGTGGTCAGGCATATTTTTCGGCCAACTCGATGTTGATATAAACTCAAAGTAACATCTCAGACCACACACATTAAAGTTAGCGTACTTAACTGCGATTCATTGCAAGGTTTTTTTAATGTATCTTTGGCGTCTTCTTTCTCTACTCCATGTTTCCTTGTTTCCCAAATTCTGTTCAATTTTTATCAAAAAGCATTGGATTTTTATTTCATAATACGTGTCTGAAAACAGTGAATTCGCAATAATGATAACGCGTCAAATATTGACTCATTGTTTTGAGACGTTTAACAAACGAGTGTTGATTTATAATTATTTTATTCCTACAGGTATATGTACTGGACTGACTGGGGTGTGGATGCTAAGATTGAAAGATGCGGCATGAATGGTGATTTAACAACACGAGAAACGGTCGTGAATGGAATGTTTGGTTTTCCAAATGGACTGGCAATTGATTATAAAGAAGAGAAATTATGGTGGGCAGACGCGATGTTGGATAAGATTGAAACATCAAATTTGGACGGTTCATTAAGAAGAATTGTAGTGACAGAAGAGTCAATTCATCCATTTGGCTTGATTGTTTACAACAGTTCAATAATATGGACAGATTGGGTCGATAACATGATCTTTAAAGCTGATAAATTGACTGGGAAGATATATTTCTCCAAAGACGTTGGGTCGTTTCGACCAACTGGAGTCAGAGTAGTACATGAACAGATGTACCCTAGAGGTAAGAGAGTTAGGAATATAGATACCTAATTGTTTAATTTACTTTAGTTTTGTACTTGTGCTTATGTTTCGTCACGGTTTACTGATAGATTTATCCTATATTGCTGTTTGCGGATTTATAACAAAACTAAACGTTGTCCAGGATAGCGATTGATCAATTTTTGTCTGGGACCGGTTGTACGATAGGTAGATATAGTTATCCACCGGATAGCGACTTTTTCAAGCATCCTGAAGTTGTTGATTTACTTTAATGGTCAAAGTCAGTGTTTAGCATTTTAAAGTTAAAGGGAGAACTTACAATTTTGGTTAAAGTTTATTTAGTTTTTATTGCATTTAAAAGCATTTTTAAGACAGGATAAAAAATCACTATCCAGTGGATAGCACTGTCCATCTTTCGTACAACCGACCCCTGGTGTTCTATACTCGATACTCGACGGCATTTAAATTTACTTTATTAATAACCCTTGTTATATTTTTTCCAGAAATTAATCCTTGCGGACGAAAGAAAAAAGGCTGCAGTCATCTATGTCTACTCAATCCAAAACCTCCATATTACAGCTGTCACTGCCCCAATGGAATGTTTCTTCTAACAAATAAAAAATCATGTCGATTGGTGTGATTCTTAGGTTAAATATTTAAGCATAATTATACCTTGGTTTATCTTTTTGCGTCTCACACAGCCAAGAAACACTGCTCAAGAGCAAAGTTAATATTAGCTAGATTATATATGTAACAACTATATATTTAAATAGACGTCCACGTTAATATATGCTCAGCCTATAAAATGTAAAGATTTAAATTTTTATGTAGAATTCTACTGGAAAATATGAGCCCACGTACTGGAAAAAAATGATCAGTGTGATAAAGGCTGTTTCCACTAAGTGGAATTTTGCGCGCGGAATGGAGTTTTTTTAGTGGGTTTTTTTTCTGAGAGCTCACAAACGAAGAAAAATTCGCTCTGCGCGGAAAATACCGTCTAGTTGAAAACAGCTTTAACAAGGTAACGAAACAACACGAGAAGGATTTCAGATATTGGAAGTTACAGGCTTGCCTCACTCGCTGATAACATTTTTAGGTTTTTCAACGCATTGAAATGTCTACATTGCTATTTGTAATGACATTACTATTCTCATGAATAGGATATAAAGGGATTACAAAAATTATAGATATGCATACGGCCAAAAGTGGAATATATGTAAATTCAACATACAGAGATTTTTTCCCACAGTAGCTTTATTAACCATGAATAATTTGTTCATGTTTTGTATAGCGATAATATTATACTAAAAGCAAAAATTGTTCTTATATATTTAATTTACTAGAAATAATTACTTTCATGATACTGTCGTAACAAAAAATTCTTAAGTGAGGAACAAAAATTATCGCCCCGTTTGTATCAAGGATAATTCTAAGCTGAAATGAATGAGCCGTACTGAATGTGTCCGAGCAAAAGGTGAGCGATTGCATTTTTAATACAACAGGAACATTCATGTTAAGTTAACATTAAGAAAGCCAAAACTTCAAATTTCAGAAATATATTTCCATTCAAAAAGGTTGCCATATATATAGTGCGACATTCGGTTCACGTACCAAAGAACTACAAATGAGAAAATTTGAAGAACTGTAATTAGTTGGTTCTAATTTTATTATACCAACGTGCTATAAAATCATTTAAACTGTTAAACAGATTACTACGTTAAAGAAAAGAATTCTCTATTGTATGAACAATATTGTCGTTTACTGCATGTTTTTAAACGTTTGATCAATAAAAGCTAATTGTACTCATTTTCATTTTTTTTTCATTCGTCGAGTGCAATGCACGCACATGATAATACGAACTGTCTAGAGACTACAAAAACTAAAATAAATCATGAAAACTAACTAAATAGTACCATATCCAGGCGATAATAGTCTTTTTACTGTTGCTTTCCACGATTTGTAAAAAGCAAGAAAATTAAAGCGATACAACGATACACTACAGCCATGATAACAATTACTCCCAAACAAAAACAATAGTTTCCATCCAAGCTATAGTGGTCAGGAAAAGCAATTTTATCTCGCAATGGGCGATCAACATCAGGATAACGTAAGGCTTCTTTCTCAAACAAAGCTTCGACAAACCAACGAATGTAGGATAGATTATAAGCAAGTGGCCCAAAGAAATCAAACTTATCCAATTTACACAATGTTGGAGAAAAACCTAAATAAAAATAAATTTAAATATAACATATCAAAATGTCCAACACTGCAGTTTTCGCCATAATACGTGGAACTGTGTACGACTTAAACGTACATGCATGCACAGGTAGTCTTTAAACTAAAAAGTACCATAGTTAATACAGTAGATGGTTTGGAAACTCATTAGAATAACAATATAACTCATTATCTATGTTGGTCAACGCTTAATTAAAAAATATGGTTCTTCATCGTCACGTGTGTATTGTGTTTTCGCCAAATCCACCAATCGGAATTCTTAAATTACCCTATTGTTCAAGTCGCGGATGACTAAATTTCCTAAAACGTTGCTATTGGTTAGTTAGGTGAAAATACAATACGCACGTGACGACGAAGGACCTCATTCCTGCATAAACCAGAACAAAAACATAGATAATGACTTATATTGTTGTTCTAATGAGTTTCCAAACCATCTAGCTCTATTAACTTTGAAAGTACTGAAATTAGTAATGGAAACTCCGCAGGAAAGTACTGGAATTAGTTATCAAATAGAAATCCATTTTCGACCCAAACGACCATGCAAATTCCTTACTTCCTGTACTCGGTCTGTAAATTTCTGCCTGGTAGAGTTGAAATTTCCTTTACTAATCGTAATTACTGTAAGTTCTCGTTTTCAAAAAGTTAAGCAAAATAAAAGATATGAGTGAGGGATTAAAAACCGGAAATGATTTCTATTAGCTAGTTCCAGCCTGTGGCAGAACATATAACAAAACAATACAATGACAACAAGTCTGCACACTTTTAAAGGTTCAACATGAAATGTTTTTACAGAAAGAGTTAGGGAATTGTTAGTATAAACATAACATAAAACAAAGCATAAACAGAGTATTTACCTGACAACATCGCCATTACTAACACTACAACAACAGATGCCATTTGAGAACTTTTTGGATTGAAGATCGTAGAAATAGCATAACCAATACCAGAGCAGCACAACTGAGCGCAAAATACTGCGGTATAATGCGCAGAAAAGTAGGCTAAAAAAGAAGAGAACATAGTTAAGAAAGTGGAAGTCAAGTGCATCTAATATGCGCATGCATATGTTGTTGGTAGATTTTATGAATAAATAAGCCAAACCGTCATTAGTATCGTCAAAATAACAAAGAGAGCAACAGGCAAATACAAAAGAAACAATGAGTATTGTTAAAAATTTGGCTTATTTATGCAGACAATCCACCAACCCTGGCCAGTTGCCAAGGGAAAGTTCAGCCATCTTGAGAATTCAAGAATTAAGTTTCGATTAATTACTCCGCCTGCCGTCGGCGAGGCGGAGTTTTAAATTTGCCCCGTTTCTGTTTTTTTTTCAAATCATGAGTTTTCAGCAATAAATTAAAATTCTTACATCGTGGTGACGTCAGTGTGTAAAGAAGGCTGAGATAGACCAGTGGCATCATAACCAAGATTGGTAGTTGAGCAAAATTTACCGCCAGGAAATAGCTAACACGATTAACACCAGCAGCACTTTCTCTGAAAATATAAAACGCACATATTTGGAGACTACTTGTTTGTTAAATAATAATTATATTAAACGTGTTGGTCAACACTGCATACATGGAAGTTTACAAAAGTCTGTTTTTACCGCCAATATGTAGTTCTATGGTTTCCAAAACATCTCAAAGACGCCAACATTGCAGTGAGGCCGATAGCCATACCACTCATACGAACAAGTCCAGTGAATTTTTCTAACTTCACCTGTATTATCAAAAAATTATGTCGAGAAAATTTTATCATCTTTTAATTAATAAGTAAAGATTAAGTAAAGCGACGCGGTTTTTCAGGTTTTGAAAATGCATAAAACTGTTCAAGGAAGAAGGTACTATTTATTTATTTAGATCCGTCCCCAGGGCAGGGCCAGCACGGCAACGTGAGCCAACTATACTCGTGGCCAGCAGAATACCCCAACTCAATCTGTCGACTGTCCCTGTGGGAAGAAACGCGCTCGGAGTACACAGAGAAAATCCAGGAATTTCGGCACAGCGTTGACTTCTGCCATTCAACGTTTCACTATTTAGAAAATATGTGAACCTGACGAGTTGTGATATTCTGCCACCAAAAATGTAAGGAGGAATAATGTTTGCTTCTGAAAGCTAAAAAATCGCGCAGCGTTACAGCGATTCACGTCCAATGTGTGCACGATTGGGCGTGAAGTACGGTACGGCGTACGGACCCCTTAATATTGGCCAATGGCGTAACGTTTCATCAGGAGGGGAGGGAACGAGGCAGAAATTTGTGAAGGCCGCCTGCTACGAGTGCCAAAAGCACGAGTCGGGAGTGCATGCCTCTTCAGGGAAAACTTTCAAATATAAACATAGAGCCTGTTTCGTCCATAATGCTTTTAATGACTCGTTTCTGCCTATAGCCTGAGCAATGGGCCCGAATTTTGTTAGAGCTCCTGGGTTTATCCGGCCAGAAACCATAGTAGTTACTGGTACATTGATATTAGCCTACAAATAGACATTCGAACTACGGCCTGTGGAGAGGTAGCTTTTTCGATACTATATGTAAGGTAGTAATTACGGTAACGTAAAATAAATTCTAATTTCAGTATAAACTTTCAAGCAGTTGTATACTTTTTCTGTCCAAAGCCGCGAGCTAGTTATACAGGGTTGCCGATTTGAGAATGTTTGGGTAGAACCTGCTAAGCCAATCATATAAGAAGCAGCAAAAAAACTGAACATTGCTGGTAGTGGAATATGTGTCTATTAAATACATTCAATACAAGTGTTGAATTGAGATTATTTATGTGGGTAGGGCGGAGGAGTTAAATATTCCAAGTACATACCTACAACAATAGAGACGCCTACCTCAATATACAAGGCTCCAAGAACACCACCAGCAAAGAATACGAGAAAGACGTCAATAAGCAATGTTTTCACGAGACGAATTTGTAGCAGAAATTCTCGTTGAGTGAACGTCAAGAATTGCATTAGCTGGTTGGGCAGTACACGTGCAGCTAAAAATATAAATTTATAAACTGGTTACGATCCAAAACCAATTAAATTTATCTTACTGCTTTGTTTAACCATTCAAATAAATAATAAAAAGTTATGATTATATCATTAGAAGAAAAGACTAGGATTTCAAGTTCAAGTGCCGTTACCTTGCCTTGTGGAATTGTGGAAATACGTACAATCCTCTCTGTGTGGCAAAGTATAATTAAAAAGTCACACATTGCACAACAATTACGTCCTACCTTCAGGATCGACCCTAGTCAGCACTGTCAGGTCTTCCTGAGAGTTAGCCTGATTTTCCTCAGCGTTAGCTCTTTCTTTCCAGGATTCAAATAAATCTATTTTTTCATCTCCTACTTTCACCGAACCTCCAATAACATCCATATAAAAATCAGCCGGGTTGACATTGGCAGGAGTGGCAAAACCAAGAGATGCGGAGAAATATTCGGCAGCGTCCGCTACAGTTCCTTGATAGACTGTCTTACCACCAGGACCAAGCAGTAAAATATTGTGAAACATATCTACACAGAAAAGGAAGATTATCTGGGTTAGTCTCGACCTGTTGCTTTGTCAAGAACAAACTTTGTTCTTGATTTGTAATGACAAAAGAGGCAATTTATAAACATCATTCTTTGAATGACGAATCATAAACTGTGATAATTTGTTTCTGAAGCGAAAACCATTCACAAAACACGTCATTAAAGATGAAGTACATAGTGTACTCAGGTGAAATTATAGTTGAGATATTGCCACACTGATTACACCACAATGGACAAAGCAGAAAAATTGTGCTAGGTCACCCTGTCAACCGAACGGACTACACGGCTGAGAATATTCGACTTGTATGTAACATTGGAGGTGCTTGCATATTCGAATCCCGCAAGCAAAATTTCCTTACTTGATCCAGTGACTTTACTGAAACATGTGAGCTATCCTCAACGTGATTAAACTCTCAAGCACTTTAGAAACGTCAACATTGAGGGAAGACATAAAAACGCTGGTAATAAAACTAACGGCAACGATCTAAGTTCAAATATTTTAAGAATTTCTTTGAAATCAATCAAACTATTCTTTTAATGCCAATGTCCCTTACAATTCGCTAATGCCAAAGTTTCACGCATGCTCTTCTAAAATATCTAAAAATAGTTAGCGATTACTTACTGAATATTTCGAAACGTGGCTGATGAATAACGCAAAGGATAGTCAATTTTCCTTGTTCAGCAACAGCCCTCAATGATCTCAATACAGACAAACTCGACGTACTATCTAGCCCACTAAAACATAAAATTTCATATACGTCAATATATCTTAAAATTCATTAATTACCAGGTCCAAAATAGTGGAGACAAGGCCGGTTTACGAATATCACAATCCACATCAGCGATGCGCGCTCAGGCACTACCATTATTAACAGAAAGCTTTAAGATTTGATTAAATTCAAATATGTTTCAAACATCATAAAGTCTTCTGTTTTGAATAAGTATGTTATTCAAATACAACCCAACCTGGTAGGTTCATCGAGAAATAACATATTCAAATATAACCCAACCTGGTAGGTTCATCGAGAAATAACATGTTCAAATATAACCCAACCTGGTAGGTTCATCGAGAAATAACAAAGTTGGATCTGCAATTAATTCCATTCCAATGTTTACTCTTTTTCGTTGTCCACCAGAAATGCCCCTTGTTTCCTACGATAAACAAAGCAAACTTAATTTATACCGTTAGAATGATATAACGCACTTTCGTATTCGCATACTTTCGTATACATTTTCAATACATGTAACCTTTCAAATATTTCTCACTGATTTATTAGAAATACTTTTTATAACCTGATCATACGCTGTATATCCTAACTTAACTAGACAGACTCTTAGATGAACTCGTGAGGAAATTATACTGTAATTCGTTATCATTGTATAATAAGTTAATGTTTTCAGTCAAGAAAACTAGCAAACCTTTCCCCCCTTAATAGCCTATCAAATAAACAATTAGTTGTTAAACATACTGTATATATTGTATACGTATATTGTATTGTTCTTGAAGCAAAATGTCAAACATAGGTACCTAGTTTTTATCTATAACTTCCCTCAGACTTATTTCTCTCTCTTAAATGGTATCTGCATTTACGCTGTGACCTCTACAGGCAGGCAGGCAGTCTAACATACATGTACGTACCTCATCACCAATAAGGGAGTCAGCAACGTGAGAGATTTCTAAGATGGTGAGTGTCTAAAGCGTAAAGAAATGCTCGTGAAATTACATGATAAAATGAAGAGCACTATAGTAATCTCACATGTCATGTCTTTGCTGTCACGTCGGACACGAAAAATAATTGGACTCGAGTCAACATTGCCATTCAAATAACTCGACTCGGATTCGACTTGTTGATTTATGCATTAAATTACTCGAGTCAATTCAGCTGCAACGTGCTCAGAAAAAAATACATTTTGCAGTGTGTGTGTGCACGTACGTATAAAAACGCGTGTTCTAATTAACCCTAAGTAACCATAATATGGATGTTGACATTAAATAAATACGTAATTATTTTGGAGTAAAAGAGAAGATGATTTCTAACAAGGCCCAGGGGTTTTAGACAGTTACATCAAATGTTGTTTAGACAGATGAGTTTTCCTCATACAACGTGATTGATTTAACTCATCGTCTCCACCTGGGTGGAGCCATGACTTGATTCGTGAAATGACTTGGCCTGACCCGTGAGTCAGCCCATAGACAATCAAACAGAAATTTAAACACTTTATTATCTATATGGACAGTCTTTCAGTCGCTCGACTTGACTCGTGGCTCGACTGTGGTTGACACTGGGTTGTACTATAGTGTCACTGTGTATATTTTACAAGGTGTGTGTACATTAGTGTGTATGCTCTACAAGTGTGTATATTCCACAAGGAGTTAGTGTTTCCTAACCTCGAGTGCACGTCAGGCCCATGCATCTAATTCAACTTTTCCCCGGCCTAAATTTCGATATGTGTATTGTTTCCACTCAAGATTAAAAGTCATTTACTCTTTAAAAACCATACAACAATGATTGAAGTACCACTAAATCATATTACATTAAATGTTGAAACTATTGTAAAGATAAATAGCATCACGAAAAGAAACCTCATTCTAATTTCCATGCAAGTAATTATCATTATTCACATTACCTGACGTATCTTATGATTGATAGTTCGTTTATTAGTTCCAGCAGGCAAGCGCAACATAGCTTGGTAATACAAAACCTCATTAACAGTTAAATTTCTGTGCATCGTATCTTCCTACAATTAAAGGTAGAAAACTTTGTATTTTAATTTTACAAACGCGGAGTCACTAGAAGTTTCTTTTATTTAGTGAAGCTGCTTTTATTTTCATGCATCGTTAACTAAGACAAAATATTTGCATAAATCGCGTACCTGAGGGACAAATCCTGTTATAGATCTGAACTGTTTTATTCCTTTGACTACTTCGTTGTTAAATAATATCTGCCCTGTCGAGTTCTAAAAAAAATTAAAAACCTTTTAGAGCAGGTTTTCAATTCATATTTCGTTCGTAGAAGGTGCTCAATTTGAGAAAAATAATATTTCCACAAATTTAATTAATTGCTAGTTGACTTAACTGCTAGCTTTAATTGCATAATGCTGTCCATTTAAGATTTTCTACTTACCGACATGAAAGAACGGGGACATAAAGAAAGACCTACCCCGTAATAAGCTTTTCCACTCAGTGTGTTTAGAAATGTGGTCTTTCCAGCACCGGAGGGTCCCATGACAGCTGTGACTTCACCTGAACGTACATGACCTGTTACTCCTTGTAACACTACCTTGCCTTTGTTTTCTCCCTGCAAAAGAATATAAATGGAATTACGTAAGGGTACGTTGACACACAGCGATTTGTCAGACACTATCCGTATGCTGGCGTATTCATCTATTTCAATTAACGGTTGTCTTCTTAAAAGCGTAAACCATGAACTTTGAGCGCTCACGTGTACCATAGCCACTACCCTGTAGGTGTCTCTGAGAACGCAATCTTAGACTACCTCGCATCATCGCTAACTACGATCGAAGGACGTTACCCTGGGTACATCGCTAACTACGATCGAAGGACGTCACCCTGGGTTACCGAAGGACATTACTCACTGGTGACTTCAACCGTTTAAATTTAAGTCGTCTCCTTGTGCAATTTAAGCTGAAGCAGCTCGTTAATTTTCCAACTAGAGGGGAGCGAACTCTCGCTCTGATAATCACTAACAGGCCTCAACATGAAAAATTGTATTTCAGCCTTTCGTGTTATCTGATTATTCAGTTTTGCTGATGCAGCCCAAACCGAGACCTTTACGAAGCTGCATAGCCGTAAATAAACGATAATCCATCATCTCTTGCGCGCTCATAGTCTACAGTTTACGCTTTTGGAAGGACAACCTTTGTTGAATTAGCTTTATACAATTTTTAATTCGCTCTTAGCTCAAGGATAGTGTGACAATTTACTGTGACAGTGCTGAAGGGTCATAAATTATTGCGTGAGCACCAATTTTTAAACAATAAATTCAAATCGCACCCGACAAGTAGTGGCGTGTAATTAAACTCACCAATTGACCAGGGGCCTGTTGTATAAAAAAGTGATTAAAGTTAACCATGATTAGTAGCAACGTCTACCAATCAGAACCACATATTTTGTACTTAATCACTATTTAACTGCAAAACAGTGATTAGAATAAGTTATTAAGAGGTTTATACAACCGGCCCCTGGTTTTTAAAACCAAAATATCCAAATGCTGACCCATTTGAATAAAATTTATGTCTCAACTGATAAAATTGCGTTGACCTAAGCTAATCGGAGTTTCGTTTATGTTTATTCACTATTTCTGTTCACTGTGAAGTGAACCCAGGTGGAGACGATGAGATATTTTCATCTACATTATAACAGTGTTTTGTGGTCTACCGGTCAAATTGTAAAAAAAATTTGTAAAATATTGGCTAGGATTGATATTTGGAGAAAATATGTAAAAACCATACTGATTTTAAAGTCAGTCCAAGGTCTCTGAAACTAATGTCAATTGTATATGATTTTTCCTCAATCTGTTTATCCAGGTCAGTCTCTGAGAAAATGCCAAGTTTAGTAGCACCACGAGATGTTCCTGCATCTACACTGAAAATCAATGAAGATGAACGACGTTCTCTGCCAGTGTATCTTGTGTAGTATAAGTTATAGTAAAATTTAACCGTCCTCCACTTGTGATACAGTATGAGTAAACCAATGAAAATTAACAAGACGAGGACATCCAGTAATGGCGCGATGAAGTTAATGATTGGAGCTGAGCTTTTCCTCTTACATTTTGTAAGCCACTACAAAAAAAATTAAATATACATGCACCTTTACCTACATTATCAGCATATTGTGTGGTGTTGTGGTCACCACTCTTGTCTTCCAGGCTAAGAGGCCTGGGTTTAAGCCTTGATCGGATCTTTACTCAAGGTCTTATTAAAATAAATTAGGTGAAAGCGCTATCTTTACATTGACATCTTTCGCGTGTTCTTGGGTAAGGACGTTAAACCCGCAGGTACATCGAACCCCTTCTATTAATTGGGCAATAGCCTCAGTACTGTAAATCAATTACCCAAGACTGGAGAACGGAATAAATAAAATCAAAACACATCTTTCATATTTGCTCATGCATGTAATGTAGTCGTATGACTTTCTAAAACGTCATAAGTTTATACTTTCGTCAAGAAATAAGCCTTTACTTTGAATTGTCATACTTGATCATGTTCGATCATAGCCAGAGAGAAGGTAGCCCACGTACACGCAGATTAGCGAGAAGGGCATTGGGTACCGTTGTATTTTTATTTCACTTAACGATGCAATCACGTGCACGAAATAAGCTAGCCAATCAAATCCGCTACCCTAACCACTCAGTCAATCATATCTCAAGACTACTTCATGACTGCGTAACCTGAAAATGTAACCCAAAATACCCGGCGGCATTAGGAGAAAGCTGGTCGAAAGGCTAAGATTAAAGTAGAAGCAGTCAAAAAAGTAAAAATCAAAACAAAATCATGTTAAAATGAAATTTAAAATCCCTTGTCGTTCTTTTTTTTAAATGAAGAACGCTGATCGTTAGTGAAAAATAGAGAGGGATTCGCGAAATAGAGAAGTTTACCAATCAATACTAGGATCTCTGTGAGCAAGGCTTACCCTAGCCTGCGTAGCAGGCAGTTAGGGGGCGGGCGAAGGTTGGGCCTCCTTACCCCTGGCCCGTGACCGCTGTTCTTGATGTTCAATATTTGTGTGCACAGTAGATCATGGCTCTCAAAGCTGACATGCATGAATCAAAATTGAATTAAAGACTGTGAGCTACTCAGCACGCTCTCGCTTTACTCATCATAATTTTATTACAGTTACAATTATGTACCAACCGGACATGGATCAGGCTCAGTACTACCGGCGCGACAATAATCACCAGAGCTACATGGTATCTTCTTTTCGGGTGTTGGACAGTAATAACCACCAGGACAGGGTTCCGGTGTGGCTGTTCCACCACACAGACAAATAGAATCATTAAGACCGTTGCATTTTCTTCCTAGTGAAGTATTTAACACGAGAGGAGGCTCATTGTCGCCACAGCACACACCGAGACCACTGCAACGCACTCCTTTCTGTCAATAAAGAATGCTAAGTTTATTTATTTATTTAATATCGATTGCGTAACATAACAACCGTACTCAAGTGTTTGTTGAAATAATTAATATCACAATCCTGACTGCCCGGACACAAACTGTCGCAAACCACCGACCACCGTGAGCATCAAACCCATGTGCTTTGAGGTGAAAGGCGCTTGTATGGACATGGATAATAAAACTATTTATATACGATTTTCAACTAAGTTTTTGTATAACAACGTGGTAGCAGCGGTGAAAATGTGCTTATGAAAGAATTACAGTACAGAGCATCGTAAATTGTTTAATAAGCGCAGGTAAGGTAGAGCGACGTGTGGTCTTCGTGTGTCCTATATGCGTTGATTTTAGAGACGTGGAAGCAGAAGTACCCAAAGAAAAACCCTGGAAGCATAAGCGAGATCAAGTGCGGGAACTCTGTCACGTGAGCACTGCACACAACTAGGTTTAAGGTTACCAGTGATGAGAGGTAAAATGCGCTAACCGCTTGCGCCAGGTTAAGTTGGGGGTTTTTTTTCTGTGATGAGAAGCGATGCTACAGCGAAGAAGAGTATAAATCATGTAAATCTTTCTGCCATTTACAAACTTATGCTGAACTATAATTAATTTCCCGACAAATACAGGTGTGATCCTACACACTCAGCCTGTACAGTACTTACAGCTGGATTTTCAAGTTTCTTTTGCTTCGTCGCACAGTAAGCACCGGAAGGACACGGAATAATACAGAACATTCCAGGTGGGCAATAGAAACCTGTGTTGACACAACCAAAGTTACATACAGTATATAATAATTTTATGTAGTATTTCAAACACTGATGCTGAATACGGGACAACTCTAAAATACTCGTACAAAACGCTGGCTAAAACTGTACACCCTGGAACTCAACATGTGCTATATGCGTAGGCTAAAACATTGAACGTATGCACACTATGCACTTTAACTGTGCATGCTTTCAGAGTATTACACCAGCTACACGAAAGAAAAATGTCAGATCTTTACGAGGTACGCACGCTTATAACGACTACGGGCTTAATGTATTTTCAAATACTTTAAATCCTTCAATCGTATGGAACTTGTTAACTAGTTATTTACTAAGAACAGCGACGCCAGAGGAGACCACGGAGGCATTTCCCATCGCAGATGAAGTTCCTTACTGCACCCTTGGGACTTAGGTTACACAGTCCTGTAAAGTTGCAACAACTGCAGCTAAAAACTCGATGGCCAAATCATAGGTCATATTTTCGAAGTTATAGTCCTTAAAGTCCCTGCACCCCTCCGAACCACCCTAATACCTCGTCACCTTAAATTAGGTCGTGTGGGTCCTGTTACGTATTGTATATATTTACACGCTCACTTTGTGGAAAATTTTTGTGTAAAGATAGCCATCATCATGATATACTTACCCAGCGGGCAAGCTTTTGGAACTGGCTGTCCTTTAGCATCACTGGATAAATAAAATCCACCTGCGCATGCCGGAGTACGCCACTTTTCAATACAGGCAGTCAATGGGTTGAACATGGAAGGTGGTGCTGGTCTTGGAGAAGATGTTGGCAGTTGTTCACAAGGTTGAATAGTTTCATTGTCACCTGCTACTTTACAGCAGAGCGTCGTGTAATTCCTTGGACAGCATCCGCTGGGAAAAGGTCTGACTTTCTCTGAAAAACAACTTGTACGTAAATGTAACAATTAAATTTGGACTGGACTTTCTCATCCAGGCAAGTCGTTACAGTCCAATGTCTTTTATGTGCACCGCACACCGTGTGGTTGGACTGTCCATGAACAGGTCTACAGGCTGACTATTAGATTTGGACAAAGTCCTCTCTCTATAGCGTAAAAGCGACGCGGTTATTTTTATTCCTTGGACCCTATAGAGAGACGGAGTTGATCCAAGTTTAGGTAATTATTAATAATCTTCTTTTGTAATCATTTTGTGTATTTTGTCTGTCTATATTTTGCTTAGTAATTTGTGTTACTTAAAAGGAGGTGTGGTAACTGTGGTTGCGTGGCAATCACGTCGTTCTTCAGGAATGACCGCGTCTATAGCTTCAATCAATGTTTTTACAACGTCTTGAAAATAAGACGGCGATTGGCATAAAGTTCAGACAGTGATAATTAACCGATTCAAGACTCAAAATTCTGTTACCAAAAGTGCCTATCGGATAAAAACGATGAAAAATCTAGGGCTAAACTGCTTCATGTGATTCTTTAATCAATTCTCCTTCACTTCTTCTCCGACTGATACTCACAATACTAATGCAGATCTCGCGCGGCAAGAGGTCTGGATACCACAATAATAAAAATTTTATACGCATGCGCAAATATCCTCTTTCTTTCGTGGCGTGCTTCGGTCAACCACAAACTTTTGTTCGTAGTCTAAATTTACATAAAATCAGAAGAAAACAGCATCATATTTTTATCAAATGGATGAGCAAACAAACGGAAATGTAAGTACTTGTTTCAACTGTATTTTCCTAGGTTTTTTGTCGCAGGATGGATCGAAGATTTCGGAGAATACAAATGCTAAATCGAAGGTACGAGTCACTGACCGCCTTCTGTTGTCTTTTAGGACAACTCATATCCGTTAGCCCCGATCCATACGGCGGTAGCTGCGGACAAAGGCCTTACTGGGGCTTCAAGTGTTGAGACTGGAGCTAGTACCTCCGCTCACTATACCCTTGATGCAAAGATTATCGAAAATGTAGTTGCAGAAACGGTGGCCAAATCATTACCAACAGTTTTAGCTCGTTTCTTATCCTCGGGGGGTTTGGTGCCACCAACGATTGCCACTCAACAGGTGGAATTGGCATCTTCTGAACAATCTAAAGATACCGGTGTCGATTTACCCTCAACTAGTCGGGAAGACAGGTTCTTTTCTGAAAACAAGAAAACCAAGGTGTCAGCTGAGCTTTTAGATCTCACAATGAAAGCCTTTTCAAAAGCTTTGTCAGTAGAGAAATGGAAAGAACTTATTGACTCCTACCCACCTATTGAAGGAGCTGACTCCATATTGGTTGCTCCTACCATGGAAGCTGGCATGAAAGAAGATTTGAGAAATCGCCATGGTTACCAGAAAACCAAAGAGGTGCTGGCATTTGACGAGGGTCTCTCTGAGAAGCAAGCTTCATATATATGTGTTGCCCGACCTATTCTCTTAGTCTTGTCAGCTTTGGATGCAATTTCAGAGGATGGGGAGCCAGATGGTCCAGACCCAGACACTATCAAAGCCATGTTGGAAGATGCCTTGGTAATGTTAGGCAATGCCAATGCACGATGAAATGGGTGGCGCCAACGTCGTTTTTCAGAGTATCTCACTGAAATTGGTTAGCGGACACTGCGTGAAGGTATTCCAACTGACAGTCACCTATTCCCTCATAAGTTCCATGAACGAATACGTAGTGAACATGATCACAGAGCGTCAAATAAGAAGATTATCAGCCAACCCAAAGAACCTCGCCCGAGATTCAACCGTCCCCAGCCCTTTCACAACTCGGGCCCTTCCAGAGGGCCCTCACAGAACACCTCTTCCAAGCGAAGATGATCCTTCCACAACAAGCGAACTGGATTCAACAAGAAAGCCAAAACCGGAGAGCGATCCAGTCTCCCCTCCTGATCTAATAACAGTTGACAACTACTGTTTTCCGGTGTTAGAGACAATCAATCAGCCCAGCAGTATAGCAGCACGACTAGGACATTTCAAAAGAAAATGGATGACACTGACACAGGATCCATGGATCCAGCAGACTGTTTTGGGGTACAAAATCCCCTTTACAAGTCCCCCACGACAGTGGCGCCCCAGAATAACCAGAGCAACACAACTGGAAATGAAGCAGAATTTGCTAACTGCAATCAATTCCCTGGTCAACAAAGGAGCAGTCAAAGAGGTAGCCCCCCCCTCCAGACGAATTCCTGTCCACACTTTTTCTAGTCGAAAAACAGGACAAAAGTGGCGAATATCGACCAGTAATAAACCTGAAAGCTCTCCATCAGTTCCTTCCGAAAGAGACATTCAAAATGGGGGGTCTCAACACAGTTCGGTCACTCCTACGTCCGGGAGATTTCATGATGAAAATGGACTTAAAAGACGCATACTATGTGGTACCAATTTATCCTCATCACAGAAAGTATCTGAGGCTCCAGTTCGAGAGGGTGACCTACGAGTTCCAGTGCCTTCCCTTTGGCCTGGCATCAGCTCCAAGGGCATTTACCAAACTCCTGAAACCTATTGTTGCAGTGATTCGGTCCAAGGGCATACGGATAGTTATATTTCTGGACGATCTCCTCATTATGCATCAGGACAAAGTGCAATGTCAGAAGATATTCAGCCAAGTCACCAATCTGTTATCCAATCTGGGATTCCTGATCAAACAAGAGAAATGCTCGAGTTGCCCAACCCAACAAATAACATTTCTGGGTGCACTTTTGAACACCATTTCAATGACCATTGCCTTACCAGAGGAGAAGATGGAATTGATTGTACAGAGCAATCATCAGACTCATTTAACCCACCAATGCTCATTACAAGAGCTCTCTACGCTCCTAGGACGCATGAGCCATGCGGCTCAAACAGGTTTTTGGACAGCCCCGCTCCATTACCGCATGCTTCAGAGGATACACATAGAAGAAATTCAGCGCTGGGGTTTCAAGTCGAAG
This sequence comes from Muricea muricata, assembly GCA_963855995.1. Lineage (NCBI taxonomy): Eukaryota > Metazoa > Cnidaria > Anthozoa > Malacalcyonacea > Plexauridae > Muricea > Muricea muricata. Next base: position 4,768,661 of record OY979717.1, read on the forward strand.
AAGCACATTCTTCAGCTACCGGATTCTGCCTTGAAAGACCTGGGATGGTGGATAGCACCAGAACTTGTTCAGTTCAATCAACAAGCAATTCAATTACCTCCCTTCGACTGTCGATCAGAACGGATGCCTCTCTGACAGGGTGGGGACAGGGTTGCCAGATCGCTGCATTTTTGAGGCCAAATCGTCATTAGTGTAGTCAAGTAAACAAAGAAAACAAAAGCCAAGTACAAAGAAAAACAAAGAGCATTGTTGAAGATTTGGCCTCAAAAATGCAGTGATCTGGCAACCCTGGGTGGGGAGCTCCAGCTACTGGACAACCAGTCCACAGGGGGTCATTGGGGCCCACTGGAAGCAAAACAGCATATCAGTGCATTGGAATTGAAGGCTGCCTACCTGGCCCTGCAGTCATTCCTTAGCCAGATACATCCCCTTCCTCGGCATATCCTCCTCGAGATGGACAATACCACGGCAGTGGGATACCTCAACAAGAGAAGTGGGACTCACTCCACAACACTCTCTGATCAAGCCCTGCAAATATGGGAATATTTGTTGAACAAAGGATCTTGGATAACGGCTCGTCACATTCCTGGAGTGCTCAATGTGGAAGCAGACCTAGCATCAAGACAGTTCAACCCTCACACGGAGTGGATGTTGGACAAGACGATTTTCAAGAAGATCACAGTGCGCTTCTTTGTTCCGGAAATCGACTTGCTTGCCTCTCGTTTGAACCACCAAGTACCCCTCTATATGTCTCGGGACCCAGACCCTGGGTCGATGGTAGTCGATGCTTTTCGGCAGAGCTGGGCAGATGGAAGAGTTTTATTCACCCGCCAGTTGTACTTCTTTCACGCATTATCCAGAAGGTGCGACAGGACAAGGCGACAACACTGCTAGTTGCTCCCAACTGGACCGGGCAACCGTGGTATCCGGAATTGTGTGAGATGCTGATAGATCACCCACTGCAGCTACCAATCAGGGAGTCGCTGCTAACCCTGCCATTCCGACCCGGGATGACCCACCCACTGTGGCGTTCTCTGCGCCTGACAGTATGGCCCATATCAGGAAGCGCTATCGAACAGCAGGCCTTTCGTCGGAAGTTATCAAGATTCTCCTCTCATCCTGGTCCCCAGCCACCCAGAAAAGGTACAGTTCCCCCTGGAATACTTGGGCCCAGTGGTGTACCAGTCATGGACTGTGTCCAGTTTCAGCACCTGTAACAGACGTGTTATTTTTCCTTGCAAATCTGACGACGCAAGGACTGGAATACAGAACTATTGCTGTCTATAAAGCATCAATTTCACAGGTACACGATCCAGTTGGTCAGACAACTCTAGGGACTTTACCGATTGTCTCTCGATTTATGAAAGGCATATTCAGATCGACACCACCAAAACCCCGATTTGTGTGGTCAGGGCCCTCAATGCTTATAAAGGAAGAACGAAGACCCTAAGAAAGTCTAACCAACTATTTATCTCAGTTATTAAACCTCATGCAGAGATTTCAACCCAGACAGTTTCTCGTTGGTTGAGAAGCGCTTTGACTGGTGCTGCTATAGATGTGGGGTTCACTGGTCATTCTACCCGAGGGGCAGCCACTTCCGCAGCAGCGGAAGCAGGACTGTCTTTGGACATTATTATGGCCGCTGCTGACTGGGCATCATCCACTACATTTGAACAATTTTACCACAAACATTCTACACGAGGTGTATTTGCATCAACAGTACTAGATAATTTAGACGGTGATGCTTAAGTTATTTTGATTGTTTTATACATTCTGTTACATTGCTAATAAATGTTGGTATGGTTGATATATGTCAGTATGCTTTGTAGTCTGCATTAGTATTGTGAGTATCAGTCGGAGAAGGAGTGAAGGAAAAATGGAATTTCCCCGGAGGGTAGACTTACCTGATGGGGAGATGTAGTTCTCCGAACTCCTTCGTAGACTGATACGAGCAATACTCCCCAACCATGCAGTTGTGTAGATCTACTACCATCCCCTCCCTTGAATCTCTGACATATATCTCTTGAATTATATAACCTTAGCTACCACTCATTCAGAGGATATTTGCGCATGCGTATAGAATTTTTATTATAGTGGTATCCAGACCTCTTGCCGCGCGAGATCTGCATTAGTATTGCTCGTATCAGTCTACGAAGGAGTTCGGAGAACTACATCTCCTCATCAGGTAAGTCTACCCTCCGGGGAAATTCCATTTCTAAGTAATTAGGTGCTCAATTCTTTTTACGTAAGGTCAAGGGCGTGAATACGGGGGGAGGGGGAGGGGATCAGGGTACACGTCCCCCCACTTCTTGGGTTGGGGGACGAATATCTAATCATCCCCCAATTTTCAAGGATCGATTGGTATTTTGGAGGTTTAAATCTTACATCTTATTAAAATTCATTCACATTCAAACTCGGTCTATTTTAATATTTTTATATCGCTATAAATGGATCCATTGTATTAACAATGGAAGTATTATACGATGGGACAATTTATAACTATAGCTAGCGCTTATTAATACACAAGAAAAATACTTGAAATTAATGAAATACTTATTTTCTTCATGATTTTCTGCATATTGTGCAAAATTTCATTCCAAAACGCAGTCACGCAGGCGTGATAAATTTTACTTTAATTAAAATGTTCAACATGAAACACATCAAGCTTTAAGTATTATTGTAATCATTTGCACAGCCACTCAAAATCTCAATCTTGTTATAATTATTTGTACAGTCACTCAAAATCTGAATCTTGCCGAGCCGCAAAGCATGTTGGTTAATTAACGCGCGGCTTCATAAGCGGCCTTGACGGGTACCAGGCACGTGTTTGAACTGTATTTAGTGTTTAATGAAATACTCAGTGGTATGACTATTACAAATTTAGAGTACCCGTCAGCGAGTCGACTTGTAACAAGACAACAAGTCTACATAAACTGGTACCTATTCGGCTTTGTTTACCCTGCCAACATATGCATATGTGGCGTGGCACAAGCATAAGTAGATCCCCGCTGACTCGAACTCTCAAGGGAAACGAAAAATTGTTGGAGCTAGCGGGGGTTCGAGTTAGCGAGGTTGGTGGCAAATTTCATTTATTGGGTTAATAATTAATAAGTTATAGTACTTTTATTGTTCATTTAAAATGTGAGCTACTACGGTGTAATTTACAAATATTTCTAGCGTTATCTAATACTTACAAAGACCCGTGCTTTACTAAAAACAAAAAAGCTAACAACGAATCTCTAAGGTTCAGTTCTAATGTCAATCCATTTGTATCTCTTCCAAATAATATTTGATGCTCCTTTACTGCTGACTTTGTCTCATATTTCGCTCGGAAGCAAATTTTATGTATAAATTAATTAAACTGTTGTTGTTTAAGAATTTACTACGATGGCCCGCAAGGGACACTGCAAACATAAAAAATGTTAGTGCAAGTTTAAAAAAGGTTAGTGCAAATACAAAAAAGTCACTGCAAACATAAAAAATGTCGATGCAAATTTAAAAAAGATTGGTGCAAATACAAAAAAGTCACTGCAAGCATAAAAAATGTCGATGCAAGTTTTAAAAAATGTCGATGAAAACATAAAAAATGTCGATGCAATCGTTAAATAAACGATGCAAACATAATTATAAGCAGTAAGCAAACTTAAAAAACCCAAATGCAAAGAGTTAATAAACTAGATGCAAACATTTAAAGATTCCATGCAAATAATAGTGGAATGTGAAAATGAAATCATAAAAATGTCCCGAGTAAGAAATCGTTGCTCTAAACTCTATGCCAAATCCTCCAAAGTGACGTTTTTGACGAGTGAGTGAGTGTTTTGAAATGTTCTGTATATTTTGTGGAGTAGAAGGAGTAGCTGACGGTATCTGCGATGAATGTTCGGTTACGCGAAATGTAGAACAGCTAATCACACATTATTTCGATTGTGGGTATCAATACGATGCAATCGTCGGTCTTTTGAAGAAAAATGATATCCATATGTGTGTGCGAACTCTTAAAAGACGTTTACGGTATCTTGGTCTAAGAAAAAAGGATAATGTCGCGCAGATAGATAACGAAACGATAAGAACAGCAATTTTAAAAGAGATGGATGGGGCAGGAAGATTATCAGGCTACAGAAGCATATGGCATGCACTGCGGTTAAGACATCATATCCATGTGCCTCGCAGCTTGGTGGCGGCAATAATGAAAGAAATTGATCCAAATGGCGTTGAGGAAAGAAAAGCACGAAGATTAAGGCGTAGAACATTCCATTCAAGAGGAGCTAATGCTACATGGCACATGGATGGTAGGTATATAGAATATTTCATGTATTAGGCATCAAGGCATGGCAAGGTTTCAATTGTTTACCCCCTCCCCCGCTAACCCTAACCATCCAGTAATAAGACCGCGGGCAGGGGTCACAGAACGCCTGGGATAAATTATTTTCCTGTTCTGAGTGCAAGTAGTCTCATTATAACATGCTTAAGTAATAAACTCCCTCACGTTCCCTAAGATGAGAAAATCACACTTAAAATTGCAGCAAAATCACCCGTGTGAACAGGCCTCATAGCTACATTGGACAACTTTAGGATCAACTCGCCATGCGAGTGAGATTACACAAATTTGCCGCGCTAATTATTGTTGAATGCCTTGTTCCGTCTATTGTCCACGGTTATTTTTTTTTATAGTCACATACAGTTTTGCCCATTTTTCTTTAATTTAATCATATCTTTTAACAGGCTACGATAAATTGAAGCCGTACGGCTTTCCTATTCACGGTGCCGTTGACGGATTCAGTCGAAAAATTTTATGGCTGGAAGTAGCACGATCGAACAATGATCCTAAAGTGGCGGCAACATTTTATTTAAATCAAGTTAAGGTGGCGAATGGCTGTCCTGTACAACTTATATCTGACTGTGGCACAGAAAATGGCATCGCTGCTTCTATGCAATGTTTCTTCCGTCAAAATGGAAATGATGAGCTAGCAGGTGAGAAATCCCATAAGTATTGTTCATCACCATCCAACCAACGCATAGAAGCGTGGTGGTCGTTCTTGAGGAGACACAGATCGAATTGGTGGATAAACTTTTTTAAAGACATGATTGACTACGACATACTTGATTTGGGAAATGAATTTCATGCAGAATGTCTCTGGTTCTGCTTTTCCAGGATCCTACAAAATGACTTGGACAAAGTCAAGGAACAATGGAACAGTCACAAAGTAACCAAGTCCCAGTACAGTAGAGTTCATGGAGTGCCAGATATTATGTACTTTCAGCCAGAATACCATGGTCATGATGAATGTTTGGTAGATGTGTCACAACGGCAAATCGATGAAATGGAGGAGCATTGTCAGACAGAAGAATTAGGCGAGAACATATATCACGAATATTTTGTTTACGCAATGGAAATGGAAGGTTTAGCTTATCCAAGTAATGAAAGAGAAGCTTTGACATTGTATCAAAGGTTAACTGAATTACAAAACGTCTAGTCAAAAAACAACAATTATACACTTTTATATCAATAATTAATTAATATAAAACAATTTAACATAAGGAAGAAATCCTTTTTATTTGTAAAGCAAGGAAAGCATCACGTATCGACTTTTTGCACATCCCTTTGTAGATTAATCATAAAAGTAATGCAGCTAATTCAATTTCAGGAGGTTGTCACAAACACTATGAGTCTATATATGTGCGATAAAGGAAACATAAAAATAATCATATTTTCAATTGGTTTTAACACATTAGTAGTCCAGTGCAGGCATGTAGCTAAATATCATATTTGTATTACCATGAAGTGTTACATAATGATGAAATCAATGCTCTCAACATTCGTTTCGCACTTCTATTGTACAATTATCGGCAAGAACCTTAACTGAAATAGGTGTGTATAGATGAATCGAAGTTCAAATGTATAATATTAGTTAAATATACCTTGAAATACGTATTGGAATGCTGTAGTTTGTATACTTTACCAAGATCGAAATATCAAAACATCAAAACTTGTGAACAACCATCTTCAAATATTTAACTATGGCAGGAGAGACGTCAAAGTCGCCGCACCATCCTGAATTATAGTACTTTTTTGCGGACACAATCGGTATGTGATGCTTTCCTATATGCAAAACACATAACAGTAACATTTGATAACAAAAAATAATTTCATAAATTATGCAACGAAACGTCAACTTTCACTTTTAGGTTTACACCATAATACAGTATCTCCGAACAACTCGTATCATTATACAATATTAAATTGCCATGCATCTTTATTAGAAAGCAGCTCACTGAATTCTTCTGAAAGTTCGTTGTATGATTGATAAGTTGAAGGAATTTCGAGCAATGGCCCACAAGTATGTGCTACAGGTCTTCGTGTTTTACCTTCAAGCACAGTAAACGTAACTTCGATAGACGTAACACATATGACGTCGCTGCCAGTGACGAACTGTAAAAATACTGGTAAATCGCCTTGTAACGACCGGATATACTTTTTTAAGTTATCTAAGCACTGTCGCTCCTTGGCCGAGGCTGGTTCTGATTGAATTAATTTCAAAACCTTTTTGGTGGTTGGCCTCTTTGCGTCATACATATTTTCAACACCTTTAATTGATTGAAAATCAGAAAATACTTTCAAAGACTTGAGAATGGGGGCCCAGCAATTCAAAATATATTTTGGCTTTTGAATTATTTCTTGATGAGCAATTTCGAACAAAATCTGTTTTATGTTTTCCTTAGATTGATTTCGAAAACACTTATAGGTTGTCAAAAAATCTATTACCTCTTCGTCATTTGCCATAAAATCATCTTCAAAACATTTGTCGAAAGTTTCTCTTTCGTCATCAGAGATATATTGGCGAAAAGAGGTCAACAAAAATTCTTCAGAAACACTTCCCTCGCCAAACAAACATACAATAAGAAAACCTACTGAAAGCGATAATGGAAAATACCTATCTTTAACAAACCCATACACTAGTATACGCGCAATAGCTTCCCATTCAACTTTTTTATAGTCATGCCTTATGGCAGGTATTTTTTCTTGCGCTCCAACAGCTAGCGAGTTGAAGAATTGATTCCAAAAAGCCGTGATTGCATCCCGGAAGACTCCATCTCCCTGTCCTGCTTCCTCCCTACCATTATAACCAATAAACGTGGCATCTATGTTCTTGTGTAATATCCCTGGCTCTTTAATAAAAAGTTGATATCACGTCATCTTTCAGGAGTGCCCTGCGCCAAACAACAGAATAGGTAGGACATTCTCTGATGTTGGACGGAACGTTATTAAACGAGCTGTTGTCCTCGTATGTATCTGTAAAAACAAAGCATGCAGTCATTACAGGTGGTTTTCACTTCACCTTTTCGGCCCTGCCAGCATAATCACTTTATTTATATTGCAGTGTCTTACTCAAATAAAATTAACTCACTGAATATATTATACAGAGCTTTAACAGTATACTTACCTAATATGCTTTCAATGTCGTTCTGAAACGTTGACATCATTTGTATGCTATCTGCTTCTTCATTCAATGTTAGTGGCACGTCAGAAACTATTAAAAAATATATAATTTATATATATATATATATATATAATTATATTTTATGACAGTTTTCTTGAGCATGATATTTTTTTATAATAGAACTTAGTATTAATAGTACTTGACAATCATATTTGAAGTCATTGCAATGTTTAAGGAGCATATTTAGAATATCCTATGCTTTGTCACATACACCTCAAACATTTCATTAACGTGTTCAAACATTGCAGAAGTAAATGCAAGTGCAGATTTTCATTTTTTTCACATTGGGGTGCAAGCCATGCAATATGCCATTCTTGATGCTTTAGGAGGGGCATAAAATGGCAAACCAAAGTGTGCCAGGGGGTGAAGGAACATTCTAGTGACTGAGGTTAAATACTTTCTGAAGGGGGTTAAGAAAAATTTAGGGGTGTTACCCCCCCAAAAAAAAATCAAGGCATGCATAGGTTAGTCTATCTACAACTTAATTGGATTCTTGCATAGTAATACTGGAAAATATAATAATTGTGTTTTAGGCTTACATTCAGATATGTTCCCCTCCTCTACAGCCATGTCAACCAAGTTTGATTCTTCAACTATTACAACATTGGGTTCTCCAGATGACACGATTCTTGATTCTTCAGGAAATGCCATGCTTGATCCTTCGAGCATTGAAATACTGGATTCACCAGTTGCTACGCTACATGACTCTTTGGTTGATGATACACTTATTGCTATGGGTATTACATTTGATTCAATGGATTCTGGAGCCATAACGGATACTTCTGTTGAGGTCTTGCTTGATTCTCCACTTACTGCAGCACTAGATATTCCAGTTAATTGTAACGGCATTTTGCATTGCCCTGTTGCTTCATCACTTGATTGTCCTGTTGATTCCATCTTTGATTGAACCTGAATATACTAAAATGAAACCATAAGAAAAATTTAATTGTTGAAAAATTTAAGTGTATATTGCACAAGTATATGCCCCTACTTAAAACACAACATGCTAAAACTACAGCCACTGCATACACCTACTGTAGGTTCTACAATCTACAAAATATCATTCTTCTGCATAAACATCATTACATCAAGCAGTAAGTGATAAGTGTTAGCATTGCAACTTCCAAAACTACTTCATTAATTACAGCAATTGGCATTGGTATATCTGTACACCAGGCAAACTTTGAGCCAATACAATGCAAACATAAAGGATACTATTAATATTATAGTTAAAATGAGCTGGGCATTAGTGGATTGCCTGGAAATCTGGCTGTGCCTGTGAGGGGCCCTGGGTGTTAAGCTGAAAGGAAACAATAAGCGAGGATTGGACTAATTAGCTTACATACAGCCATGTGGAGCAGATCTGCAGATCAAGTCAAAACAAACATTTTTTATTCCTCAATTCATATGGTTGTCTGGTATAGATATGGTTGTCAGGTCCTGGTTGGACATGCTCACACAATCCAGATATGTGCATAAGTGACTCAAATCCCTCAACTCATACTGACTACATCTGCATCTATTACCATCCACATAAGTATATAGTGTAGTAACCATGGATATTAAAGGAAATTTTTATTAATCTTTCCTCAAATTTTGGAAGTTCATCCCAACCTGGGAAATTTTGTATTGTTCTGTTCCACCAATTGTCTTATTAATTATGTCAATTTCATTAATATATAAAGTCTTGATATTTTGATAATATTTTGGTGTTTATTTTAAAATACAACAAAATCTTTAAAATACAACAAAAAACAGAAAAGTCAGAAAGAGCAAGCTCAATGCCATTTTATTACAATAATTTTCTATGCATACAGTAAAACACACACACATTATTAATAAATTTACTTGTAAGCTTACTTATATATTGTATTCAACTCATCCCTTACCTTGTCAATTTTTATATCAAAGTCAGGATCACTGTCACTGCAGTACGATGACAAAAATTCCAAGTAATCTGCTGTTTTGCAAACGTGAAAAGTGAGACGACTGTATATCTTTCCGATCTCTTTCTTGTAATTTTCTAAAGTAAAAGGCTCACTGCTACCCGGTAGCGTTACAACTTTAGTTCGATCAGGGTACAGTAAAGTAAATCCAAGCGCCCCTCCAGTTAATTCACGGTTAAATTTTACGATTTTTTCCGCGGCTTTTTGCAGTAATTCTTCGGCACCGATACCAGGACGGACTTTAAGGGGTAACGAATTTCCTCTTACAAATTTTAAGTCATCATCTCGAAATTTTCTCAAACCAATGTTAATAGTAACTTCACTAGGCGTTTTATCGTTAGTTTCTACTTTGGCTTGCTTCCCCTTCGGTTTGAACCTCGAGCTCCGTTCTTGCTCTTTCCGTTTACGATATTCTTGAAAAGACAAGGGTGTCCGCGACTCACTGGTTGATACTGGTGTTGTTGAAATTGACGATCCTGTTGTTGTTGTTGTCGTGGGAGACGTTGATGACTTTGAAGTATGAGAACTTTCTCTACCACAAACGTGGCAAAACTTTGAATTAATCAGTAAGGAAGAACCACACTGGCTGCAAAACATTACCACAACTGTAAATATACTCAAAATAAACAGAAACCACGACGCCACGTGCAATAAATGCGCGCGCATGCTTTCAATTAAATGTTTGCATTTGGGTTTTTTATGTTTGCATCGACATTTTTTATGTTTGCATCGACATTTTTTATGTTTGCAGTGACGTTTTTTAAACTTGCATCGACATTTTTTTATGTTTGCATCGACATTTTATAAAACTTGCATCGACATTTTTTATGTTTGCAGTGACTTTTTTGTATTTGCACCAACCTTTTTTAAATTTGCATCGACATTTTTTATGTTTGCAGTGACTTTTTTGTATTTGCACTAACCTTTTTTAAACTTGCACTAACATTTTTTATGTTTGCAGTGTCCCTTGCGGGCCATCGTAATTTACGCTTTCGAATTATGAAATTTAAATTTCATTCCAAGTTTTCAGATCCGCGTTTCGAGATTAGAGTTCGAATTAACCGGAGAAATTTGACCAAGGGAGAATGAAATTTGTTCGAATTAGCGAGGAATTCGAGTTAAGCGAGTTCGAGTAACCCGGAGTAAATTACTATAAATGTACTATCAAATCCAGAGAAAATTAGATTTAGTTCGACTTAGCGGGAAGTTCGAGTTAAGCGAGTTCGAGTCAGCGGGGTTCTAGCGTATCAAGTTTCCGATATTGACAGATAGTGTACTGATCAGTTCATTGCTGTTGGCTTGCGGTAGCTTTCTACGACAGTATTTACTATAAAAGATGCACTGCTTCCTGAGCACTGACATCTTCATCACCAAAGTATGCTTTAATTAAAACTTCATAGCTTTTTGGGCATCAGAATCTGGCATTATATCTTTTCTCATTGCATTGAAGGTGTCGCATATCATAAAGCTGTCTCGTAGCTAGAGATTTGCCGGCGGGAAAACCAGGCTTCTGAGGTGGTTTTATGGCTTTGCTAAAAGTTATATGTTGGGCCATCATACTTATAAAGCTGTTTTTTCGGCTTTGTTCACTCTGCCAAGCATGCACGTGTCGCTAAGCAAACCCTATGTGTACTGATAAATTTATTGCTTATAGCAGAAGCCTTCTACGGCAGCATTTACTACATTTTATAGGCATTTTAGTACTCCTAGTAGTGATACATAATAAGACCATGAGCATCTTGCCCATCTATATGACACGGTTGTTTTATAACATATCATTGTGATGAATGAAAATTAGTTACTCGGCATTTCAACAGTGAAATGTAGCATAAAGCAATGTGTTTACTCGATCACGTAAGAATCACAATGCGACTTATAGAACTCGGCATTTCAACAGTGAAATGTAGTATAAAGCAATGTGTTTACTAGATCACGTCACGATCACAATGCGACTTACAGAACGGCTTATGTAGAACTTACCATAATCTACAAGGCCCGTATTGTGCGGTTCGGTCATATTTATAGAGTTCAGTTGCAACACAATAGTAGCAAAAGCTTCGCGAGTGAACTAGGTTTTCCTGGTCACTAAGCAGATTTTGAATCCTTGAAGTCATTTGTAAATCATATCTTATACTAAATGGAACTTGGTCGCATCCATGTAGCGCTGCTTCTGCTATCATGTGACTGCTTTACAGCAGGCTGCAGGTAGAAAGTTAGTAAAATCTCACTAACTTCATGTCGAAATATCAAAGTTTGTAACACGAACCGTGTACATTGGGCAGCTTTACATTGAGCTTTACAAAGCTACAGCCTACAAACGCTCCAACCAGACATTGGAGCTCGATGCTAGTGTAATAACCAACACAATACAAATCACCTACTGTTACAAAGTGATTCCTCTTTCGTTGTCTGAATGAGCAAGTAGAAAAATAAAGCGACAAATGTCTGTGTTGACTTCATCCTTTCCCGCTCTGAATATGTCATCAAATACGGCCACATGAACCCTATTATGTCATGTGTATCGAATTCACCGAAATTTATTAATTTATTCACACGTGCTTCGCTTTTCATATAGAACAAGACGCCTGCTAAGGCGTTCACTCCGCTAGTCAGGGAGGCAGAGGGTCAAAAATGTATGCACACTTACTTTCTCGAGGGACTAATTCTATTGTTGATAATATAGTAGTTTAGATGTCCCTAAATACGAATTAGAATCATATTTTTCTTCGTCTACAAAATCATATTTTTCTTCATCTACAAATTACTTTTTGTTGTTTTAAAAAATTAAAAATTTTTTGAATGACTCAAACAACTGTGAAGCGCAAATAGTCAGACGAACCATTGTCACGCAGCCATGCCTATGCTCATATGTGACCGGTGGCGATAAGGCGAGGTGGGGGGGGGGGAGGGCACCGGCTGGTGCAATTAAAATATGGTATCCTCAATTTTTTTTATCCTCAATTTTTTATCCTCACCCACTGTGAAAGTCTATGAACAATCCCTCCCCCATTCTGCCGTGGTGATGTATCAACTAGAAAATTATATGCTGATCAGTTCCTCTCTTCTGCTACCGTAACCTAAATGAAAAGTTTCTTACATTTCCTAACGTGGCGATGTCTAAAGTTCACCTTTCAAGTTCCTGCCTGATGATGTATAGAGAAGAAAATTATATCAGCGTCTTCCTTTCATTTGTGGTGATGTCTGAAGATGATTATTCTTCCTTTTTTCTGCCGTGGTGATGCTAAAAGAACTTTAATACTTGTGATAGTTCAAACACAAGTAAAAGGACTTCCTCCGAGACAGGTTGAAATACGAGGTGAAGCCGGGTATTTTTCAATTAAGTGGGCGGATGTACGTTTTCAGAATGCATTGCGGTCGGAAATCATTTCACATAGGCGTACGAGCCAGGGGGGGCTGCAGCCCCCCCCCCCCAAAAAAAAAAATTGGAAACTGCCAGTTTTTCGGGGAATTTATTTCCAAATTTCGGAGAATTTGGACGCTGAGACACTGGCCATGGAGGAATTTGGGAAAGAAATGATAGCCCCCCCCCCCCCAGTTGACAGAGATCCCGTACGCCTATGTCATTTCTCAAAGCACATTGAACGTCTGTTGAAGGACAAGCACAAGAGAGGAGGTTATTTTCTTTGTTTTGTTAAAGTTTTATAGCCTGGGATATTTTCCTTGGCATTTTTTTCAGTCGTTTTTGCCCAATGTCCGCAATGAATGCTGGTAAAATGTACATGCTGCTTGATTTACGGTGGTGTTATTTCCCTTAATGGACAGCCCATAATATAACTACCTGCAGTTCGATTGCTACACACCAGACCACTCAGGGAACCTGTTCGTTTGGTAATTTTTCTTTCGACAGCACCACGGTTAAAATAAGGGAAGTAATGTTAATTGAATAATGTTGTTTGGATATGACCACGGCGGACAAGGAAGGAACTCTTCATGTTATTATCTTCTTTAATTATAGGGGGAGGGCCGATTCAAAAACGGTTCACTAATTTTCATGCAAGGGGAAAAAAGGTGGTAATGGAAAATCATTTATACTTTGTACTGAAATAAGTTAAAACAAGAATACTTAAAGAAACTGAAGAACGTTCATTAAAATTAAACAAACAGCAGATGACCCCCACCGCTACAAGATTTCTTGCTTCCAATAAAATCAAAATAAATCTGTAACAAGGGGGGAGGGTTATCAAAAAGAATACATCATTTTAGGTGATGATAATATATTGAGCATACCATATTTTAATTGCAGCAGCTGGTGGGCACCCTTAGACCTGTCACGTATGAGCATAGGCATGACTGTGTAACAATGATTCATTTGCCAGGATATTTGCGCCTCACAGTTGTTTGAGTCATTCAAAAAATTTTTAATTTTTTAAAACAACAAAAAGATAAATGAACTATATGTATTTCATGAATCAGAATAACTATAAATTATATCAAATGTTTTGAGCATTAACGCTATGACTACCCATGCGAAAGCATGAATATTTTGCCTATTAATGTGCATACATGAAGTTCTTCAGTGGCCCGCTAATCGAAAATGTCGTGGGCTCGTTTCTTGTACTAAAATTAGAAACAAAATGGCGACTTTTCGAACGTTTTGAAGTCAAGCAGAAAACCATAAGGGACATCTAAACTACAATATTATCAAAAATAGAATTTATCCCTCGAGAAAGTAAGTAAAATTCCCTCTGCCTCCCGGACTACGCCTACCAAAACGAAAATGGGCACAAGGCCAGGCAGGGCTGTAACTAGAGCGTTCATTGGGGGTGGGGTATATTCACTTATTTCTGTTCTGCCCAACGAATTCCTTGTTAAATCAGTTATTATTAGGGTACCTTCCAACTTCCAAGGCATTTTAAGACATTGCTAGCACATCTTTTGTAATCACTATGATAACCAAAAATCAATGTCTGAGTGACTTGCCAGGCACTCTGCCCAGAGTCCTAGTAAAATTGCATTTTTTAGAATTTGATTTAAATTAAAGACTTTCATAGTACATAATTATACTAGAAATACATGCATGCAGCAACCCCTCGCCACTAACTAAGAGCATGCAACTGTATTTTCGTAATTACATGAAGTATTAAAATAGGTTGTTGTCATAGCAACACGGCAATTGTTATTCTTTCTGTATATTTTTTCAAAATGACAAAATATTGAGTTTTTAATCCTTGTTTTATTACTGACAATTTTTTAAAATGGCAATTTTTTAAAACATTTGTCATCGGTATGTTATTACGCCTAATGTAAGCTTAAATTTGGTATAAAATACGACCTATTAATTACATATATTAGACGTTTTGCAATATCTATGAAACTAAATTTTTATCTACATAAACTTTGAGTTTGAAATAAAACCGTTTCAAGCCAATTTTGTATCTTCGCTCATATTCTTTTACATGTAAAGTTCGTCAATATTTTGAAATACAGTAATAAGAAGACAGTCTTGCATTTTAATACAAAACATAAACTTACTCTGGAATTTAAACAGTGAATAGACTGGAGGAGTACGGCTACGCCGGCCTTTATAAAGCATTAAAACACAAGTATAAATACGCATTATCAACAAACTTGCCTTGTGTTTCACACCGTAGTCAATTCTTGGCGATTCTCTGTATTTTCCCAGAGTTAATCTCTCTTCAAGAGTCTTGTCGCAGTCGTTTTCGTCTCAGTTCTCGCCTTTTTGGATGCCTTAAGTGTTTGCTACTCCTGATATTCCGCCATACTCTTGAGATCATAAATGACCATCCTTCGTTGGTTGTGAAAGTTGCCAAATCTTTTTGCAAAAATACAAAATATTGTAGAGCAAAAAGCAAATTTAGATATTTGCTGTCAGTTGAATTCGTGATTAATCAATCAACAGCAAATTTTAAATCTGGCCAATCAGTGTTAGCCATTCATGATAGTCCGCCATATTGTTGAGATCAGTGAGGACATACCACTTTTACTACCTATCACGAGCAACGACTTTGAACTCCGCTAATACGAAATTAGTAACCCTCGCCCCGGGCTTACGCCCGGAACGGCGCTTCGCGCCGTTGGCTCGGGGATTAAACAAGATTCTTTTGTCATAATACCACCAACATATGGCTGTTTTATTTTTGGGTAGTTGCAAGTAAAGAAAATTTTACTAAAAGTGTATACAATACATAAATATATTAACCTGATAGCATAATTTAAATCAGTTCTGTAGCACACTGCCTGAAGTCTCCACGATATAATTTGTTGGGAACTTTAGACTAACATATGTATTTCTAGAATTGGAATATAAAATGTCTCTTACCTTTTATAATTGTATGAGATCCCACAAGCAAATAAATTATTTTGCACGAAATACCAGCATCTCAACATAGGTAGAAATAGAAAACCAGAGAAAGAAATCACAACAAATACTTCGTGATTAGAATTAGGAACATTTCTGGAGCAATGTTTTGATAAAGAACCTTCCTGTCCCTTTTTGTTCATTATTACGTGTTAAAAATTGTGTTTTGCATATAGATATTTCAGTAGAATTTGAATTTGATTCTTGTCTAAAAATTTCTTAAAAGTGGAAACACAACAGAAAATGACGGAAACACGCTCTCAAAACTTAATCTATGAATCAAGATCTGACCATATGGGTCTGACCGAGATACATGGCCATACATCATTACATCGCTCCTCGCTAAAGTTTCACGGTAGAATTTGTCGTTTTAAAACATTTTGCATGAGAATCTTTGCACGTAAAACCTTCTTGCGGTTTAGATGTTCTAGCATACATGTTAAAATGCGCGTTTTGTTGACATATTCCGCTAGAAATTGAGTTTAAACGCCGTGTTTAGGTCGGCTCACGCGGCCCAGCGGTATCACCCATTAACGCTGCACCGACAGATGTCACAGTGATATGGGTACCCCCCGTGTTTTGTGTATCCCCATACTCATATAATTAGCAAATATGTCACAGTGGACTTAGACGTAAGCGTACTGTTTTGCTGTATTAAACTTTACTAGCAAAAGGTATTATATTTAAGACTATTCTCACTCACTGGGACTACTTCACCAAATTTAGCTAAAGCGCGAGCCCGAAGGGGGAGTAATGATTGTCGCGCTACGCGCTCCCTCTTTAGCTAATAAATTTGGTGAAGTGGATACAGTCCCAGTGAGTGAGAATAATCTTAAATATAATACATTTTGTTAGTAAAGTTTAATATAGCAAAACAGTACGTTTACGTCTAAGTCCACTATGATATATTTGCTAATTATATGAGTATGGGGATACACAAAACACCGGGGTACCCATATCACCGTGACACCGACTTCTGACACCGAAAAAAAAAAACAGAACCGGGGCGAATTTAAAACTCCGCCTCGCCTACGGCAGGCGGAGTAATAAATTAAAACTCGCACGAGAAACGTTCACGAAAGATCAAGTCTCAGTAGAAAAAAGTGTGAAAAAAGAGTATAAAAGAAATTCTATGTACAATAACAGTTGTGGTAAATTCAGCTAGTGTCAGCATTCATTCAAGTCAAGTGTCTTTGTCATCAAATCTCAAAAGATAGAATTAGACCGTACTATATCTGTTCAACATTCAGTCACACCTGCATAAAATGTATTAAGACAAATGATGGACGGTACGTTGTCAAATGGCTGACATTCGACCCCCCCCCCGGCCACGGCCCTGGTTTACTAAAGTTTTCCCTTCAAATTGACGGTGTGTAAATGCAGTGACAAGTTGCATATATTGAGTGTGAGGGTTTACAAGTATTACATGAAATGAGGAAAACGTATTTTGATTAGAACCTTTCCTTTCATAGGCATAGCTACCAATTAATTTCCGCCAGACAGTGCTTAATTTTATGCATGTTCGGCGGTTCGTTTTACCGTTTACACTAAGATCAACAGGAATCTGATTTAAAGTTATCACAGACAGAATACGCGCATCGCGAACTTTCAAATCTGGAAAATTCCAAAATTCGTTTGTGGAATTAATTCCAACAGCAAAAGCCCAACGAATTCGTGGACTTCAACAACAAAGAATCCGGACACTTTTTACGTTTTTATACAAATCCCAAAACGTTTTTCAAGTTTCAAAAAGTTTTTTTTCTTATGAAAAAACAAATATGAGTGTTATCGCAATAATTATTTACATAAAGAATATTTAGAAAAGGTCGCTGATCTATGGGTCGTGCACACCCCTTCATTTGAACCGGATTATTGTGATATGTCATGATCCAGGAGATTCTGATTGTTTTTCATCATAAACTAATCTCCAGGTATGACGTCTTATTAGTAAAGTTCGTGTGAAAAAATCAAGGTAATTCGAACAGGCAGGCTGTGACTGGCTGGCGACCAGGGAGAGGCGAATCAATATCGAAATTATATTAGCCATGCATGTACGAGAAGTACTTGAAAATTAAGATAAATCAAAGCGATGACTCGTAAAAAATCGATCAGAATTACCTGCAGTATTATTAGTGGCACCACGTTACCATTTGAAGTAACTTTCGATGCACACATCATTCATAACATTGACATCCAGTATCTGTCACGTCTATTTCATTTGGTTTCACACATTAATTACAGCCATATCCGTACCACGTTTAGATAATGTCCGCAACCAACACTTTTTGTAATGCCAGGCAGGAGTCCAAGGTAATGACGCGCGAATGTAAGGATGACGAGAAATTATTATCTTGCTGGCAATACAGGGCGTGGCCAAAATCTGAAACGTTTCAAATTAAAAGATTTGGCCATACAGTACTACAGTAATTTGAAAGAATGATTCCAAAATCTCGCGCTCATATACAACATATCTTATTTTCATCAAGCACGATTTTATACAGTATATATTTATTATCCATTATTAGTCTTATAGCTCTCCCCTGCTTCCAACGGCCTGAATTGAAAAGGGAATTCAGATGGCTTTTTCAAATATAGCTATACTTTCGAATAGTATTTTATAAAACCAGAAGTAGTGGTATATAAAGGTATCTTATAAGTGTTTATTTCACTAAAATGAAGTAAGAACTTCAAAAAGTTATTATACACAGAGAGTGCAAAAGCCGAAACGTGCTTATAAAAATGCATAAAGGTATTTGAAGTGTTTGTTTCACTATCACATGTGTCATGTTTGACCTAGTATATGAATAAGATTTCAGTGAAAACTTGGTTTAAAATATCACAAAAAAGGCCTTCACGATGCTTCCAGAACGTCTTGCTGATCTTGCTGATAAGTATGTAAGCTTGCTTTTGTATGTATTTGTGGTCTTCCGTGTTCTAAACCACCGTGCAGTTCATATACTAGGTCAAACATGACACATGTGATAGTGAAACAATCACTTCAAATACCTTATGCATTTATATATATATATATATATACGCGAGACGAAGCCGAGCGTTGTATATCTGATAAAGCGCGAATTGCGAGTGTTTTAAATGACTTCTAAATCGATTCATTTTATACCAATCTTGTCTGTCTGTTTGTATATAAAAGAATTTTCAATATAGATGTTGTATAAGCCGAAAAAATCGAAGTAAAAGATTTGTGAAAATCGACATGTGTTTTATCTCATATATAGACTCTAGTCACGGCTATGATTTCCTTTGTGTTTTTCTCATGAATTATTAATGAGGTTTAGAAATATATATATATATATACATATATATATATATATATATATATATATATATATATATATATATATATATATATATATATAATATATATATATATATATATATATATATATATATATATATATATATATATATATATATATATATATATATATATATATATATATATATATATATAATATATTTATATATATATAATAAAATTAAAATATCTTTGTAAAGTTCGTTTGTTTGCTCATGGGAATGGGATGTAAATTGTTTTCTCTAAACCAAATAACCCATGCACAAAATTTGATTGCATTTTTAATTTAGTTTTTTTGTCTGGCATAAAAATGGTTAACACTGAGTATTACTATTAATTATACGACGGTTATGTCAATACTTTGTCCACTCGTGGGTTCAATTTAGTGCTAGGCATTGAAATTCTAACAATAGATCATTTTCAATAGTTTTTGGGGTTTTTTGGGACACCCTGTATATGAAAAAAGTAAAACTGACCAGACGATTCTCATGTAAAACATCTACAACATTTTTAATTGTAAAAGGTGCTCATTTAATTTGGCTTCTGGAGTTAAATTAAAGTAGGTTTCGAAAGAATTTAATTCAGCTATTTTCGCTCATCCAAAGAGTAGTGGCTCAAAGTGATCTGCGCAGAGACTTCGCATAATGAAAGAATATAAATCGGTAAATATGCTATTGTCTTAAAGAAAAAAGAGCTCGAGTGAACTTAAACTTGCCGTGCTCATAGTTGCAGAACTTGACCTTCGTGTATGGTGAATAATCTGATCAGTTGTATATTACCCTGCATGACTTGTAATTGTTGATTTTTGGAATGGATTCACCAATCAATTATCAATTAAAAATCAAATGTGTCATCGCGAGCAACAAGCCTAACCAAAACAATGTTGTGCTGCCCACATTCTTCATACTTTTCAACAACACTTTCAATATGTATGTTGTAATTTAGCATTGTTTTGGACAACAGTATTGACAACCACTAACAAGCTGCATGCATTTAAGGCATTTTAGGCATGCACTACAGGATCACATATTTTATTGAATATATAATTAACCCTCAAGGTTAGTGATTCATGTTTCGCTAAATCTCGATGATGAGCGTTTGACAAGAACATGAAATTTAGTAAACTGCTAAACTCAAAGAGCATCAGATAAATCTTTAACCATTACTATACCCACGATAGGGATAGTTTGTTTTAAAATAGAATACACAGTAACTCCGAACAACGTTTTTATTGAATGTAATAATGAATCGTGTTCTTTAGTACTTTACGACAATTGGGTGCACAGTTGGGTGGTCTATAGGTTATTTCTGTACCTGAAACGATAAAGGGGAAAACGAAGTTTCGACCTGCAAAAGGACTCATAATCAGACCAGGATCATATATCCTGGAATTCACAATGTTCCGTGCTAAAGAATTAGGAATGCACTTCGTAATAAAGGGACGCGTATACATGTGCTCTTATCTTCAGTCGTATATTTTCTGACATTGTCGGTTATATTTTGAGATCAATGCACCATACACAGTGAATTTATCATATTCAAAACCATTATCCGTGATAGTTCCGAAAAATTAATGATTTAATGTTGCCCAACATAGTTGAACTATGATTATACTGAATCAGCGATATGCCTTAACGGGAGTGACGTTTCTAGCAAGAGAATAAGCAGAGTAATGCGTGGACTGCATAAAAAAGAAACGAAATCAATATATACCTGCGTCATGCGGCCCTTTTGAGTTTGAACATCGGTTTGATATCGTTGTTTTGACGTTTTACTTCAAGGTGAGCTGCGTAACCGCTATAACGGATACTTAAGTTTGTTTCAATTTCCTAAGCATACTCCATTGAACTTTTCGGAATTAATAGTAATTTGTTACATCATGTAAACGGTTTAATTATGTGTATGAGTATAAACTTCTCTTTTGCACCGTAATTAGTGAATTAATATATAAAAGCAAAAGAAATCAAAAGAAATATATTGAAATCTTTGTATACAATAGGCAAACATTCGATGTTTTGTATTTTTTCTTATATCGAGGCTCAAATGGCCTGGGAACGAGGTTGATCGAGGCTATGTTTTGGCTGATTTTCAGAATTTACAAATGAAACTTTGACAAAGACCTGTTGACTGTGTGCCAGACGTAATGATGAAATATGCTAACCAGGATTCATTTCTATCAAAAAATCTTTGTAATACTAAAATTTTAGTCGGTATTTTAAGGGTATGGCCAATGATACTATTGTGTTTATCTTCCAAGATGCCGTGTTAGCCTGTTGGAAATACTGGTACAAATTTCTTCCTCGTCATTTGTGTTCCCATTTTTTAATTAAACCGCAGCCATGCCAATAGCGAGAAAGTCATTTCGTCACCGAATAAATCAATTATGGTCCTTGCAATTACTTTCTGATCAGAGGTTCGATCCGACTGGCGTTTTCTAATTTGTATTCAGAGTTAGTGAGGAGTAATGAGTAATGACCATGCAATGAAGTAAGTCCTCATTACATTAAACAACATATTAATTGTTAATGATCGGGTATTAAGAGCGACATTAATTCTCATTAATCCAGTTAAACCTGTTTTGTTCACGTTTCACTGAACACCCCCATGTGGTTTTAGCTTCAACCCTCTGGCTTCAACCTTGAACCTGTTACCCACTGAAATACAGTATATTGAAACATGCAGGATGTATATCTACACATTGAAGTGCGGTGCAAATTTTTCCACTAGAGTACTTATAGACAAAAAATATAATTCTAACTCACCATTGCCATCAGATTTCCAACACTTTAACATTCTCTGACGACGCTGAACCTAAGAGGTAAAACTAAACTCGGTATTTAATTAGTATTGAGTGATGTGCATTATTGTTATTGCGCTATACATTTTCTTTTAATCAATAGACTGCGTCTAATTTCTTCCCCTTTTAATTCATAATTATATTAAACTCGACCGCATGTCAATTTAACCCAATATACTTAGAAAACATTGATGATTATATGGCGAGACTGTGAAAATTGTCTGGCTATTTACAATTAACCTCTTCATCACGGTAACTTGTGTGGAGTGGAGCAGTTCCGTGAACTACGTAGATGGCTTTTTCTCAAACCTCGTCGTGGAATTGTCATGTGTTCTGAACACGTAGTTATCAGTGATTACATTTAGGCCTTCAACATTGCATAACTATTAGTCTATTACTGTTGTAACGATCCTTCCCTTAGAAGATCGTAATTTTAAGTGGTAAGCGGAAAATGGAAAATTTTATTGAGGACCTTGAATGCGAAAAGTCCCTCTATTTTTCGTCGTAACGTTCTATAGGACAGGCAAGATTTAGGGCTAGAGTAATTTATTGAATTTTATCCGTCCCAAATTTAAATTTAAATACCTGTAGTCAAAAAATAGTGCGACTGTTTACACTGCTCGCATGCTAGTCTCGGAGGCACTTTGGAGCACTTTTGAGTAACATTTTAAGTAAGATTTTCGACTTTTTAGAGTCAACGTTTTGGCTATTTTATTCCAAACATGGTCCAATTAAGGCCTAATTCATATTATAGATGTATAAAACGTTTTTAACAGAGTTCAGATTTCAGAATGTTGTGCCTTTTCAAAGCCCAGGCTTACGAAATCACATACGTCTTATTATCTCCACCCACGCAAACCTCTTCAGAGTCGATGACGCTGGAATAGAAGGCATAGTGCAAAACATGGACTGGACCCATGGACTGGACCCAAAATTGATTAGCACAGCGTGCTTTGATTTAATTCGTATTGGCAACAACGTCACGTTCCATGAGTTTTTCTTGTCCTTTATCTAGCTATTCATCTTCCAAAATTTTATTTTCTTTTAATAAACGTTATCTAACTATCTCCTAAATAATAAACTTTTGCGAAATATCTTTGCGCAATGATCGCATACATCACATCGCTATGGTAGTATAGATCATTCTATCAATATATACATCAAAATATAGTTATTTTAATTATATGCTTTCAGACTTACAAAGCAGCTATAAAAAACGAATGTGGTGCTCTATTTCATCCCATAAGTGTGCTAGTGCCGAATGCCTAATGCGTTTTCAATTTAACTTTGATTTCACTCTTAGTTATTTCTATGTGCTTGTATTTTTATCTCTAGCAGCATATATATTGCATGATTTATACATTGATGGAATTTTTTATATCGATATGATGTGGCTGTTTGCGACCATTGCGCAAAGATATTTCACAAACGTTTATTATTTACGAGGCAGATAAATAATAGAAATAGAAGATTGGAAGACAAATTGGTAGATGGATAGGTCAAGAAAAAGTGATGTATGTGCAGTTTTTGCCTATACAAATTAAATCAAAGCACGATATTCTGGGAGTTGTTTCTATCCGAAAAAATAATGGATTTTTGGGCAAAATTTTGAATCAAATTTTGTCTAAAATTTTGCGTCCAATTTTAGGTTCAATTTTGAGTCCAGTCCATGGGTCCAGTCCATGTTTTGTACTATGCCGGAACAGCCGGAATAGAAGCCAAAGGTGAAGCGCTTGGTGTTTTTCGTCGCTGCTTTTTCAGCTTAATAGTATAGAAATTAATATCACAAAGGCAACAATTTATGAGTGTTGCTGGACCATAGATCATTTTAAAACGTCTCAGCTTCAATAATAATACGAAGGTAAGTCGAAGTAAATCGCGTTGGGATTTGTGTCGTATTTAAATACCACATGGCAGCGGAGATGTTCAATAATATCACGAGACGGGAAATAGAAAGACTTATAAAGACATCTTGTGTTGTTTTAACTCATTAGGACACAAAATAAGAGCAAGTAAATGTATATTAGATCATTATTTTGTATTAGTTCATGCCATACCACAGGGCAATTGAGTTTTCTACGTCGAAAGTGTTCGTATTGTGTTCTAGTATTGTTTTGAATATTTGGGATGGATATCAGATTTTTAGAGTTGTCGAATTTGTCTATATTTCGTAATTACGAGGTTTGAATTTTTGAAATAGCGTTTCTTGAAGTAAAGTATTCAGTTTTGCTTCATACTTGATGGGTATTGATGTTATAATATATAGGCAATGTGTTATTATAACCGACATTGTAACATTTGCATCACGTAGCTTATTCTAATTATTCATCATATTGCACCAGCCAACATTTTTGGCAACCTACTGCTGCTAAATCGTTGATTGAGAAAACCCATTCTAGGATCGATTGCTCTATTTCTGTCACTAATTAATATATCAAGTTTTTGTGACAGGTTGGTAATGACAAGGTAGGATAAACATTTTATTGACATCTCAGACAGAGATAGACATTCTAGAGAGCAATGACAAAATTACAATTGTAATTTGACAAAATACAATTGAAAAAGTCATTTACCTTAGTATGTAGTTCATCTTGCATAGTGTACTAAATACAATAAAGCAAACATGCTATTCCCATTAATATGAAGTTATGGATTTTACCATTGTTTGGTCCCACTTTGCCACTCAACATGAATTGAGAACCTTTTTTAATTTGTACTTTAAGAAACAGATTACATATTAAGGAACAAATGGAATGATCCAATATAGCCATGTAGGCTTATCATGGTAGGAGTTAAAACTAAACAATGTGAAAAAAAACAGCACTTGACCCACTAAGGGTCCACTTAATATTTGGTGGTTGGTCATTATTGCAGCTTGCTTGGATGCCAACAATGGCAAACACTACATGCATTTAGGAAAAAAAACGACAATTGAAATTTATGAGAAATAGTATCTGAAGTGTGTTAACTTGTTCTAATCCTGTCCTACAGTCTTTTTTAAAAAACAGGAATGACTGAATTTTATATAAAGCACAATACAACATTATATGCCAGCACTATTCCTGATTCCCCTGTTTTCCACATTTGTTATAAAAAAAACTTTGTGTATACTGTTATTTATCCCCTTAGCATTGGTGTCAGCACCAACCTGGCAAGCCAAATCATGGCTTGTGATTGTTGTGAGGTTGGATTAGAAGATAAACCTTGTTTATGTTCTCTAATACTCATTGTATTACTACTAAATGATGCTGTAACAATTTGATTAGTTTTCGTTAGCAACTACATGTTGTGTAGGTACCCCTAGGGTAACAAAGTCATGAAAAAACAATTGTCTTTCAGTCTTGATTCAGCATCTATTATATATGAAGCTTTACAGGAATCCTAGCTTTTACCAGAAGACAATCTGTACAATTTCTGTTTTTACATCCCGGGTTTAAAAAGTGATTCTGTTTCACTTTTGGTTACTGTCTCGTACAGGTTTAATAAAACGTCGTCTTTTGTTGAAGTCACAAAAGTAAAAAAAAAACCCTCTAAACTTTAGTTCAGTAATTAAAAAAATAATCGGCTTACTGTATTTATAAAATCATAACAGTCTTGGAAATCCAAATTCCACTCCCAAGAAATGGTGCAACTTAAAAATGGGTATATTTCATCATTTTATTTTGAAGTAGAATATGGTTCGGACAACTCTTACTGGTAGTAACATAAAGTATTTCGTGGAATAGACAAAAATAACTGAAAATACGTTTTTCAGCCGATGGATTCACCACGACCCTGATGAACAACAAAATGTCTAAAACTTGCAACAGAACTTCCAATCCAACAGTCTCACTTGTACATTTGAAAAGGCCTGTACTTGCGCAGCAGCAGCACTCAGTCTCAAGTGCTTTAGTGTTTATATAGTCACTTAAGCGACTGTGGCTTCGAACTTCCAAGGGTCCAGTTGATGTTATTATCTATACCTATTTCTGCCAATATATAGAAAATTTGGTCCATAACATGTTTCGTATAAGCTTTTTGCTTGAATTTTGTGTCATGTCAGAATGTCAGATCGTGTAAAAGATGAATGAAAACGTAATTGAATTTCTTGGCGCGTGTTGGAGTTACTTTGACCAATCAACGCCCATATTATTTAACACGTGTCACGAGAATTACCATATGTGGGAGCAGGAATGTTAGTTTTGCTCGCTGTTCCTTGTTCTGGTAAATATGGCGCCATCTTGGTTATTTTAACAAATTTTTAATATGTTTTACTCCCATCTAGTTTGGAGATCGGACTGATTTAGAAAATCTCAGCGATGTCTGTGAAAAGAAAGACGAAAGAAGTATATGCTGCAGTATATTTTGTCGTTGTTGTTTCGCTGTGTCGGTGGACGAAGGCTAACAGTGCGTAAATTCCTACGTTTGTTGCTGTTGATTTGTTTTTTAGTATCTTCTTATGTATTTCAATTGTTTGCCCTTTAATGAATCGTCTGATAGTAAGGCAAAGCAAAACACACTATATATGACAGGTTTACATGGAAATTCATCATGTAAAATCAAAATACATTGTGTGTCGTTGTATTGAAGCAGATATTTGAATTATTGTAGTTAATACTTATCAACTGTCTTTGTTTTGAAATGTAAGAGATAGTTTTGCTGGTTTGTATGGCTTATATTTTTAATGCTTAATGTTTTGTTTTCTATAGACTTCTCCTGTGAGACTGATGAAGTACAGTTCAAGTGTCGATCGGATGGTAAATGCATTCCAAAGGATTGGGAATGCGATCACGCTAAAGACTGCGAAGACAGTTCCGATGAAGAGAACTGTGGTATGTAGTTCTTTTTTTCTTTGTACAAGTTGATCTTGACTATGTTTTCTCGTAGTGCCGTGTAATTGTAAAGTGTAGTATTCAAATTTTGTTTAATAGTCGACTGTAGTAAACATGTCACTAATCGCCATCTACATTTGTTTACGTTTTTCTTTGTTTGAATAATTATTATAATATAGCATTTGTAAATTCTGAACGCTGATTGGCTAAGAGCCGTGTTGATATAACTCTATGTCAACACGGAAAATTTCCCGCCACTCTTCTGTTAAAGTTCTTTGTGCTATATTATTAAAGAAATATAAAACATTTTTTCCGTATTGATACCATAGAAATAATAGATATAGAATGCGTACTCCTATCTTTTCTCTGTGAAAAATTTGTCGCCACAAAATGGCGGATTTATAAGGGCATTTGACTAGTTCCAGACTCCTGAAAGAGAGAATTTCGCGCGGTCGCAAGGAGTGCGATTTGTTTTTGTCAACCAGAGTTTACAAAAAAGACAAATTTGAGACTTTAAATGGAAAAAAGGTTTAGAAAACGTTTGAATAAAGGAAAACAGATTTTATGGGACTTTTTACGTAAAAGATGACACAAAGAAACGGGAGAGTGCGATAATGCAAATGATAAGAGCAGCTTATCGTTTGAAAATACACATAATTATGTAATGTTCAACACTATTCTAAAAGCTCAAATGGTACCTTTGTTGTTTTAGTCGGAGTTCCTCACCGACCTTAGTTTTGAAAGGCAGTTTTTGACAATTTTAAGCAATCGATATTTACAAACAATCACCTTGTTAGTGCACTGTAAAATATTGTAGTTTACATAACTTCTGTTATCTTAATGTCTTCTGATTTAGCTTCAAAGGTCAATGAAAAAAGCGACAATTTGGTCACTTTTTAAACGAAATGTTTAGTCATATGCATGCATGCAAAGCATTTTCAAAGTAAATCATGTTTACACAAAACTAAAACCGTCTTTGTATTATAATACACAACTATTATTTACCATCAGTGTGTCACTGTCTTTATCTCATTGTTTCAAGAGAACTGTAATTAAGCTATTAATGTTTTACAGACTCTGATGTTTAACTCCTGGTCAAATCCAATATGGCGGATTTATAAGGGCAAATTATTTTAAATTTTAGGCACAGGCTAGGTTACCAAGCACGCATTCTATATCTATTATTTCTATGATTGATACACAGTTATATCAATACTCGTGAAAACTGGAAAAACTCGAAATTGTGTGAAAACACTCTGCCCTGCGGGCGTCGTGTTTCCACACAATTTCTCGTTTTTCCAATTTCCACTCGTGTTTATATAACTGTATATCAACACAGAAAATGTTTTATGTTTCTTGGGTTAAAGTCACGACAGTAAAATTTTGACGGGTTTAATATCGTACCTTTACATCGTGATTTTCCGTCCAAGTAATTTTTGTAAAGAAAGAAATTAGAATATGTGGTTGAAGTCATGTTCTAATGTGTGCTTACTGTACTAAAGAGGGAAACACTTGAAATGTACCCAACAAGAACACTCCGAAGCCTGCCCATATCGATGAACAATTTTTCCTTGACAAGTTTATTTGCTTGTGTGTACGACAAAAAATAACAATTTCCCCCAGGCAAGGAGCCTGATTCATGAACAGGCCATTCACTCTGTGTGGTTTTTGTTTTCCTGTACAAGTACTGTACATTATGTATCAGTCAATTCCAGCTGTGCCCATGCCCCCCTCCCCCCCGGCCATCACCCGGGAATTAGACATTTTAACATTAACAGGTTGCTATGTCTCTTATAGGGCAAAACTACCAGTCCTATTGCCCTACCCCTGGGCTAAAAAATCGAATCAATATCCCTACTCCAGAGCACAAAATGATAATTTTTGCAATATTTTTATTTCCGCTTACTATGATATATTATTTTAAGAGCGAATTTACAAGTGTACTTTATTCAAATTTTAAAGAACTATTACATGTAGATATAGCATGTACATGTATAACATACAAAAACAACATTGGACTACATAACAGTAAAGGTGATCACTCCAACACGGTCAACACTATCTTTTTCTGTCGTCAGTGCTGGATTTTTACGGTAATTTTTAGCTTCTGAAGAATTTGAAAGTTATGTGGCAGTGCAAAGAATTTGTCTGAGTGCATCAATTTCAGGATTTCTTAATATATATATCTTCATAATGCAAGATTTACCCTTAAAAATGCTACAATGCTACTGTTATAGTAAGCTGTTAAGCAGTCTGCCAAAACATCAATCAAAAGCTTAATTGCAATGAAATAATCTGCAAATAAACAAAATATTAATAATTTGTCACAATAACAATTTAATATAAAACTAATTCCCCACCCCGGGCTTTAATTTATGACATGGATAAAAGTCCCACCCCTGGAACTTTTTCAAGGGTTGCTGGGGGAGGGCATATGGGCACAGCTGGAATTTACTGATACAGTAATTGTGCAGTATATCACTGCGTGGCACAAACCATTTGGATACAATTGGCACATTGTTAAACTGTCAATGAAATGGATATATGTATTGATGAGAACTTATTCACTATAAACATTGGGTGTGTAAACTCATCAAGGACAAATTGCTCGTTTAAAGCTCACTTTAGACTGAATTTTTGGTATGTAGCAGATAAACTGGCACCCATATTATTTCAATCCAACCACCACATCAGCATTCCATGTGCATAAAGGCCCAAACATCCAAGGTTGAGGCCTTTAGCATAACCATTTTTTCCACAGAAGTATCATGTGTCTGCTATACATTACCCTATTTACATGGCCCTATGTTGGCAACATTCACACGGACAACCTACCTACTTACTTGGTCAAATTATAACATTTTAGGCTTAAGTGATTGACTACCTAGTCTTGCCTTAACAAATAAAATCATTTATCCTTAGGCATCTAGTATATTAGCTCATTTATATTCTGTAAATTTTATGTTTACGCTCACACCTTTACTATACATTTTCATTTTGTAAATTTTGCAAACTTTTGTGTATTAAGGTAACTGTGATGAAATTCGTGAATTTTCATGTCCTGATAAATGTATATATAAATACTGGCTTTGTGATGGTTACCATGACTGTGCAGATGGATCTGATGAATCACCAAATGTTTGTGGTAATTGACGTTGATATTATTATGGGATAATTTTACATGTGATGATTGGCAAACATCAAAAAAGTTTTAAATTGTTGAAAACAAAATACAAAAATAATTAAAGTCTATTTCTTGCATGGGAGGATCCAAAACGTGTAATTTATATTTGGAGAAAAGACTTGAAAAAAAAAGCAATTGCTTGCTTAATAAAAGATTGGAAATAGTTTCAGCCTGCCAACATGAAAATAGATTTCAGGTAAACAACCTAAACAAAGAAAGGAATGCATGCTATTTGAACACACGCCTACAAAATTTGTCTACCACCTGAAGATTCCTTCTGGATAAAACACGACTGTAGTGGTAAGTTTTTGAGTTACTATACACGATTATACATTATACTGCATTGTTTTCTATTCCTTAACTTACCTTTTTCTTAGCGTTTTTTGTCTGACTGGATCAGTAGCTTGATCGCAAAATGACCACTGGCACTTTTGAAAATATGATCCTAACTAAAACAGTCAGTCACACATGTACATAAACGTTAAAAAAATTGTATTTTGTTACCTTTTTTCATTTTCAGCCAATATGTCTTGCTATGGTGATGAATTTATGTGTGTGAAAAGTAAAAAATGTATTTGGAAGACTTGGGTTTGTGATCATGACAATGATTGTGATGATGGAAGTGATGAAGTTAATTGCCGTGAGTATAATATCAGACACATTTTATCCTGTGAATCTTTTGTTTGTATTATTATGCACAAGCTGTTAACATCAATGGACTGAATTTGGTATCAATTCAGTTTTAATACATTAGAGTTTTGTTTTTAGCTGTCAGTGAGTGTGTTAATGGGTTTCAATGTGCAAATGGCAAGTGCATTGATTCAAATTGGAGGTGCAATCATGATTATGATTGTGATGATAAATCTGATGAAGAAAGTTGCAGTAAGTAACTTTTGTTTTACTTAATTTGTTTATCATTTAGAAAATTTGAGGAAGGGAGTAAAGTTGCGGGTTATATCATAGGATGCACAGGCAGTCTGGGCATGCTTTATAACCTAAAGCAATCAGCAATAAAGAGTGCCAATCTGACACAAAGAACATTAGGTACCAGATAGGCAGCTAAAGCAGTGATGCATTGTGTTGCATAGACAAAATGACAGAGCTCAAATATTAGAATTTTTTCTTACTGCAGTTGCTACTGTCATAAGTTTAACTTCCACTTAATATTTTGGGTGATAAGGTGCCGATTCTCAGTGGTCAGGTCCTGCTTTGTCAAAGTGCATTGGACCTGATTGCAAAACCCCGGATCATTTGCTAAAAATTAAAGTAAGGTCGGCTAGAAAAAGTATGTATGACAGATATTGAATGTATTTAAAAATTGTAACAGCATACAAGCCATGTGATCTTCGATGGGAATTTCAATGCAACGACAAGCGTTGTATCCTTAAGGAAGCGTTTTGTGATAATCATTATGATTGTGAAGATAGATCAGATGAACCAGAAGGATGTACTTCGACAACTCAACACAAAAATAAATGTCCTGACACCCATTTTGATTGCAAAGATGGAACCTGTATTAAGAAGGAATGGAAGTGTGATGGACGTCCAGATTGTGTTTCTGGAGATGATGAAAGGACATGCACTTCAAGTGAGTTTAATTTTGATTCTTCATTTCTATCACTGTGTAGTAAATTAAAACAATTTGTATCGTGCCTCTGCAAAAGATGCAACAGCAGTCTGAGGCAGGAGCTGCACTGATTGGGGTTTTGAGGTAGAAAATACGTTTGTTGAGTTTAAGGCCTTCAAAACATCATGCGAACGTGTATTTTTCTGAAGTTCTAATTTTAATTAAATGTCCTTTAGTTGTATGTAAATTAGATAAGTGCATAAATTAGGAATGCACAAAGCTGATTTTATTAAAAGTATGGAAGTTTGTGCAATGTTTTAGGTGGCTTAGACTCAAGCAAATTTTCTGAAATTTTGTACAGCAATACACCACCCGACAAATGTTCCATCTACTATATCAGAATTAAATTTAAATTAACCACTTGACTTATAAGTACCAAAACAATCTATTTTAATAAACAACTTCCTGGGACTTCTTAGATAGAGAGCAATTTAGATTTGTCTACTTTTTTGATACACCCTGTATAACTGGTAGCAGCAAACAGATTAGAGCAAAAATTGCAAAAAAAAGTTTTAAATGCAATATCTGTGCTATACCTAGTATAATGAAGGACAATAACGGGGAACCAACAATCATATAGAAAGAAATTTCGGTAGTTTTGGCATCTTTGTAACTTTTATTTCAAATAAATTCCTGATAAATCTGCCATTATTTAAAATCATTCTAGACCAGCCAGTGAAATTTCTGGGTGGCTTCCCAAAGTCTTATCTCTGATTTTAATATAACTCATTGTGCAGGTCACAATGTGTGAGATTTTTGCATTTTTTAAAATTTTGTCAATAGCGTATTCACCTTAAACTGTTTAAACTTAGTTCAGTTTTGAAAGTGACAATATGGTGTCGACAAGCTTTAAAATTTAAAAAATTATCTTGAAAACCATGCCTTGCATTTAAAATTTTGGCCTTTTTTTAATTAGAGCTGAACATTGAACCTAAAAATTTATAAATAATGAGAAAATGTTGGTCAAATTAAGATGCTCTATCCAGCTTTTTAAATCTTAACGATTAACGTTGCGGTAACACTTTTTAATCAGGATTAACGGAATTATATTTTCTTGTCACGAATCACAATACGCAAGTAACAGTCTAGCCCTTCCCCTAGCGTTGTATATATGAACCTGTTGATGTTTACCTGTTGCAAAACATTTTTTATTCTTCTTTCATTCACATTTGTGGAGAACGCTCATTTTGGTAATAATATTACACCGACCAACATTCAGAAACAAATTTTTACGTGATCAATGTAATTCCCGTCTACAGCTTGTCCTGAAGGCCAAATCAGATGTCAAAGTGGTGAATGTATCTCAAAGTCCTTGAAATGTGATGGAAAAGCCAACTGTGAAGATCAATCTGATGAAAAGAATTGCGGTAATTTACGTAATTAAAACGTTAGAGAGCAAATTTGAGAGCAGTTCAGAACGAAATTTTTACTAGCAACAAAATAAAAACATGAACGGTAAGATAGTACATTCTGGTCTTTCTGGACGACCAGGAATATTACCATTGTACCGCTATTTTTAGTTACACGTTTTTACACGCACGTAAAAACTTCACCATTTCAATATTACCTTTTGGAATAAGCAAATGTTTCACTGAGAAGTGAATTCAGCATTTGCTACGAGTTAGCATGCTTTTGTCGTAACTCTTTGTGTTAAATAAGTAGAAAAGTTTAAAGTTTTCTGAACGTATAATAACGCGTAACTGGCTAGCTCTGTGACCTCAATTATTGTGTACCACTCTGAACGAACTGTAGGCAGTGTACGTTGAAACTTTACCCAGATACCAACTAAAATACAGTCATTTTGAATATAGTGAACAAACATTTTTAATCATTTTGTGTAACTATTTTCAGGTCCATCTTTGCTCAAATGTAAAAAGGGGGAATTCAAGTGTGGCACGTCTGAAAGGTGTATCAGTGAATCGTTGTTATGTGATAATCAGAGTGATTGTGCTAATGGCGAAGATGAAAGTCAACTCTGTGGTAAACACTTCCTATAGTTAAAAAAGGGCTTGCGTTTTAAGTATGCAGCTTTGTTTCTTTCCTGCGTCGCCGTAATGTAATAAAAGTAAATCAGATTCGGTGATCATAGGAGAAAAATATTACACGTACGTCAGACGCTTGTAAAAATTGAAAAAAGTATAAGTTAGAACAACATGTGAATAAAACCGACACGACAGCATTTCAGTGAAAGACTTGGTTTTGGTGTGAATATTTTGGAAAAGGTTAAGTTCTGGGCGAACAAATTCTTTCTACTATTCTTCTATTTAGCTGGTTAAGTTAACTTTCCTACGTGATTGTTTGGTATGAAAATATGGTAATGTCGCGTTTTCGATTTAATTATTTCGCTAAAAAGAGTTTTGTCACGGAAGGTATTTGATTGCTTTTTTCTAAGGTGTAGATGAGTGTTCGAAGGAGAATGGTGGATGCGAGTACAAATGTCATGATTTGAAGATCGGACGTCGCTGTTCATGCCCCGAAGGGTTTGAACTTAAAGATGATAAAAAATCTTGCCAAGGTATCTTCATTAATTTTTCAATATTTTTATACAAGATTAACATCTAATGCACTCGTGCAGCATGCAAACTATTTTCTAGAGGGTTTAGCTCCGTTGGAGAGGGTTCAGGTTGCTTATAGTTTATTCGGCAAACCGGCTTACGGTGAAATCCATTCTGTGCAGCTGTCTTTTAGGCAGGAGAGACTTCTGCCCATGCCACCATCCTGAGTGGATTAATATAAATGATGCAGAGAATTGACCTCTCCAACAACCGAGCTAACGTCACTCCCAAAGGGGTGGAAATGAACAAACAACAGACATAATCTGACCGAACCTATGATGTACCTTGCCTGGATACAACAAGATATT
The DNA here is from genome assembly GCA_963855995.1 of Muricea muricata. Lineage (NCBI taxonomy): Eukaryota > Metazoa > Cnidaria > Anthozoa > Malacalcyonacea > Plexauridae > Muricea > Muricea muricata. Next base: position 4,803,044 of record OY979717.1, read on the forward strand.
TATACGCGCATACCGACCAACTTGACAAGGCGGGGCTCAGCTCCGTCATAGAAAGAACGCCAAGTCTTCAGACAACATGGGATGACGACCTAGAACCGCTCGTGCTAGATGTTAATTACTTTTATTTCATAAACTCATAAAATCATGTTTTCCATTTTTTTTTTGCGAAGTAAAACTTTTGCCTGCCTGTCCGGTTGATCAGCAAGGGAAATTTGCTAAAATAAATTGTCAATTTCAGTGTTCAGAGTTATACATCCAAAGAAAAACTTGTCATAACTTGTCTTATTATAGTTTTCATGTCGATCACACGTAATCACATGGGAAATTCATGTGATTTTCGTGGGACGTAGACTAATTATCCCTTGCATTCGGTTGATCTGCGAAGCTCACCTTGCCAGATAAAGGCTTACTGCATAACAATGATATCGAAAGTAAAATTACAATCGTCGTTACAGATATAAATGAGTGCAATGAATTTGGTAAATGCAGTCAGATTTGCGAGAATATCAAAAGTGGAGGTTATAAGTGTAGATGTGTGGCTGGTTATCGTTTGGAAAGCAAGGATCACAGAACGTGTAAAGCTATAGGTACGTTTGATTATAAATGTTTCCTGCTTTTACGCATTCACTCTTTGTATATATATATATATATATATATAATCGTGCAAAATACCTCAAAAACTTACCACTACAGTCTGATTCATCCAGAAGGAATCTTCTGGTGGTAGCCTACCACCTGAAGATTCCTTCTGGATGAAACAGACTGTAGTGGTAAGTTTTTGAGGTATTTTGCACGATTATACATTTCGCTCTGTCTATATGTCATTGAGCACTCTTTTGTATTTCGCAAACCAAAATATATATACTTTGAAGATTTGTAATCCAGGCATATTATGATTGTATACAAGTTCTCTGGATTGAATAATTACTTATTATTGGGCTTTTGACTCGGTTTCTCGAGCATTCACCAGAATAATCTATTTACAGGAAATTTAAGTTTTGCGGGTTTGTTTTTGTTGTATGCTACGTGAGCGTCTAAATTGGTTCTTTGGTTGAATGCTGCGCTTTATGCATAAATGCACCCGACAGCAGGTGGTTGTCGGGTGCATATATCGGAAGACTGAAGGAGTGTCATGTGTCTGTGTATGGTGTTCTTATCTGTGCCATACCATGCCTCTTTGAACGCCCGTGCGTGTTTTGTTTTAGGTAGTATTTGACTCATGTCGTAGGCTCGATCTGCGATTGTTAGATTATCTCCCCTGAAGATGAAATCTGATTAATAATTAAGGAGTTTTTCAAACGCTTACGCTTATTTCGTGCTCTCCCAACTTCCCGCGTGCTCAGTAACTTGATTGAGCACGCTAACTCATGAAAAGTGCCTTTATAATATACAATTTACACAAAAATAACGGGAGAAATATTTTATTTTAAAAAATGTTGCTGCACTTTTTGCGCGTGCTCAGTTGTGTTACTGAGTGCGCGTTTCAGCCAATGAAAAAGCTCCTCTTATTAAATGTATATATATTATAATTCCTTATTTTATATTTAGAACGAAACCCGTATCTTGTGTTCTCTGATCACTTTTCCATTCGGAAGTTATATCTTCATAAGTCTCGATTCTTCGGTATAGTTCGAAACTTGGTTGGGATTATTGCAGTAGATTATCACCTTGGTAAAAACTGGATGTTTTGGTCAGATCAGAAAAACAATTCTATTCAACGAACCAGTTTGGGCATTAGTGGTGACTTCGTAAAGGAAACAATCATTACAAATGTTCATTCTCCTGATGGCATTGCAGTTGATTGGGTAACTAGCAAATTATACTGGACAGATGCGTGGCAAAAACGAATTGAAGTTTCTGACGTGCATGGTCGACACCGCTGTTCTTTGATCACCACCGATATTGATATGCCAAGAGCTATTGCAGTTCATCCGTATAAAGGGTAAGTTTTTGCTTTTTTTTGCATGTCTTGTCCTTAGAAGAATCGTTAGCGTTGTAATTTATGAAGGTAACTTTAAAATATAAGATCTTTAAAGCCTGGTTCTCGCTAGCGGCCTAAGCATAAGCAACATAACAAAGGATAACTGGTCCTCCTTGGCTCTTTTACGTTCTACGACAGTGCGTGGCGCGCGCGAGTCATACGCGCGGATATACATATGTGCGTTGCAAGGCGCCTGCCAGAAACCGTATCAGTTTCTGGGGCGCATCGTGAAAAGTGGAGCGAACGTGTTATAGTAAAGTAATAAAAATATTGAGGAGAAACGCAACTAACGTTGAGAACATTCTCTTCTCGTTTCTAAAAGCCTGGGAGACTAGCCTTTCTAAGTCAGTAATCACCATGGCAAGCACTGAGCGAATATCTTCGTAAAGGCTGATATAAGCATATTTGTAAATTTCTGTTCGGCGCTTCCCCAATAAAATCATATTATCTCCTATCAAAGTGCTCTGGGGTCGAGGCTGGTTCTTTAAAGGTTTACGAAGACAAAGCAGGTCCTCTCAGAAAGCGTGCAGCAGATATTAGGTTTCTTTTGTACTCCGACATCATACGTTTGGGAAACAACAAAGTTAGATAGCTGGATTTGACCCTGCTTTTCTATCGTTAATGTAGGGTAATGTTCTGGACTGATTGGGGTGATAAGCCAAAAATTGAGAAATGTGGTATGGATGGAGATCCCACAACTAGAAAAGCAATCATCACAACAAAAATTATGTGGCCTAATGCTCTTACTATTGATTATACTATAAACAGTATCTGGTGGATTGATGCTAAACTAGATTTTATTGAGCATTGTGATTTGGACGGCGGGAATAGACGTGTGATTTTGGGTCAGGATTCCGTTCACCACCCATTTTCAATATCCATATTTGAAGACCACATATATTGGAGTGATTTGTACAAAACGGCGATATATAAAGCAAATAAATTTACCGGGAAGAATGTGACTTTTCTGAAACAAGGCTTGGTGAACACCCTTGGAATTAGTATGATTCATCCTCAGAGACAACCTGCATGTGAGTGCGGCTGATTTACAATGAATTGGAAATGCCAAACGTTTGAATGTATAAATAACTCCATGTGATCATATTTTCTGTTTTAGCTTTTAACTTTTGTCAGGAGAACAATGGTGAGTGCAGTCATTTATGTTTGCTGTCAGCTGAACAGCATAAGAAATTACGTCGCCTTTCTTGTGCTTGTCCTGAAGGAATGAACTTGTTACCCGATAACAAAACGTGTAATACTTCAGGTATGTTTGCTTACCTTATTAATATCTTGTGGTATTTTACGTGTCCAGATTTATGTTGTATACCTGTAATTCTGAACGTCCTTTGCACGCGACTTTTACGAGCATTGAATTATACCCTGCACATACGAATTGAATTCGAGTGCACTGACAAATGCGTGTATCATAGGCCATAGGGCCATTCGTTTTCCGGCCTCTAGAAAAACGAAAATCAGTCGCCGATATCCGTTTCTCGTTTTTCAACTTTGAAAAACAGCTTGGAAAACAAAAATAGCATGTACTTCATGTTTTTCAAAGAGTCAACTGTTCTCCAAACGCTTGGTGAACAAATTTCCATTTTCAATGCCACGACCTTCGTTTGGAAAGTTTTCGAGCGTGAGAAAGTCCACTCGAAGTCCACTCCCTCGGTTATTTTTCCATAGCAACACATTGCAATGGCTATTCTTGACGACTTAGCGCATGTTTTAAAACATCTATAGAGCAACGAGGTTTCATTCCTAGAAGTATCAAACGTTTTTGTAAAGATAAAGGGGTTAGATGTAAAGGAATTGTTTCGAATGAACAACTAGATCATGAATTTATGTTGCATTCTGCATATAAGCTGCAGTATTTTAATTATAATATTAACTGAAGAAATTCATCTCATCAGTTGTGGTGTCCTCACCATTGGCTAAGTCTTTTTTTTGCTCTTGGCTAATATAGTTATGTATATACACGGCGATTTGAAGACATGAATTTTGCCTTCTCGTGGTGAAAACAATATTTTTACTCATTCGCGCTACTAGCCAGCTGCTCAAGACTGCACTAGCCATTGGTGAGAACACCACAAGTACAACACTTTTTTCAGATATGTGTTATTGAAGAATATATGCAGGCATGTAATATTTACTTCTAAAAATACCTCAGACTGCAACAGGAACTTCATGATCTAAGTTCATTCGACACATGTATACATACATCATGCATTTTTAATCCCTTTATCTTTACAAAAACGTGTGATACTTCTGTTGTTTTGAAAACGTCCGCAAAGGCGTCTACGGAGTGTTTTTTCATTAACAAAAATTCTCTTATAAAACCTTCGTGGTTCTTCAAGAACAGCCATTGCTATGTATTGCTGTGGAAAAATAACCGGGTGAGTCCACTTCGACTTCCTACACTCGAAAACTTTCCGAACGAAGTTTGCAGCATTGTTGCTTGCAAAACGGAGAGCAAAATTTGTTTCAAAATCCGTTTTTCGTTTACCCAGTTGGCGCTTTGAAAAACATAAAGCACATGCTAATTTTGTTTTCCAATCTCTTTTTCAAAATTGAAAAACGAAAATTGGACACTGATTTTCGTTTTTCTTGAGGCCGGGAAACGAGTTGCGACTTTAAGGGTGAAAAGACGAGTGGTCTAGTAGTCACTTCGTCCTTGGAGCGCAGTCGTGGAACAATAGTGATCTCGTTAACGTTTCTCTGACGAACCTTTGTTTAATTTTCATTTATTAGATGCATTGCTATGTAAGAAGGGCATGTGTTTTAACGGTACATGCATTCCTGGAAATAAATCTGGTGGCCCACGTTGCCAGTAAGTAATATTTTTTTTACCACAGTGTATCAAACGTTCAACAAAGTGAGGTACAATTCTGTGATAATTACGTGTTTTTTTTTTCAATTTAGATGTGACAAAGGTTATACCGGTGCTTATTGTCGAACGAAAATTTTATCTAAAAGCACAAAGGATAATAGCGATGCTAATGGTAAAACAAGTTTTATTTATTCTGTTCTAGTTTAAGGCCATCCATGCGCGTGTGGTGCACGAAGGCTAAAAAATAACTGGGTTTCCGGTTACCAGACCTACCTATTTTTCACCAACCCTAATCTTTTTAGTTGAAGTTTGCACAAAACATTAAGCAATTTTTCGTGGCGCTACCGAGGCTCTAGGGTCCAGGCGCATCTTGGGATACAATCACGCTCAATGATCCTGGATGCGTGTTTAAAATTATGTTATATGAATTAGACACCTGGTTTTTACTGTCATTGTCAACAAGACATAGTAACCCTGTTTTTTTCCCCAAGCAAGTTAAGAATATACCTTGTTTGTACCTTCTGTATTATATCACATTGATGTCTGTGTTAAGATTACCTGTACTCCTAACCCTGACCACTTCAGCGCGAACCCTATACTGCTACCCAACTCCTAACTGTAATCATTGCTAAATATAGCAACTTCATGTAACATTCTTTGTAGCTGTTACCATTGGAATAAGCGTTGGTGTTGTTGCGATAATATTCATCGTTTTTGGTATTGCGAGTGGTGCATTTTACATGAAGCTTCAGAAGAGGAGTTATACAACGTAAGTACTTCGATTATTTTTTACCTCTCAACAATCGAAGCCTGACATTCAATAAACACACTACCCCTTAATTTTAACTTTACTAAAATGTCATAACGATGGCTTCTTTTTAGTCCTGACTTTATGAATCCAGTGTACCCTCCGACTACGGATCCTATAGAGGCTAATGGAAGGCGCGGACCTATCTTTAAGTTAGGATTCATGAGACCGCATCAAAAAAAGGTAAATTCATATGTATGTTTCACGAATCTGTTCGATTAGCAGTTTGACGAGTGCCTATAACACTGTTTGTGACAGGTGAATCTCAAGGAGCATATACAATGCAGGCTAACAATTCAGAATAGAATGGTAGTCATATTCCCATCTAGAGTTCAAAGGGTGGTGACAAATGACGTCACAATAGGCAAAAGGAACGCATGGCGGTGGGGGTGAACATGGGATAAAGATGGGGTAAACATGGGATAAATATCATAAATATCAAGTCATAATATGCATGACGTCAGTCAAGGCGAGCTTGGGCAAGTTCGTGCGAGAAAGTCGTTAAATTGTTAATTGTGATGTCACAGAGCAGCGCGTCTCAAGGAACATTATCATAATTTAGCTATCAAGGCGTTGTGAGTAACGTGTTCTGAAAGGTTGTGTAGCGAAAACAGATTCAACAACCTAGTCCCTGCCGTTCTGAAGCAAGCACTTATATGTGACTCGGGCCTTAATGTGACGTCACAGCACAAGGGGCTTCAGAACGCCTAGCAGATTTCAGTATTTTTGAAATGGCTCTATTTTATGAAGCATATCTCCAGTTTAATATAAGCTATTTACACCAAAGAAACTAAGTTGCATTTATTTAACCGTAATCAAGATCATTTTGAATCTAGGTTATTCTTTTTAAGTTTACTATCTATAAAAAGTGCTTATTTTCCTTTCAAATGCAGGAAACTTCATAATTTCAATGTTAATTGATTTGTATGCATATAATATGTATAAACATATCCTAACCGGGAAAATACATATAGTACTATAAATACTACCAAAAAATCGCTCCAGTTTTCTCTACATTTTGGCCACGTTTCATTCGAAAATAATGAACACAAAAAAAAATATAGTGAAATCTTTAGCGTCATTAAAATGTAGCGTGTTAGGTTGAGTTTGAATATTAATTTTTGCCAAATATTTTTACATTTTGACGGCGAAATTCCTTGCATCCCAGGTCGTATGTTCTCCACAATACCACTGAGTGAATTTCTGTCGTTTTTAGTGCAAAGTTTCAAAGAAACTTTGCAGTATTGTGATGAGTGGCGAAAATTCAAATCAGTCAGGCAGTCAGTCAGTCAGTCAGTCAGTCAGTCAGTCAGTCAGTCAGTCAGTCAGTCAGTCAGTCAGTCAGTCAGTCAGTCAGTCAGTCAGTCAGTCAGTCAGTCAGTCAGTCAGTCAGTCAGTCAGTCAGTCAGTCAGTCAGTCAGTCAGTCAGTCAGTCAGTCAGTCAGTCAGTCAGTCAGTCAGTCAGTCAGTCAGTCAGTCAGTCAGTCAGTCAGTCAGTCAGTCAGTCAGTCAGTCAGTCAGTCAGTCAGTCAGTCAGTCAGTCAGTCAGTCAGTCAGTCAGTCAGTCATAGTGTAAACTCCGGGGGGTGGTGCAAATTTTGAATATGCCACCTGATTACTTGAATGTTACTATTGCAATGTTTTAGTTAAAATTATAAGTATTATTTATAAACCATTTTGTGCTGTTATTCATACAAATGAAAAAGATAGGTAAATGAGCCATATGGCAACTAATGAGCGTAGTAATTTTATTGCAGACATGTATATACAGTGCTCTCAAACTCCCCCGGAATTTAAAATATTCAACTAAGCACGTGTATATTGCGTAGCGCCCGCTTCCGTTGCTATGCAGAGGTCTAGGAGTGGGATAATAAACATGAGTTAAACATGTATTTCCACGGCTTAAAAGCACCATTTTAACTGGCAGGACAAGATTTTTTAATCTTCAGACTATTATGCTTTCGTTTATTATGCATAAAGAGCGATTTTTCGCCTTAAAACGAGCTCAAATGGACAGCATAAGTTGACCTATATGGTATGAATATAAATGGCTAACAAGAGATATGAGCTATAGTTTGAATACATAGCAATAAATACACCGCAATATTTTCGCTATTCTACGTCTTATATTCCTAAATATACACCACATGAATTGCAGGAGTTTTGTTCTACATTTCGGCCAGGCTTCATCAAAAAATGATGAAAAACAAGCGAGATAAAGCGAAATCGGCATATTTGATAATGTTGCGTGCGTGCGAGATCAGTTTCTGCAAGGTTGTGATGTGATGACTGATGATTGTGTACATAAAATTTCCAATAATACTAGTAGACCTAAAGTAAACCGTACATAAGTATACTAAGTAAAGATATTGGCCTAATATTGTGACAGTTTTTTATTAACACACAGAAGAGCGCACAGTTTGTATGTTTGCAATCTTAGTTCACGTTCAATATTAATTGCGCGTTCATTCCGTTTTGTTTATATGAGTCTAAGGTCAGAGGTCAGAGATTCAGCAAACGTGAAACCGAATATGCTCGCTAAACATGAAAATTATAAAATTATCAGAGTGTCTAAAAACGTCCCACGTAAACAAAACGCTTTTAGACCACATCATTTTAACATTTTATATCCAAAGCTATCATTAAATTTTTCTTAGTTTTTCGAGTTTAAGTGTGTAAGTCTTTTCAGAAACTTTGCACTATCCTTGGATCCCTAGTCTTAACATATTTCGACGGAGGAATATTAAATATTCGAGCAGCTGGAGCAAGTTCTTTAACGTAGTGAAATCATAGGTGGCTCAGAAATCGGTGGTTTTTAACCTTAAATAAATCTTGTACATAATATTCCTTTTACATCTGTCAGAAACTCGCGCAATTGTTTTTTCTCGCGCGATAGTCGGTCAGTCTCGCGCGACGTTCGTTTAGTAATAGTAAGTAGTAGTAGTTCGTTTAATATATTAAACCAATTATACTAAACGAACGTTGCGCGAGACTGACCGACTATTGCGCGAGAAAAAACAATTGCGCGAGTTTCTGACAGATGTTAAAGGAATATTATGTACAAGATTTATTTATTTAAGGTTAAAAACGACCGATTTCTGGGCCACCTATGGTGAAATGTTTACAAATGCGGTTTGCTTGGTTACCAGGCCAGGGACCACTTTTTCGAAATCAGAGACCAGTTTACTGAAATCTGCTAGGCTTATCGCTGTCGCGTTCGGCACAGCACACCCAGGCATAAAACTTGAATATATCAAATAGTGGCAGAGAAGACACAGAGAGAGAGTCTAGGACTAGGCTAGCCTCCTCCCCAGGCATCTCTTGTAGTGCTGAATATTTATACATACGGCTTGGGTTAGCTGTGTCGGGGAAGGCGAGAAAGAAAAGTCGAGGAGATGCCTGCCATAAATCGACACAAAAGTTGCACTGTGCATACCGGCTCGCGCATGCAAATAGTTACTGTGTGGGGAGGGAAAAGCAAGATTAAGCAAGATTGTAATTTAATACTCTATGGGGGGTGGGGGTGGCTAATCCACAAGCTGAAAAGGAGAAAAATTTAATTGATGAAATATCGAATCTCTCCGCGTTTAACCCACTAAATGCATGCGATTATCACGCTAGTTGTGACGAAGAACACCTTATTGTTTCAATTCAAGCAAGTTGTTCTCGAGAGGCAGCAATTAAGATGGGATTATTGTTGGTTGGGTTAAGCGCTTTACGAAATATGCCGGAGCCATGGTGGAAAGTTTGCTTTTCCTGCGCCAGAGATTGTGATTCTCGTGCACAAAAATATACTGAAATAGCTGTATGCTACGCCAGAGATCTCTGGCGCAACTGACAAACTTCCACCAAGGTGCCGGAGCCAGTAAGTTCAAAAAACGTTGTTGTTATCGACTCTAAATTGCAACTCAAAGAACTGTACGGCGTTAAAATAAGCAATAAAGAAGTATTTGTGGAATTACTTCAAGTTTTAAAACGAAAAGAGGAAGAGAATGATATGATGAATACGACTGACGATACAACAAGCAGTGATAATTATAGTGGCACGACTGATACATTTCGTCTGGTCACATCACTTGAATTTGAAGAAGGGTTACTCAAATGTGCGTTGACCAAGTATTTCGGACATGAAGCATTTCGACCGCTTCAAAAGGAAACGGTTGAAGCGACATTAGCGGGGAAATAAGTTTTAACAGTTGTTGGGACTGAAGGTGGGAAAACCTTGATGTTTCTCTTGCCTGTAACTATTTTTGACAAGTTGTCACTTGTTGTATCGCCCATAAAATCACTTATTGATGATACACTACTGAGATGTCAAAACCTAGAAATTTCAGCGTGTAAATTTAGTGGGGAAGTTCCACATGAAATTCAAAAGATGCAAGTTCAAAAGATTCAGCAGTATCGTGTCGTAGTTGCTACTCCTGAGATGCTTGAAAAAAGCATGCTTCTTTGTCAAGCAATTGCCAGCATGAATTTGGGCAGAATTGTTTTTGATGAGGCTCACACAATAGCAACATGGGGGAACACATTTCGTCCAGTTTTTAGAGAGATCTGCCTGGACCTTGCAAAGCTGCCGTGCCCAAAACTTCTGCTCAGTGCCACCGTCACTGGTAAACTTCAGCAAACCCTGTGGATGTGTTTATAAGGCTTGTGGTTTTCCGGGAAACTGTTTACCGGGAGAATCTTAATTTTGAAGTTGTAGAGAGAACAACAAAGCACATTAATGAAATTGCTTCATTTGTCAGGGATAAATGTGCAATTAGTCATTGTGGAATAATTTTTGGCGTGAATACCACATGATGTCGACGAGTTTCACAGTGAATTATTAAAACAGGGACTAAATGCTGTGAAATACGATGGTCAACTTTCTGAAGAGTAAAACAAGCAAGTTTTTCAAAATGGTTAAATGGGGATGTTAGTATTATTGTAGCAAACTCATCATTTGGTATGGGAATAGATAAGCCTGATGTCAGGTAATATATATTTTTATTTTAATAGCACTTACAGGTTTATGCCATTATAATGTTTGTTACATCTACCTGCATTTTGTGTTGCTTTCACTCAAATGTGAAGTCCTGCCACCACTAATATCTGTTATTTCAATATGTTCTGAATGAATGATTTGTTCTACCATTTTCAGATATGTCATTCATGCAAAGCTACCTGTAAGTGTGGATGAGTATTATCAGCAATGTAGTAGAGCCGGCAGAGATGGATTACCAGCTACATGTAAGCTTTACCATTCGATCTCAGACAAGAACATTTTGTACAAACTCTTTCGCAAACAAGAAACTGCAAGCATACCATCTCATTGTGAACTGCTCAATGAACTTGTCGTTTTGGTGGAAGATCCTGTTCAATGCAGATACAAAGCATTTATGGATTATTCTGGTGAAACACCTGGCAGTTTTGTGTGTCTTACTAATTGTGACAACTGTATAAGATGTGGTACATGGCAGTTAACAGATGGGGTTAGTGATACATTTAAAGTTGTTCAAGCTGTTATGGAGCTGATAGGTAAAAGTTTGACTATGAATACTTTACAGCTGTTTTTAGCTGGAAGTAAGAACAATGCAGTAGCTGACATTATACAACATTTGGAGCCCTCAAGAAGAAGTTTACCCCAGTTTCGTTGTTATCAAAGTTTTTAAATATTCTAATTGTGCATGGCATTCTAAGTGAAAATGTTGAAACTAGGTCATGTGGCAGCATACATATTGAACTTTGTTTAGGACCCAAGGCACATGATCTAATTAACCATGATTTAACTATTTTGAAATGTGAAAAATCATCAAAGTAGATTAGTTGTAAATATTAGATTCATAGATAGTTTATAATTATAATATATAAATGGAAAACACACACTTATTATTATACCTAAATAGACCTCGCCTGTATTTCATTTTTACCCAATGGCCTCACTTTCGTGTTTGCTCTATTTTGCCTAGCAGTCTTTTCTGAATTTTATGCCTTTATACTTCCTGAACAAACACATTTTTCACTGAGTGTTAGCTTTATGACAAATCCATTGTCAGCCATATTTCACAGAACCCGTGAAAAAATAACCACATGAAAACGAGGCCATTGGGTAAAATGCAATGAATGGTGAGGTTTATTGTTTAATATATAATACAAAAATTAAAAATGATTATACTGTATTGATTACCAGATTTCTACACTTTTACATAATACAACAACAAATAAAATGTTTTAAATACATAAATTACTTGTCGGTTTGAATGAATAGTGAGAAATATTTGTAGGGGTCCTGCGCCCTGGCAGGGTTGATTGTACAGTCACAGTCACAAGATACCACATTTTTGAGGGTAAGCATTCATCAAGATAAATGGTGCCTAACCTTATAAGTAGTTGTCAACACAGAAGCACGTAAATGAGCTGTTTTTATAGCATGTCATTTGGGAGCTTCCTATGAAAAGAACTCTTAAGTTTTAAGTTTTGCATTCTCATCTCCCTTGGAGTAAGCATCTATATATTTTGGTGGTACTTCGTCATTTGGCACACAATCCTTGTCTGCCCATGGGTATCTTTTTACAACTGTTCTAAAATCGTTCTCAAACCACTCCTCTTTTAATGCGAATTGTGCGACTTTCATCTGATCAAGGACAGAACTAGGAGTTTTATGCATTTTCGTAGTATGAATATTGAAAACTTCTCTACTTCTGTACATTTCCCTGTTCATTTCCAGTAGATTGATGCTACACGACATTAGTTCAACCATGTTAAACGATGACTGGGCCCGGGCGAATTGCTTAACTGGTCGTACCAAGTATTGTTCGAGCCACTCATCACCAGCTAGTTGCCTTCCAACATTACCACTTAAATTGACTGTTCGATTTTGTTAGTAAAGCTTCCAATACGCAGGCGGCCATTTCGCAATCGAATTCACTATTTGTGTAAACGCTTCGTCCGCGCGGTAATTGGGTTTTCCAACTTGGCAGAAAAGTGCAGGACACAACATCCATACTCCTTCAACAGAAATACCGTTTCCTTGGCGAATCGATTCCTTGTACCACCTATTAATTGCAACGAGGTCGTTAATGATCTCAAGATGATGAGAGGCTTGCTTGTCGTTCTGAAGGTCTTCTGTCCATTCCTCGAATTTCTTCAGAAGGATATCGTTGTGGTTGCCTGTAGTTGCCCTACAAACAGGTAATTGTTCCAATGGGGAAAAAATGTTGATTCCTGATAACTCTTTATCATTGCTAAGGAAACACCCGCGTCATAGTCCATCAATGCCTCTTCATTGTTATTGTAATTGTTTTCTTTAAATTTTGATTTGAAAGATTTAGGATTAACTGTTGATCGTTTCATAATTCGCTCTGTTGCGCGCCAGAACCCTCCGGGTCCCGCAATTCTTGCGATTGATTCGTTCACATAACCCCGTGCGTGGAAGTCGCCTCCTCCAGGTATGTAGCAACCATACATATCTGGGCATCTATTCGCGCATCCTTGTACTGTCACAGTGTTTTTCTGATCACCTACGTTGGTATCAAAAAGACGTCCGTAGTTTGGACGTATTATCTCTTCAAATGCATCGGCGTCATTAGCGCACGAACTGCTCGACAATTTAAAATAGGACGCGAAGAAATTTTTAACTCCTTTCTCTTTTTTGATTTTTTCTTCAATCAGTGAAGTCAATAATTCATTTCCTTTTACTTTTGCTATTTCGAGTGGAGGTATCGTGACGCTAAATAATTCATTCTCCAAGGTAGCGCCATTAGCAATGAGCTTTTTTGCCGTGTTGAAATGTTCTTTGTGAAGGGCAAGTGTAAGTGCAGTCTGACCAATACCATCCCGTGCGTTTATGCGTGCTCCACAATGAATTAAACCTACAACAAGCCTAGTGTTTCTATGCAATGGACATTGCTCCTGAACTTTGTTAACAATGTTGGAAAACAGCATTGGGTCAAAGTTATCAGCAATGTCTACAACATCTTTTCTTCTCAATCCAATATTGGGTATAGCTCTTATATTGTTTACCTCACTAGTTATAGCATTTTTTTTCTGAAATTGTCAGAAGACCTCCAACTAGATTTCCACTGTCAACTATTTCCCTGTAAGAGTCTATTATTTCATTTTGCGTAGATATAATGTCATTTGCAGTTTTTTCGTACTGCTCAATTTTATTGCCCAATTGAACCAAAATGTTGTGCAAGTGCCATCTTTTCCTGTGCCAAATTTGTACATGTGTCATTCAGTTGAGCAATCTTTTCATGTGCAACACCCAAATCTTCTTTAATGCTAGCACACTTGTTTTTTAGTTCTGCAAAACGTTCAAGGTAAAAATAAACATAGGAAAAACATTTAGATATTCTGTCCGTATGGTACTATATCTCACACGTTACATGTACTGTGGGGCTAAATAAAGCCTAACCTAATGGCTTTGGATGAGCAGGACCAAAACTAGAAATTTGGATCAAGAACTAGAAATTTGTTGGGCAGAACATAAATATATGAATATGCATGCACTCCTGATTTAACCCTCTAGTTTTGGCCCTGTGGATAAGACAGAGTTGGTGTAATCCATGCTTAGGAGGTAGTAAACCAATGTTAAAGGTGAGACTGTAAAAACTACATCACTGAGTTATAGTTGTACCAGACTTTACTAAATTTTCTCTTTAATATACCTTTGCCTATTCCTCAATAAGGCAAACACCTGCATCGTAATATCTCATGATCAGAGGAAACTTTTCCAAAAGAGAATAAAACTACTGTCTCTCATCATAGTAAAGTACTACTTTTAATAAGAGGGGCAAAATTCAACTTGTGAGTTGTGAATTAAAAAGGGGGCAAAATTCAACCTGTAAATTAATAGTCTTAATAAACCAATACAATCAAGAGTTCAATTTTAATTATCAGTACCTGAAAAAAACTAGAGCATAACTGTATGTATAGGGATGTCAGGGGTCACTGAACTGCGTGACTTTATCTTTTCCATCATTCGCTATTGTGAATATTGTATATCTTAGATACGTAAAATTAAATACATAACATTGTTTACATGAAATGGATGGACTCTTATCTAAAAACCAGCATAGTTCTACACTTGACTGGAGACTTGGATGACACCAAATTCTCATCCTCTACATTAACTAATGAACAATTAGATTATATACGAGCTCGAGATTTCTATGCGGTGATAGTTGATGAGGGCTTCGCCCTCATCAACTATCACCGCATAGGAATCGAGAGCGAATCGAGAGAATCAGAGGTCAAGCATGGAATATTCAACAAAAAATTTGATTTTTAAGCAATTTTTTTAAAAGAAATCTCTATAGGAAGATGATGGTTTCGCTACTCGCTATCTATTGAGGAATAGATAGCGAGTAGAGTAACCAATCAAATTACAGCATTTCAATAGTATACTAGTATGATTCTA
This sequence comes from Muricea muricata, assembly GCA_963855995.1. Lineage (NCBI taxonomy): Eukaryota > Metazoa > Cnidaria > Anthozoa > Malacalcyonacea > Plexauridae > Muricea > Muricea muricata. Next base: position 4,818,060 of record OY979717.1, read on the forward strand.
CTAAGTAGAATTATAATAAGAACCTTCAAAAAATCATAATAATGCAGGTATTATGTTTAGTAGTGATTGTAATACCTTCTGCAATTTTAGATTTTGGTGATGCAGTGGAAGGGCTAAGGCCAGGACCAGGCATATCTAAAATACAAAATAATCATAAATAATCATATACAAAGTATTAAGTGTGTTACTAATAAGTTGTTTATATTAGTGTACCAGCAATCATGATGGTTTCATCTTCTTCCCCTAGATTTGAAACTTCATCTAAGTTGCAATCCTTTAAGGTTACACCTTCATAATATGAGCGGCTAAAAAAGAGCACACAACTTACTGTTGTACATGAAATTCAAATAATGCTAACCCTGATAAAAGCTAACCCTGATAAGTTGTTATTTTCCTGATTATACTATACATACCGAGGTTTTCCCTATGTGTCAATTTACATCCTAAAATTGAAGAGGCATTTTTCAAGACTTGTCTTAGATAGCCCCTTGCATTCTGGCAACTCTTTCTCCAACAATGATATAATAGAGTCACTTGCAAGCTCTTTTCCTTCAACATGGACTACTTTCTTCCTTATTATATCAGTAATCTTTGTTTTAAATGCGATGTGTGCTGGATTAGCTAAAATGGAATATCAAGTTGCAAATATTTGTAAATTACAATTACTGCAATAGATAACATTTTTATACCAGTACTGAGTACTGGCACAAACTTTATTTTCACTAAACTGTAGTTTGTCTAAAAAAGCTGATTGATAAGTATTTATGCACTTAAATATTAAGTATTGACAGTAATCAAATATGCGCATTGTCTTACAATGCCACTGAGAGTGGCGTTTTAATATTTCGACATTACCATAAACGCCGCTAAACATACCTTTTCGCTTCGTTCCTCCTGGTCTGCGAATTATGCTTCGTTCTTGCGTGTTGGCTGGCGCAACAGAATGCTGTATTTTTCTAGGCTGTCTAGAAACAGGTTCTTCGGGCACTTCTTTATCGGATCTTCCTTGGACTTCATCTTTGCTGGCCTGCATATCCTTCGCAAGTTTGCTTAACTGTGTTTTCAAATTTAGCGTGTCATCTAACTTCGCTTGTATTACCAATTGTCTCCTTTTCACATCCTTTACAACGCTACGGTAATCTCTGCTAGCAATCGACAAGGAACTCTTCTTATAAACGAAAATTTTAGAAGGATTCGAAGCCATCACGTAAATTCATTGAATAGCTTCGCTCCTTGATCGCATTTGGCAAACTGAATTTAAAATTAAGCCCTGCTCCCATAAGACGTCCAATGAGGTTACATGAGACGTCCACTTGTTCGATTTATGGCAGGCATCTCACCAGAATTTTGTTCTCAGCTCGACACAGCTAACCCAAGCCGTATATATAAATACTCAAAGTACAGATGCCTGTGGAGGAGGCTAGGACTTGGCCGAGGATTTTTGCAAAAATTTTATTAAACTGATTTTAAAAATCGGTAAGTAAATCTCTTTGTTTTAACAGTGTTTCTTTATTGAGATGGGTATTTGTTATATACGGTGGTTTTCATGTCTTTGGCAGATCGATATGTTGATAGACAGCCGTCGGAATACATTGGATTCCTACTCAGTATCAGACCAAGATATGAATTACGATTAGAGAATGTGCAAGGTATGTGTAGATTCTGGTGAGAATTGTAGAATCGAGCTTCCTCGAGATTTTGTCAGAAGCGTAAAAGGAGTAGGAGGCGAGGAATTTTGTGATAAATGTCTATTTAAAAATGAAAGCAGCATGTTTGGTGCAGAAGAACTTGTAAAGATGTCGACTATAACATGCGAATACTATAAATGTACAAGGCCAGTAAATTTTTATAACTGTGCCTGGAAATATGTATGTTATGAATGTTATGTGAAAACTTATTGTGAAACACGTTGTAATGTATGCAAAACCCTACATAAATGTAGGGACGATGATTGTGTAGAAACTTTGGTCAAGGCTAAACAAAATGTCTTACGAATAAATAGATATGAAGTAACAATCAATGCGTCTGACTTGTGTTTTATATGTGTTGCTATGTGTCGTCAAGTGTAAGTCATTAAGAGGTAATTAACACGAAATTAAACACACACATCGAATTTTATTTTTTTCAAAACAAATTTATTTCTTTTGAAAATGCAATGTGTTATTTTTAAAATGTTCTACTTTTATGAGAATAACGTTTAGGCGTTTTAGTTACGTTTAGCGAGTTCTCGTACTCTTGACGCTCCTGGTATGCCCGACTTCATCCGATTACTTTGAATGCGCCGTTATTCCTGTGCGAGCATGTTGCTACAGAAATAATAATATTCAGTACCATATCAATCTGTGTCAGCAGGACGAGTGTCACTGAAGACACTTTTTATTAAAAATTGTCTTTTTTCAATAGCTGCCTTTAAGGCTTCCTTTGGGTCGAAATTATCATCGTTTACGTAAGCATCTTTGGTTGTCATAATCTGTTCGTGTATTGGATCGTTCTTTATTTGTGATCCACAGCAGGCGGTCTAGATAAACCAGCTGTAAATCTTTTCGACGCTTTGGTAGAATGGTTAAATATGCTTTGTCCTTATCCTCTTTTTCTTCAAGACCATCTGCAGTAAATCTCTAACCAAACTTTTCAAATTCTGTCAGATATTTTCCTGCTGCTTCTATTTTGCTTGTCATTTGTATAATTGCCTGAATTGTCCAAATTACTTTTGAGGTGTAGTCGTCAGTGCCCGCATATTTTCGCTTTGTGCTCATACCGATTCTGTTGATGAATTATGATCTCGTTGAGGATAATATTCACTTTCGTACCTTCTTGGATTAAAACCACGATTGAAAGATTTTCCACAAAATCTATAGTTCATGCCCTTATCGCAACAAACAAATTAATGCTGTTACCCATGAAGTACCGACAGTTTTGTGGGCACATTCTCTGACACTGATTCTTTGATCCCGACCCTTTGTCGGGACTAACCTAGACCACCACAGGCGAAGACCACTGATCTGATAGTAGACTGCATCAAGCTTTTATACGGTAGAAAAGTGAAGCCAATTTCAAGCGGGCAAAATTAACACCACCTTGCAACGAAAACAATATGGAGTTGTATTTTGTCAAAATATCCCCAGTAAAGACACTTTTTATAAGCTGTTATGAGCATAAGCATGAGTTTTTATGAGCAGTTATGAGCATCAGCATGAGTTTTTGCGAGCAGTTATGTGCATAAGCATGAGTTTTTATGAGCAGTTATGAGCATCAGCATGAGTTTTTACGAGCAGTTATGTGCATAAGCATGAGTTTTTACGAGCAGTTTTGAGCATCAGCATCAGTTTTCATGAGCAGTTATAAGCATCAGCATGAGTTTTCATGAGCAGTTATGTGCATAAGCATGAGTTTTTATGAGCAGTTATGAGCATCAGCATGAGTGTTTACGAGCAGTTATCAGCATGAGCTTGAGTTTTTACGAGCAGTTTTGAGCATCAGCATCAGTTTTCATGAGCAGTTATAAGCATGAGCGTGAGTTTTTATGAGCACGAGCGTGAGTTTTTATGAGCAGTTATGAGCATGAGTATGAGTTTTTGTTAGCATGAGCATGAGTTTTTACGAGCATGTGCATGAGTTCTTATGAGCATAAAATGCCAGGTATGACAAAAGATATCTAACAAAACAACTATTTAAATTTTAAATATCTAAAGGAACAGTTGAAACGCCGTTCTCTAAGACCTTACGTTTTGGATGCCACTCTGACGACGTATTTGCATTAGCTACGGGAACATTTGGAGACCATTGTCGGTAATTATTTCCCTATATGGATACCGGGAACATTTATGTAGAGACTGGGTCTGTAGAGAAAGTTTGATTGGCATCCTTAAGTCCCTTTAGGGACTACGTTTTCTCCTGAATGTCCCCGGTATCCCTATAGGAAAATAGTTACCGACAATGGACCTTAGCACAGGATTTGCATGTCATTTGAACAAAAGAGAAGCACATTAGAGCGATTGGTGGGTCAATAACACCGAACGCAGGACAGTAGCGCCATTTGAACATCATTGCTGATAGTAAGTAGGTTTTATAACAACACCTTTTTATATATTCCGTAACGTGAAAATCAATGAGATGAAACAAAGAATAATTGCATGAGCGTATTAATCATTATCATTTTCACAACAACAATAGCAAAAAAACAAAAGACATTTAACAACAACAAATATTCATTAATACAAAGGCGTACTGTATGCACTGGATAGCAGCCCAGAAGTGTACTGCATGGGGCCAACTTATGCAGACTGCAGACATACTTGCCACGATGCCTTGCCCGAGAACACATCCAGGGCTAAAAACTGTTGCATGTAATTGCATTTTTGCTGTTGTGTGAACAGACGATATATACTTTGTACGCCTTTGTGTTAATGAATATTTGTTGTTACGTTCATGCAATTGTTCTTTGTTTCGTCTCATTGATTTTTACTTTACGGAATATATAATAAGGTGTTGTTATAGAACATACTTACTATCACCAATGATGTTCAAATGGCGCTATTGTCCTGCGTTCGGTGTTATTGACCTACCAATCGTTCTAATGTGCTTCTCTTTTGTTCATTTGAACATGCAAATGCTGTAAAACCAAATGTCCCTCTAGGGACAGAAAGTCCCTAAATATCCCTGTAGCTAATTTAAAGAATGGCATCTAAAACGTAAGGTTTTGTTTTGGAGAACGGTGTTTCGACTATTCCTTTAGATATCAAATTGTAAACAGTTTTTGGCTAGATACATCTTCTGTCATACCTGACATTTTATCATACGAACTGCTCATTGGTGCTCATAAAAACTCGTGCTCATGCTCACAATGCTTGCATATGCTCACAAAGGGGCTTTAATATGTCCCTATTTGACTCGATCAGTCCTGATTTGCCTATATTAGTCTCTATCTGTCCCCTTGGCCCGATTTATCGATCGGTATGTCTTCGCCTGTGGCGGTATAGGTAAGACCCGACAAAGGATCGACAGAGCTACACACAAGGCGTTGATAGCGAAATGATGCCATCACAATGTATATAATGACTTTCTTGGACGAACTTGCCCAAGCTCGCCTTGACTGACGTCGTGCATATATTATGACACCACCCCCTCCTTTATCCCATGTTCACCCCCCCCCCCCCATTGTGACGTTTTTGTTGGCATCCTTTGAACTCCAGATGAGGGGGTATCACTATTTAAAATCAATGTTTGCGTGACATTGAAATTGTCAAAAAAATATATGAAAAAGATGTCAATTGCATTTGAGAAAGCGAAGTTATAAATATCCTTGGTTCAACACACTAAAACTCAAATTGATGTTTATTTTTAGGAACCGTTTGCTAGCGACCCTGATCCAGATGACGTATGAAATTCGTTTGTAGTGCACTCATCAAAGTGAATATATTCATTCAGTATTACTGATGTAAGAGCGCTAGACATTTTGCTGGAGTTAATACATCTGCGCTCGCTATAGCGTTTTTCATCTGTATTTCAAAATAGTCATTACGTGCAAGCAATATCCAAATGTATCACAGATTTGTAAATATATAGAGTTCCCATCAATTAGTAGAAATATGACAAAATTTTAATTTTTGTGCCTAAGAGTTATGATTTTATCATCCTGTAATGAAAAAAATATTTTTGATCAATGAATTATTGAATTATTCTATCTGATATTGTAAAAAGGAAATTATGTGAATATAGAAATCGCACACAATGTCCACGGTTGTCGCTCTAATTATTATTTGAGCTAGACGTTCAACAAGCATTTTCGATCTAGTAATTTTCGTTCTACGCAATAAAGATAATTCTCAGATGATAAAGTTAGTTAATTTGCAAATTTATTGGCGAAGTATTGTAAAGCGTGGGAATTATAATAGCCTTGTAATGTTTGTTAAGTTTGTACATGATTGCGTTTCACGTGGAAATTACTACTAATTGTCATTCAAAAATGGTAGCAATTTCCATACGTATAAGAAGCATACACATTTTACAAGGGTATATTCAGCTCACTTTGCAGTATTTATCAACTAAACTTTGTAATTTTTCTAATTTAACTGCAGTATGTTTTTTCTTGGTGTAGTGACAGATTTATTTTCCATTTATGATTTATTGTAAGTCTTTGCTAGTTTACACTATAAGTTCTAAGTTTTGAAGAATTTAGAAGAAAACTGAGGAAGTAAATTGTAGATTAATACGAGTCAGTTTCCTAGAAGTTTTCTTCCGCATTCTTTACAACAGAATATACCTTTTCCAAAATTCTTGCTGTGATGGTTAAACTTTGAGAGTTTAACCAGTCTAGCTAAAAGTTTTTGTTTAGCTAGAGTGGTTAAAATGTTTTCATTGCAAGGTAGAAATGCAGTTAGTCATGTTTTTCGTTTACTTGTCGGGAACTCTTCCTATATTCTATAATGTACATAAATGAATTGCACTTCGGTGTGTCGAATGATCAATTTGTAACATTTTCATACATAGTTATAGTTGATTATTTATGTAAATATTTGTAAAGACCAGTTCAATTGTTAATTAGAAATTGTGTTAGGAGTTGTAGCTTCCAAATAAATATAATTACAGTTCACATTTGACTTTTGCTATCGTTATTATTCACTAGGCTGTTATTGCAGGGTCATACATTTCAAAACTGGGTTAACTCCTTGTCAGCAAAGATGTTTTGGATGGGATACCTGAAATGATTAACCAACTTTATGGCTGCGAGAAAAGTTTAACTCACTGTTCTAGTTCATGTTTTTTACACCACTGTCCTATTAAAAATATAGAAACCAACATAATATTTATGTCATCCATACAGGATTTGTGAGGAAATGTTTCCAAGCTTCTAAACAAGCTGGTGGGAGATATTTATAAGTAATATCATGAAATGAGGCGTATTAGTTGTTAAACCGCCCGCTTGACGAGGGTCATTACAGTCAAAATACAAAAAGTGTCCCACTTCCGCTTCTGTTGCGATTTACTGTACTTTGTTCTGTTTTTGAGTAGCCAGAGCGATTTATCTGCAAATAACGCAACTATCGTTTTTGAAATGATATGTTTCAACAAAGTAAGTGTTTTTCGACGATAAATGGTGCGAAATATATATTTTATTGCGTTTAATCGATATCTAATACGGAAAAATACAACAAACTACAGTAAATTGCAAAAGACTACAGAAGCGGAAGCGGGACACTTTTTGTATTTTGACTGTAAGTAAATTCCTGAGGGCCGCAGGCCCGAACGAATTTAATGACCTGAATCGAGTGGGCGGTTTAACAACTAATACGCCTCATTTCATGATATTACTTTGTAATATTATGGTTGTCGAAATTTCCTGCACGCTGATAATGCTGAGATTTGCGAGAAACAGCAAATTTGTGTGGCCAATAGTAATAATACCGAAGACATTAGTTCTTACATGTTTGATGAATTTGATGTAAGTGATATTGAGTTGATTCAGGCATTAGAGTCTTACGAGACTAGTGTGTAAGCTGAAGGAAGAAGTTCGTCAAGTGCTAACCTTGATTTTAATGGATTTTCCCGAATTGTACTATTGGCACGTTAAATTTGTATATTGATAACAAATAAGGCATTTGTAGTTTGAAGTAAAAGTTTGTGTGTTGTTTAAAGTGTGTGTGTTTTCTTTTGCTTTTATTATTTGCTAGGTGAGAATAGGCTAATACTACCTCGCACAGACGTCATTCAAGGTTGTATTAGTTCTAATACGACCGCTAGATTGTGTAAATGAATTTTAATGAGGTAAATTTAGTGATTAGAACCTGAAAAGACAAAAGAAATTGAGACAACCATGACATTACTTGCCTTATAAACCAGAGTTGAACTCACCGGTTTACAACCGGCCTCTGCAACTTACTGTCGTGTCAGTGAAAGAAGTCGTAGCAAAGTCAAATATGATCTCTAAAGATTTTAGCTGACTGATACCAGTAACTGCAAAATATAAACTGTCAAAGGACCATGCATGCGTTATTGTTTTTACGTTATGCTACCAGATCTTGAGTAATCGGTAATCAAGCAAAAACGACTGAAATAAGATGCCAAGAAAAACACCTAAGGACATAAGAACTTAAAACCTCTATTCTTATGCTAGTCCTTCGACAGACGTCAATTTGTTCAATTTGCTTTTAGAAACATTTTGCTATGCATCTTGCAATGCATGCGTTCTGGTAAAATGTATATCTACTAAACTACCAGTACCATCTTTTTCGTTGCGGTCTATTCAGAGCGTCAGGACGACGAATGGCCATTTTCATCCAAAATGTTTATCGTATTTTTAACTGACTCTTCTAACATTGGAGAAGCGGTATTCTGATACCATCCACAGCACACTGCAAAACTTCAAATAGGACATGTTCTTCGTATAATACGACAAATTTTCGACTGATTCCTTTGCGAAACCATAAAATATACAACCATTTGCAAGCTACCGTTCACCGTGCATTCAAAACAACGTTTTAAAAAGTTATGAAGAGCATGTTAGTCAGTTGAAACTTATTAGTTTCAGCTGTCAAACTTGTAAGTTTTGAACGCGTAACTTGTAGTTTTGTGCGCGTAACTTGAAGTTTTGGTGCCGTAACTTGTAGTTTTGATGCCATAACTTGTAGGTTTGATGCCATAACTTGTAGTTTTGATGCCATAACTTGTAGTTTTGATGCCGTAACTTGTAGTTTTTGAAGTTACGACAAGTTACGACATCAAAACTACAAGTTTTGAAGTTACGATATCAAAACTACAAGTTATGGCATCAAAACTACAAGTTACGGCACCAAAACTTCAAGTTACGCGCACAAAACTACAAGTTACGCGTTCAAAACTTACAAGTTTGACAGCTGAAACTAATAAGTTTCAACTGACTAGCATGCTCTTCATAACTTTTTAAAACGTTGTTTTGAATGCATGGTGAACGGTAGCTTGCAAATGGTTGTATGGTAGCGACAAGTGTTTTCCTGCGCGATTCTTCCTATAGGCAGTTACCAACCTTATGTCACATTGGTGCCACATGTGGCGTTTCTTTGCTGTCTTGCACAGGCTTTCATGTATTAGCCTGCGAACTAATACAAGAAAGACTACGCCTTGTTAATGGAGAACAGTTCTTCATAAATTTGAAATAGTTCATAATAAATTCAGCAAATGGGTATCTCACATAGGTCGATTTGAAAATATCGTTTAATGCCTGGACTAATTTACTCGAAAGTGAGGAGGGCAAAAATCGTGCTTCTGCGTGGTATAGCGAAATATGAAGTTAAAGTTAATAGCCGGATCAATCAAGCGAAGCAAAGCATCGAAGAGCAACAAGGACGGAGGTCAAATATTTCGTTTGGTTCGTCGTCTGTATTGTCGAGTAGTTCGAAATCGCCAAATAGTTATGTTCGTTCTGCCTTGGCTAATGAAAGAGCAAGACAGCTGAACTTGAAGCGAAGGCCTCTGAGCGAAGGCTTTTTTTCGCCTGGAGTCGTGTAGTACATGTTTGCGTTGTTTAGAGCAATACCTGGATAAAGACTCAAGAGAAATCATTAAGGTGCCTGTTTATGGAGTCGGCTATGGGTTTGCGGTAAAAAAGCTATTGGACGACAAGCATGGTGATCCTTATGTACTGATCTCGAACGCGTATTTGAAAAGGATTACAGAATGGCCTAATATCAAAAATGGTGATAAGGCCTTGGATCGTTTGGCTACAATTCTCGGAATGTGTGTAAATGCTATGACATCATTGTCTCATTTGTGTATTCTTGAGCACCCGCAAAATTTTCAAATGCTTATTAGCAAGTTACCAATTTATCTACAAGATCGATGGTGACGAGAAGCCGTTAGGATTCGTGCCAGTAGTGTCAAAGTTCCTGGGTTTAAAGGTTCGTGAAATTTGTCGAATTAGAAGCAAAGATAGCAAATGATCCAGTGTTTTCTCGTGGTGTTCTTGGGAAAATTCAAGTACCAGAGCGAGGTAAAGATTATGAACGAGACAATCCCTTGTATAAGCAGAATAATCGTGCAAGCGGAGTCTCAAAATGGCCGAAAAATCATTCGCCACTTTGCAAAGAAACATATCACCTAGATGGTTGCCTAGATGGTTGCTAGTCTTTCTTGCAGCGTTCATTGGAAGAAAGAAAGGCATTGGCTAACGGAAAAGAGTATGTGTTATGCATGTTACAAGACGGTTCACAGGGAGACGTGCAAAACGTGTAATGGTAAGCATCCCACTTCTCTCATCGATCATGAGTTTAAATCCAAAATCAAAATGAAGAAACAGAAACAAAATCGAATGATCGAGAATTGAATAGCGCTCACACCACTTATGATGAAGCTTCATTCTCTGATATTTGAGATCAGTCAGTAAGTACTATGCCAATTGTGCCGGTTAAATTGGTTGCGAACGATAGCGAAATTATTAAGTATGCGATGTTGGATAGTTGCTGCACTGGAACATTTGTGTTGGAAGACGTTCTTCGAGAGCTTCAAGAAGATGGTACTGGTGTTATTCTGAGTACAATGAATGGGTCCATCAATCAAGCAAATCAAAGGTCCATCAAACTAAAGTTGTTACAGGACTGGTGGTTACGGATCTGAATGGAAATAATAAAGTGAATCTTCCCAGAACATTTTCACGAAGCGTCATTCCTGCCTTGAGAAATGAGATACCAAATAACGAACTTCAATTGTTGCTACGCAAAACTATCTTTCGAATATGGCTGATAAATTACCTGCGTGTATACCGGAAGCTAAGATTTGAATTTGGCTCAAATTGTCTAAAGCAGTGGAACCACACGATTTTATCGTAAGCGAAGATGGAGGTCATTTTGCAATGAAGACGTTTGCAGTATGGACAGTGATTGGATCTCAACTTGGCCTGCATGATAGTGCTGATCTTAGTTGTCACAAGATTTTGGTAGAAGATGTTCCTGCCAAATCATTCCATCATACTGGAAAGCGAAGTTAAGGAGTGTCATTCCCCATGCACTAAACAAATGTTAGAGTTAGAATTCATTGAAAGGTCAGGCGAACAGGAGCGGGGACATTCTACACAAAATAAAGGATTAATCAGAAAAACGCTTGACGAATGCAAGTTTAAGAATAGTTATTACGAGTCACCTCTCTCGTTTGTGTAGGAAGTGCGCATGCCAAACAATCGAGTATGGCTGGTCAAAGGGTGAAATCATTAAAAAAGGAAACTGTTGAAAAATCCTAGTTTTCATGCGGACTATCTCAAATTTATGAACGATTTCCTATCAAAAGATTATGCTAGAAGAGTGGCAGAAACCACAAAATCAGAAGACGGCAAAGTGCCAAAAAGTGAGGGTTGTTTAATTTCGACTGTAGTGCAAAGTATCGTGGAACATCGTTAAACGACAAGTTAATGCAAAGAGCCGATATGACGAATTCTCTTGTTGGTGTTCTATCAAGTACGGGTTCCGGAAGATCAACAAGACTTTCTCCAATTTTTGTGGTGGCCAGAAAGTAACTTTTTAAATAAAATCAAAGAATACCAAATGAATTAATGCTCACATATTTGGCGCGGTGTCCTCGCCGAGATGTGCCAATTTTGGTTTGAACCAAACAGCTGACGACAGTAAAATTGACATCGGAACTGAAACGTGTAACGTGGTGAGAAAAAATTCCAACTTTTACGTGAACACAAGAACACAAAGAACAACAAGAACGCGAAGAACGGCAGGAACACTAAGAACAGATAAAGAACACCAGGAACACTAACTAGGGATCCAAGGATAGTGCAAAGTTTCTGAAAAGACTTACACACTTAAACTCAAAAAACTAAGAAAAATTTAATGATAGCTTTGGGAATAAAATGTTAAAATGATGTGGTCTAGAAGCGTTTTGTTTACGTGGGATGTTTTTAGATACTCTGATAAATAATTTTATAATTTTCATGTTTAGCGAGCGTATTCGGTTTCACGTTTGCTGAATCTCTGACCTCTGACCTTAGACGCATATAAACAAAACGAATGAACGCGCAATTAATACTGAACGTGAACTAAGATTGTAAACATGCAAACTGTGCGCTACTTCTGTGTGTTAATAAAAATCTATCACAATATTAGGCCAATATCTTTACTTAGTATACTTATGTACGGTTTACTTTAGGTCTACTAGTATTATTGGAAATTTTATGTACACAATCATCAGTCATCACATCACAACCTTGCACAAACTGATTTCGCACGCACGCAACATTATCAAATATGCCGATTTCGCATTATCTCGCTTGTTTTTCATCATTTTCTAAAGAAGCCTTGCCGAAATATAGAACAAAACTCCTGCAATTCATGTGGTGTATATTTAGGAACATAAGACGTAGAACAGCGAAAATATTGCGGTGTATTTATTGCTATGTATTCAAACTATAGCTCATATCTCTTGTTAGCTATATATATTCACACCATATAGGTCAATTTATGCTGTCCATTTGAGCTCGTTTTAAGGCGAAAAATCGCTCTTTATGCATAATAAACGAAAGCATAATAGTCTGAAGATTAAAAAATCTTGTCCTGCCAGTTAAAATGGTGCTTTTAAGCCGTGGAAATACATGTTTAACTCATGTTTATTATCCCACTCCTAGACCTCTGCATAGCAACGGAAGCGGGCGCTACGCAATATACACGTGCTTAGTTGAATATTTTAAATTCCGGGGGAGTTTGAGAGCACTTTATATACATGTCTGCAATGAAATTACTACGCTCATTAGTTGCCATATGGCTCATTTACCTATCTTTTTCATTTGTATGAATAACAGCATACAATGGTTTATAAATAATACTTATAATTTTAACTAAAACACTGCAATAGTAGCATTCAAGCAATCAGGTGGCATATTCAAAATTTGCACCACCCCCCGGAGTTTACACTATGACTGACTGACTGACTGACTGACTGACTGACTGACTGACTGACTGACTGACTGACTGACTGACTGACTGACTGACTGACTGACTGACTGACTGACTGACTGACTGACTGACTGACTGACTGACTGACTGACTGACTGACTGACTGACTGACTGACTGACTGACTGACTGACTGACTGACTGACTGACTGACTGACTGACTGACTGACTGACTGACTGACTGACTGACTGACTGACTGACTGACTGACTGACTGACTGACTGACTGACTGACTGACTGACTGACTGACTGACTGACTGACTGACTGACTGACTGACTGACTGACTGACTGACTGACTGACTGACTGACTGACTGACTGACTGACTGACTGACTGACTGACTGACTGACTGACTGACTGACTGACTGACTGACTGACTGACTGACTGACTGACTGACTGACTGACTGACTGACTGACTGACTGACTGACTGACTGACTGACTGACTGACTGACTGACTGACTGACTGACTGACTGACTGACTGACTGACTGACTGACTGACTGACTGACTGACTGACTGACTGACTGACTGACTGACTGACTGACTGACTGACTGACTGACTGACTGACTGACTGACTGACTGACTGACTGACTGACTGACTGACTGACTGACTGACTGACTGACTGACTGACTGACTGACTGACTGACTGACTGACTGACTGACTGACTGACTGACTGACTGACTGACTGACTGACTGACTGACTGACTGACTGACTGACTGACTGACTGACTGACTGACTGACTGACTGACTGACTGACTGACTGACTGACTGACTGACTGACTGACTGACTGACTGACTGACTGACTGACTGACTGACTGACTGACTGACTGACTGACTGACTGACTGACTGACTGACTGACTGACTGACTGACTGACTGACTGACTGACTGACTGACTGACTGACTGACTGACTGACTGACTGACTGACTGACTGCCTGACTGATTTGAATTTTCGCCACTCATCACAATACTGCAAAGTTTCTTTGAAACTTTGCACTAAAAATGGCAAGAACACTAAGAACGGCGACAACGCTAAGAAAGGCAAGAACGCTTGGAACACTAGAAAAATTATGTATGTGTAACACGTAACACTATATATTGTCATGAGACGAATTAAATTCTTTTTGTCATTTCCCCTTAAGAAGGTATATCAAACACTCGGGACAGCGTTTCATCGCCTATCCAAAACCTCGAATTTTGTCAAAAAACTCCACTGCGCGTCGTATTTTCAAACCTTTTCTCGGTGTTAGGATATCCCGATGAAACACTCTCGCTCGTGTTTGACATGTTACAGTCTAATTCACATGCATTAAGGAGTAAGTGTGAAAGTTTTGACTACCTTCGATTAGGATTTTTCTGATACTTTAATTGAAAACAGTAGTTTTGCTCCAATTTTTTCAACTCTAAATGTCCTTTTTGTAACTGTATAAACATTATTAGCCTCGGATACCTTCAAAACAAATGTCACGAGAAACCAATGCAAAAAAGGGTGGTAGGTGTTTTGGGAAAAGAATAGAAAACAAAACACTTCAACTTAAATTATATATTTATTTTATTAAACATATGTCCTTCCATATAAAATGTAGTCATACAAATCTGCAAGAAAGAGAGATAATATCGTTTTTAGCAAATGGTAGCCAGGTTTCATTATTGAGGGGATATACAGTATTCATGGTTCGTGCTCAAATACCGTGATGTATATACAGTATATACATTCCATCGGATTCTGGATAAAAATAATTACAATCGGAATGGTTAAGGTTGTTTTGTAATCCGATCAGATCAGAACTTAAATAATAAATTTAAACGTGAAGTTAGAAAGATTTGGTCGTATCTTTGCGTTTCTTATTCTGCAATAGCCAGAGTACGCCCTAAACTGTGCACAGGACATAGGAGGGAGTGGGGGGTGTGGTGGAGGAGGTGTATATTCATATAGTGATTGTGATGTTCTGCATGACGAGTTTCTTTTCAAATCAAATTCAAATTGACCAATTTGTTTTAGTTACAGCCCTGCTTGTAAATTGATCGTTTTTACCGTTAATGCACACAAAAATATTTGCAAAGAGGGACTAAATTGTTGGGCTAAGTGAAATAGCAAACACATTTCTACAGTCAAGATTTTAGACTGATTAGCACGAATTTAATGTACTTGGGCATTTCAAGGATTTTCTTTGAATTTTTTTGGATTGTTGTCAGATTAGAACCTTCTAATCCGATCTGAAGCACACCTCTAACATGTAGCCAAATATTAATTTTAATATCACATACATCATTCAGAAACATGGACAATTGAAAATGTGAATAAAGTGATTTATGAGTGTACAGAACAGATTGCACTGCCAGATGGACTAATAGTTTCTTACCTAAATGATAATTCATCAAGATTTCAATGACCCTCCAAAGCTTTAACTATAGCTTCATAACATTCAGCTGCTATAAGAGCTTCAGCTTTATCTTCTTCACTTGTCGCTGTTGCTGCAGAATTTTGAGCTGCATCCAATCCTTGTCTAGCTTCCTATGTGTATGTGTAGTTATACAACAATTAAAGAAAAACTCATGGTGTAACTTTGACCAAAATGCCGGGCTGTATAAATTATCTTATTTTCTGGGACCACAAAGTCAATAAAAACATCTTCCCTAAGCAAACAGCTAAAAACCATTCATTTTTAAAAATCCTATCATTGCTAAACGAAACGTATAAAAAAGCGCAATGTAAAATATTGTAAATCAGTCCTACTCCCAATGACTTTATATAAGCTTGCAAAAAGTGATCCTTTCATTGATCATACATGCCTATAAAGTTCAACTGCTGTATTTGTTTAATATTATGGTGTATCAAGTTCATGTACTGTAAGGAAGTATTTTCTCATTGTTTTTTGTTTTACTTTTTCTGTGAGACTTTTTAGAATTTACAGCTCAACACTTTTCTGGGACCAATAGTCCAGTGCTCCAGCTCCACCATATTATACAATGGTTCATATTCAATATTGCTCATTTTTATCACACATTAATTAATGAGAAGTAATTCTGTGCTGATCAAAATTTACTCCATAGAATAATGTTGCATACATGTAATGTAAGTTTTTATTTGTGTTAAGTTTTTAACTTTTGAGTTTTTAACTTACACTCATATCAAGTTGTTCCAACGGAACTGCTTCTTCTGCTAAAACTTGAAGAGAGGAATCATCATTGATAGTCACTGTTCCACTGCTTACTGTAGAAAAATTTAAATACTGTTATTTCTTGACTGTGATACAATCCTGGAATAAACATTACTACATGAAGTGTATAACTCAAAACTGGACATGAAATATAGCAACTTTATAGACTCAGAGACAGAATGGATGGTACAAATGTCATGGGTACCATAATGGGTTCAGTATTTTCACAAGGAGGAATACTGGCAGTTTTGCCAGGAGCAGAGTGTTAACTGGGGAGGGGTGCATATTCATGCTCTACCCAACTAATTTCTTTTGAAATCAACCCTGTTACAGAAGAAATTAACCAGGCAGAACCTGAATATATGAATATCCTGCTCTACAGGGTGTATAAAAAAAACGGAGCCCATCTTTTGTGTCAAATTATTTATAAATTATTGAAGCTTATAGCACAATTTTGGACCTGTTTTAAACCACGCTCTTTTCTCTTTCGAACAAGCCGTAACTCGTATTTTTACTCCCAGTAACGTATGTGCTATGATAAATTTAGTAAAAGCTATCGATTTGAGATGCCTTCCAATTATGCAAATTCACTATGTCTTTCATGGTCGCCAGTTAAATTTTTAAGTTTTTCGCTTATTACATAAATGGTATTTCTGTTAAACTTAATAAAACTTGTTATAAAGCTTTACAGAAGATAACGGACCGCTTACTTCAACAAAAACCTTAGATTTATGCCAAAATAATGATTGAAATTAGCGTTTTGTTTATCCGCGCGTGCACACTGTTGTCGAAATTGCATAATGTCAATATTCATGAAGTCGATACAAGCTTGAACTATCCGTTCGTAGTGCACGTTAACGGCCCGTTATCTTCTGTAAAGCTTTATAACAAGTTTTATTACGTTTAACAGAAACACCATTTATGTAATAAGCGAAAAAATTAAAAATTTAACTGGCGACCATAAAAGACATAGTGAATTTGCATAATTGGAAGGCATCTCAAATCGATAGCTTTTACTAAATTTGTCATAGCGCATACGTTACTGGGAGTAAAAATACGAATTACGGCTTGTTCGAAAGAGAAAAAAACGTGGTTTAAAACAAGTCCAAAATTGTGCTATAAGCTTCAGTAATTTAGAAATAATTAGACACAAAAGATGGGCTCCGTTTTTTTTGATACATCCTGTAGATCTGTCCCTGAATGTAACATGTTGTTAAATACAATAAAATTACCTTCTAATTAGAGCCATAATTGCACATTTGGTAAGGCTATAGTTTTGACAGGGTTTTTGGAAGAACAAGGCAAACACATAGACAATACATACAGCCGTGTCAATTGAAGTGTTCCTCAAATATTGTATCAATTCATTTGCCAACATGAACGAATTCATTTGATAAAACATTTGAAAATTTTACAATTTCCTAAATAATTGACCAACTTCCTGTTGAATGCTCCAATCACCATTGGCTTTGGCACAAGCGGCCAATCACAACGAAGCAGGAAATGACCAGAGATGCATGGTCAGATTTGTGAAGGTTTTAAACAGTTCCACCAACTGTAAAATCAATTTGTTCGAGTGAGCAGATGAATTGATGCAATATTTTAGGAACACTTCAATTGCCACGGCTGTAACAAGCCCATTTTGTTGCTAACATGTTGGCCAGATCATGTAGCTACATAGCTACATAATTATATTATTCCTATAATTGCATTGATAGTGGTGTACAATAGGTACTGGTTCCACACACAATTTAAATAATTATTCCTACCAAAAAATTTTCTGGTTGTTTCATCTTCAAAAACAGTGACAACACCAGGTCTGAGTACTGCTAATGTTGGAACATGATTTGGAAGAATACCAAATGTTCCAGTACCAGAGGGAACGTCAACCTGGTTCACATCGACATTGTGGTAATAAGACTGAACAACAAAAAAAACTTGTTTATAATCAGGGTACAAAGTTAAGCTGCTATTGCAGCATCACAAAAAAATAGTGAATAAATTGTGTCTAAATGATGTGTACAACAGATAAATCAGAGGGTTTTTCTGTTAGTTTGAATCTTTAAAGAAATTGACTTTGTTCAGCAGCATTTATCCAAAATAAATTAGGTAAACTGCAAGTTCATTGCTAAACTGTCAATTTATTTGAGTTAATACAAGCACCAACAAACACACATCAACAACCAAAACACATGTGCCTCTGTGTTATTTTCTCAATAACTTTTTTGTCATGGTCAATTTTTATTAGCTTTGCATTTCACATATACCAAAGAAATTTGCTTTGCAAAATCTTTTAAATATACCCAGATAATTTAAAAGTAATTCAAACAACCCCCACTAAACTGCAACTTACAATAGTTTTTATGTACCCAGTATTATATATAAACAATGTTTAAAAAGCTACGATTTTAAACAACCCTGGTTACAGACTTTATGATAAATCATATTCATATGACTGCTAACTTTGCCATATACGTGGAAGATACTCTTAGCATTTTAAGAGTAATATTTCTGATGTGTGCAAGATTGAAGACTTAGACTAACGTGATCTCTCATCTCATATCTAACAATTTGTTTTGTGATTTTTCCAGTGAGAATGAGACTTAACCGAATTCACATTCACAATACATGTTTAACACAAACAAAAGCTTTGTATTACTATTTTAGTGATTATCACGGAGCCTTGTTCAGAACACATTTCCGATTGAAAACAAATGATTGGATTTTTCATCAGTTTTATTCCCCATTGGTTAAACCCCATGTCAATTGTTTGGTGACAATAAACCCTTAACAATACCTTGGATTGCCCTTTTATAATTAGTTTCTAAGTAATCGAAAATTGTCTAGACAAAATTTCTGATCAAATTGGTATTTGGTTGGACAAAGTTGATCTGGTTGGGAAACTACTGACCATTACTTGAGGCTCTATTACCACAGTAATCACAATCACCTAGCTTTTTTGCAACCAAACTTTATGTTGCAATATACCCTCAAATATGTGCACAACATGCTTTAAATTGGAGAAAAGTGCACACACATTTTTGCCAGAGAAAAAAAAACTTCAGAGTGTATAATTTCCTCTCTCCTCCACAGAGCTTTCTCGGCTTTTTAACAGTGCGAAGCGTCGATCTATAAACTATACTTTTATAAATGTAAACAAGCGAGAGGCGCTAGACTGTAATGAGAGAAATGGGGAAACTTGCTGAAAAATTAAAACGCGGGCGACAAAAGGCGAAGAGGGAAGGGAAAGCTCTGCCAGATTTTTTGTCAAATATGGCGTCAAACCGGGGGTGCAATCTGTTGAGTGCGATGCATTTGCGAACAAAGAACATGTGCCAGCCCCTATTCCCCACTGACGAGTCCACGAAGGACGAAACGCCGCGTACGGGGATATCTGCTTTACACACATGAAATTTCCTTCTTTCTTTCCTTCTACTATTTTTTTTACATATCTCCTACAAGCTTTTTTGTATAACAGACCAGTATATGTCTTGTCCCGTCGCATTTCGTGTTGCACTACATGTGGTCTAGCTATTCTTTACTCATTACGAGCTCATTGTTACTGTTGTTACAAAATATTGTCCAATTTACATGATACCAATACGGTTCCTATTACCTATTTGAGTATATTGTATTTTACCCTCACTGTCTCATATATTTACATTTCGTCACTCTGGCCTGACTTGCCCTTATGCTATATCATATTTCATATTACATGTAGACTACCCCATTATGAACAAAGGGACTGTTGTCACAGAATATTTTTTTATTTTGCTAGACACCAATGCAATATGGTTCCTATTATCTATTACTAAATATTGACATGTTTTGAATGGATACTTCCAAAATAACGACTTCTGAAGCTTCAGTACAACTCGAATCAACGTCTGCAAGCTGGCTTGACGAATGGGTATTTTCGTCAAGGCCGTCGGGCTCTTCCATCGCAGTAAAATAACATTAAAACACAAAAATCACGACATCAACAGCAATATATTGGTAACAAATGTCACCACACGAAAAATAGGGACGACACACGAAGTGATAAATTGGATATTTAGCAGAATGCAAGAAATCACCAATCTGTATAAGACATCGCCGAAAATCTGGCAGAGCTTTCCCTTCCCTCTTTGCCTTTTG
Organism: Muricea muricata; assembly: GCA_963855995.1. Classification (NCBI taxonomy): domain Eukaryota; kingdom Metazoa; phylum Cnidaria; class Anthozoa; order Malacalcyonacea; family Plexauridae; genus Muricea; species Muricea muricata. The sequence continues at coordinate 4,838,285 of OY979717.1, forward strand.
TCGCCCGCGTTTTAATTTTTCAGCGAGTTTCCCCATTTCACTCATTACAGTCTAGCACCTCTCGCTTGTTTACATTTATAAAATCATAGTTTATAGATTGACGCTTCGCACTGTTAAAAAGACGAGAAAGCTCTGCGGAGGAGAGAGTATAATTTCTGTGTATATGAAATGATCCAATATCAAAAACATTTGTATGTTATAACATGGAGCATTGGCACACACTTTCATGTAACAGACATGTACAACATCAACTGCCTATATTATCACTAACTACATAAAATCTATTGCATGTACAATTACAATGACGTACAAGCGTAAATGAATGGTATTAACTATCAAATGACTAAATGACACTATGTTTGTTCATGTTACAGCCCAGTTTTATTTTACAATATAGATACGTTTTTACCGTTTGGGGTGAGCCAAATGTTAGCGGCATTGTTGCTGCTCCTGTCTCGCTTGCAAGACATCTTACAGCGATGTTTAAACGCTGAGAAATCAAACTTTTTGAAACCTTTCTCAACACTCTGGTCGCCATATTTGAGAGTTAGCAACTTTTCCCACAATGCATTACGATGACTCTAATTTCTGTTCGGCTTGTTACGTGAAGAGATCGGAACAAATCGTATGCGACGCCGGCTAGAATCATTTGCCGTTTAACGGTATATAATATGTAGGAATAATCATATCTATCTAGCGGAGAATTTCGCCCGCGATGCAGATTCTCCGATTTGACTAAGAATTTGGAAAAAAATACATAAATAATTTCTTAATGGCTCCGTTTTTTTGGACACTATGTGGGTAAATACGAACCAAAAATGATAAGGCTTCATGATTGGACTTTTAAAACAAACGTTATCATCGTTTATGACTCGTTCTTTAGGAAACCATTTTCTATAGTTTATTGTCTTCCATTGCTATAACCAACCCGTCACAAAGACTGTTAGTATAGGTTGGTGCCGACCCCACCATGTATATTGAAGTTGTATGGCGCATCATTGTGGGTTTGATGCCAGAAGGACGTTGATGTTGGGTGGCCCAACTTTACCAGCCAGTATAGATTTCTATTACAGGATGTATAGTTTTCGTTTTAAAACAAAAGTTTTGTGTTTTAAGCAAAAGCTTACGATGTACTATCCAGTCTTAATACATATTGATGGGGGCATTTGCTCATTCAACTGAGAGAACTCTCCACCGATCTTTCATATACCGACAGATAAGACATTTTAACCAGTAGCGTAACCTCCTAAGGTGACAGTGACATCTCATAGAAATCGAAAAAAAGAAATCGATTATTTTGAATATTCAACAAAATATTGATTTTTAAGTATTTTGATTGTTTCGCTACTCACTATCTATTTAACAATTAGACGAGTCCGAGTTGTCTATGAGCGAATAGTTAACGAAGGCGAAGCCTGAGTTGACTATTCGCTCCTAGACAACGAGGGCGAGTTATCTAATTGTTTTAGTAAACACTCTATCAAACTCTATAAAAATTCCTCGGAAACCTTGGCGAAACGAGAGTTTACTGCCATATTTTTTCAGGTTTGTTTTCATTTTTCCCAATTAACGTTCACCATCACGAATAGACAACGGTTGAGTAGCCAATCAGAATGCAGGATTTGTTGTAGACAATGTCGGGTGTATACTAACGAGGAATAAAGGTCACTTGATGTTATTATCACGCATGTCGCATTACGCAGGTTACAACTGGTTACAAGGAATTCTGGACAATAAAAACCGCTGTACTAGGTATTCCGCCATTATTCTGGCCAGCAAACTGCATAAAAGAGTTAGACGCTACCATAGAAATAATAGATATTTGTTATTTCTATGGACGCTACGTTATCAATGTTCATAAAGGACAGGAAAAATTTAGACAACACGAGCATGCATCCGCAATTGAATTGGTGAACATTTAGATTTATAAAGGTTACATATCGATTTTTTACTACATGAACATAAAAAGAACCTTGTTCGCGGAACAATTGCTGTCACTTGTACAACCATTCAAATAGTGAATATTAATAAAGTGTCATTATGTTCAAATACATAATTTAACAATTTATTTTTATATGAACTACTGTTTAGTGTTTTTGTTAGCATCCTACTTCACTGTTGAGAGCAGTTTCTCCATTTTCTTGATTTTCGTTGTTGAAGGGAGGCACTTTGCTCGCATCTTAATTTAGTCAGAACAAAGAAACGAAGTAAGTGTTTAATAAATCAATAAAAAATTCTATATAACAATGACTGGAAAGCCCAATACACGGAATAATATGTCAATATAAATAGACAGTGGATAGGCCAGCGCAAAAATTTGGTAATGCCATGCAAATTATGAATATTATCACATTTATTTCTTTAGATATTGGTCGTTTCCATGTCAATAAAGACGGAAATATCTGCATAGCTTGACAAAATTTTTGCGCTGGCTTTTGCTATACTGTCAACAGTCAACAACCTTCTTTTTCCTCCAAATTTTCTTCCGTTCTTTCTGGCAACTTTTCTTCCAGCGTCTCTGCGTGATCATCTTCTGCTAGTATTCTGTCAATATCTTCTTTACTCAAAAGACTAGAAGTTACTGGAGGAAGGTTTCTCACAAAGTCGGAAAATTCTTGAACATCTTTCTTCACCTCTTTAATGCCGTTCTACAAGTTAACAAATGTGAACGCAGAATATGAGATATCTATGGTCAGGCTACACCTTAATTATTAAAAAATAATAATGAAGTAATTCATGAGCAAAACACAAAGGAGATAAGAGCTGTGAAGGAGTCTTTATATGTGACAAAACACACGTAGATTTTTATAAAACTTTTACCTCCATTTTCTCGGCTTATACAACCTCTATATATTGAAAATTCTTTTTCGCAAACAAACTGACGAGATGGGCATAGAATGGATCGTTTTTGAATCTATTTAAAATACTTGGAGTTCGTGCATGCTTTATCAGAATATAAAACGATCGGCTGCGCCTTGTGTTTAATATATGACAAAGCACTCCTGCTCGTCTATTAAATAGTACATAAGTTACCTCCAACATCAGCATAATGTAATCAGAATATAAGAAAGTTGCATGTTGTTAATATTCTCGCATCCTACCAACTATTAGGTTCTGCCGTTTATAAAATCTTATAAATCGCATCTTGCGAATCAACTACAGTTTCGTTCGATGTGACACTTCTCAGATAAAATAGCCTAATATAAACTATTCGTTAAAACTTAGAATATTTATGTCGAAGTGTAGAAACTAAAATTCTAGGTAAGGTCCAAAATTCAGTTAAGTCAAAAAGAAAAATAATGCCTACCTGAATGATTGTTTTATGTTCAATGACTTGCTCAATAACAGCACGGAGAAACATTTCATATTGTGTTCTTTCATGTTCCATCTCAGCTGTCCTGCTCTTCAATCTAAAAAAAACCCCGAAAGTTAAATCAGGGTGCGCTGGTATCAAAGCCGTTTTGCTTAAACGGTGGTTAAGTCGAAAATATAAAACAAGTTTACATGGCATGAACAAACAAGCTATTTTCTTAACCCAAGAAGAACAATTATACAAAAATTAAATACTTATTTTACCTATATTGCAATAAATCAAAGGCTTTTATGAATCAAAAAGTTAGTTTCATGTTTATGGGTGTACATAGTGGTTGGTCAGTTGACTGCCACAAAATGTATGATGGTATTTAATAGCTTTTATAGGTAGTGCACATTGTACAATAAGTTGTCGGCTTAGTTTCTATCAATTATAGTTTACTATCTCACACCTATCTTTGGCTTCCTCTAGTTGTTTTCGTTTCTCGGAAACTTCAGTTTGTTGACTTTGATTCTCTACCCTCAACATGTCTATCTTATTTTGCATTTCTTCAACTTCATCAGAGAGTTTTCTCTGCTGTTCATCGTATTGCTGAAAACAATAGTCTATTAAAGCAGAAGTTGGGCAGTTGACAACTGCCAGCCAGAGGCGGATTAGGCCACCGCTCCTGCAGTCAGTAATATCCTGTAACAATTTGCCATAGTTTGTGGACCAGAATTATAAGTTTGTTCTAATATTGACCCTCTCTCATGGGTTATTAAATAACCTCTGTGGAGAAGGGATATTGACCAAGATGTTGTCAGATGTGGACTTAAATATGAATTATATATCTAAACGTTCCGGGTATTAATGGTAATGGACTGCGCCAAAAAATATTCCATGCATGTTTAAATACGTTCAATACATTTGTACAGTTATTTTTAGTTTTACATGAAGTATGTACTAAAACTAAAAAGTACAGTCTTAATCCGACACTGGCGAGCACTTGAACAAAAAAGGATCAGAATTTACACAGTTCTAAGTATAGACGATAGTGTAAACGCAGCCTAAGGCTGTCAGCTTCACAGTTTAATGTCTTACTTGTTTCTTCCACTGGATTTCTTTCTCCAAACCGCCAATCTTCGCTTCTAACAGTCGAATTTCTTCCTCTTTTTCTGATATCTGTTCTTGCATCTTTGAAAAGATTAATATTTTTCTATAACTATTATTACGAACGATGAAGAGCGGATAGGGATATCTTTCTAAGCATGTTCAGTAACTGGTACACCCAAGATTAACTTCAGCGTTTTTAAGTTATTGTCATCATGACTGTGTCTCATGCGGATCATGCGAATCCCTGGGGTCGGTTGTAGGGAAGGTGCATAGTGCTATCCATTGACTAGTGATTTTTTAAACTGCCGCAGAAGTGCATAAAATGCACTGACACCTGAGATATTGAACTCGCAAGAGAACAAGTGACTTTAATTCGAAAACGCTGAACTTTAATATAAGTTTTGCCAGTTACTGAACACGTGTCGAAAGTTTTTTTAAAAATCTATGCTACTCCCCTTTCGTACAACCGCCCCTGGGTCATTGCCTTTTATGCCTCAGCGGTATCCATCTTTTGTACAACCCGCCGCATGCAGAAGTATATAGGTATTATGTACAAGTAATATATACTACATAAATTATTACAAAATAAGATGATTCATACCAAGTCATGTTTTTCGTGAAGGTTAATTAGTTCAGACTCACATCGGCAACAACATTCAGTAATCTGTTGTTTAAAGCGCAGTAGACTTGGCTGGAAATAAAAATAGAGGTGTACTTCGAATTCCACAAAAAGTATTTACTTGGCTCGTTTATGTTAGACATGAAAAACACGTCGATACAGATATGTGCTGTGTTTGGAAAATAGGAGTACGGGGGGGGGGAGAACTCTTGTAAGTAAATTGATTTGAAACAGAATTTAAATTCCTATGATATGTATACTAAATATGATTCAGGCAATATGAACCAAATCTTTCACCACAGCCAGAAAGAGCATCTTAAAATAAATTCAAAGTAAATTGTACATAACGGAAAATATAGCCCCACGAAGTTTACGAAGCTATATTTTCCGTTATCTAACGAAAGGGAAAGTATAGCCCTATAAATTTGCGAAGTTCGCCACCAAACTTAGCAATTTTACTAATTTTAAGATCCTCTTTTAGCCGTGCCTTTGTTCAAGTTGCTTGAATCAAAATTTAGCTATCATAGGAGCTGCCTATTGTCGGTAAATTTATCAGCAGAATTGATATGATCGGTAAGCCAAAACTTCTGCATGGTGAACCCATGTATAAATTTTTGTAAGGGCCAAAAAATTACCTGGTTTTCCAGTTTCTTGTTTAGTAAAGACGTAAGGCAAACTAGGAAACATTGCTGCGGAAACATTATGTTTCCTATTAATCCCAGATTTCCAGTTTGCCCACCTCGAGAAATATCGTCGCGGAAACAAAATTTTGCTTCCTGGGAAGCAAAAATGTTTCCGCAATCAAATTCAGAATGTTGCGGAAACAATACTTCCTAGTTTGCTCACATATTTCCCATGTTCAGGCGCGCAAATTCCAAAAAAAAAAATTGGGGGTATCCTCGATTCTGGGACCGAGTTCTTAATTGTGTACGCTTGTGGTAGTAGGAACGCTCGCTAATAGATTTGTCCCCGGAGAAAATTTTAAAATCTTGCGCTCTGCAAAGGCCATTTCCCGTGATTTGAGCATTGATTTCTGCCAGAATCTTTGCAAATTTATCATATTTTAGAACAAAATTGCGAATGATATCTATTTAAACACTAACTTTTTGTAGCTTAAAAAATTATTTTAGGACCGAGCGCCCCTGCCATTCTTTCCAGCACGAGATACACAGATTTCCCGCAAAACTACAACAAACAAAGTCTGTGAGGCAACGTTTCTCACAAAAATGTTTCCTAGTTTGCCCACACTTGCACGGAAACATGGAGAATCATTGGCAGGAAACAATGTTTCTGCAACAGTGTTTCCTAGTTTGCCCACACTTGCACGGAAACATGGAGAATCATTGGCAGGAAACAATGTTTCTGCAACAGTGTTTCCTAGTTTGCCCACACTTGCACGGAAACATGGAGAATCATTGGCAGGAAACAATGTTTCTGCAACAGTGTTTCCTAGCTTGCCCACACTTGCACGGAAACATGGAGAATCATTGGCAGGAAACAATGTTTCTGCAACAGTGTTTCCTAGCTTGCCCACACTTGCACGGAAACATGGAGAATCATTGGCAGGAAACAATGTTTCTGCAACAGTGTTTCCTAGTTTGCCCACACTTGCACGGAAACATGGAGAATCATTGGCAGGAAACAATGTTTCTGCAACAGTGTTTCCTAGTTTGCCCACACTTGCACGGAAACATGGAGAATCATTGGCAGGAAACAATGTTTCTGCAACAGTGTTTCCTAGTTTGCCCACACTTGCACGGAAACATGGAGAATCATTGGCAGGAAACAATGTTTCTGCAACAGTGTTTCCTAGTTTGCCCACACTTGCACGGAAACATGGAGAATCATTGGCAGGAAACAATGTTTCTGCAACAGTGTTTCCTAGCTTGCCCACACTTGCACGGAAACATGGAGAATCATTGGCAGGAAACAATGTTTCTGCAACAGTGTTTCCTAGTTTGCCCACACTTGCACGGAAACATGGAGAATCATTGGCAGGAAACAATGTTTCTGCAACAGTGTTTCCTAGTTTGCCCACACTTGCACGGAAACATGGAGAATCATTGGCAGGAAACAATGTTTCTGCAACAGTGTTTCCTAGTTTGCCCACACTTGCACGGAAACATGGAGAATCATTGGCAGGAAACAATGTTTCTGCAACAGTGTTTCCTAGTTTGCCCACACTTGCACGGAAACATGGAGAATCATTGGCAGGAAACAATGTTTCTGCAACAGTGTTTCCTAGTTTGCCCACACTTGCATGGAAACATGGAGAATCATTGGCAGGAAACAATGTTTTTGCAGCAATGTTTCCTAGTTTGCCCACACTTGCATGAAAACATGGAGAATCATTAGCAGGAAACAATGTTTCTGCAACAATGTTTACCAGTTTGCCCAGGGCATTGTGGTAGGGTAGGGTAAGTCGGATTCCCTTTTTTATAACTTTTTTAACGCTCATACATGACAATGACACTAAAACCAGGTCTCTGATTATTGCATAAGCTAATTTTAAGCACTCTTCCAGGATCAGTGGCCATGATTGTATCCTAAGATGCGTCAGATGTGTCCTTCGCCATGCAACAAACTGCGTAACTGGGCACGCAAACTTAAACAAAAGATTAGGGTCGGTGATTTCATCGGCCAAAAAATTGGTAGGGTCTGAAAACAGGAAAACCTTGTATTTTACTGGTCTTATTCCTGACAATTCACTTGCTTTATTGTACCTTTAAATGATTTTTAATATCCAAAGTCATTCTTCCAAGATGACAGCGAAGTTCGTAGTCCATCCCAGCGGCATTTTCAGCCGTACTTGGAATCAACTTCAATTCACGCGCTCTTTTATTGTAGTCCTCACATTGAGCGAGAACCTAAAAACGAGAAAAATGCATATCTGTGTAAAAAGCAACAAAAATGTAACAGGTTAAAGATCATTTCAGAGCTTTCAGGTACAGCGCATGGCATGACAGATGATCTGAAAAGTACTGGCACCAGTTGACAAATAGAAATTAATTTTTTATCAACCTACTAAATTTATCATGAAAAATAGTTTACTCTGTTTCAAAATTTCTTGTAGCTTAAAATTTTCATTACTAAACATGTTTATTAAGTATTAACAAGTTTCACAACGGAAAATAAAATATACACGGATTTCTATTCGGTAGCTAGTTCCAGGTCTTTCACTCAAGGTGAGACCAGCTAGTGAACAAGAATAAAATAAAAAATATGGCATCGACCTGGAGGTGAGATCTTGAAAAAAAACAGTGGCTAGTGAAGTGTTCAACTGGGTCGATTCCTGTATATATTATACAGTATACATGTATTGTTTAATATAATGATTAAAAAATCTATAAATCACATCAAGTTAATCTCAGATTAACTGTACTATTCACACAGTTTTCCGGTTCAACTTGACCTGATAAACTGTGCAGATCCCAAACGACTACCTTGAAAGAACTGCACGGTGATATAATTAAACGATTCAAACACAGTACCGCTCAATGTTACTGTTTAAACCAATTAATGTATGTCCATTAGGGGGTCGACTATACTTATATTCACAGTTTTTCAAGTTACCATTAAACCTGTAGTTCGCCTTTTGAAAATGTATCATGGAGAAAATGGAAAAATTAAAGTACCTTTTCATGTTTTCTGGTATAGTTCATTTCTTTTTCCCAAATTTCTTGGTCTAAACTGTCACCTTTTTCTTCGAGTTTAGACAAAGTCTTCTTGAGTTCTTCACCTTTCTGCTTCATTCTCTGAACATCAGCTGCGCTCAGTTCTTGATTAGCCAAGATTTTCTAAAATTATAATGAATTTTGCCCTAAACTGATTGTTATTTTCTTACTATATACTGTACATACAAGACTAATCACCTTGTAACAACTAACCAACCTTCCGTTTTCGTAGGACAAATAATGTCGCCAGTTTGCATTACAGAAGTTTTGCTATGTGCAATTGATAAGCCTTTCTTACAATGACGTCGAATGCGAGTGCACGCGAAGCTTAATTGATTGGCTCGGAAAAAAGTCCATCCAATCAAATTTCATGTAACATTTAACTTTTACGCATCTGACATGAAAAAGTCTATTACACATGTAATAGACTTTTTGAAAAAGTCATACACATTACACATTTCTAGTCGGATGTTCATACATAAAACACCAACCTGTAATTTCATTTTCTCTTCAGATGTTGCTTCATATTCAAGTTCTTCAAAAGTTGATGCATAAATTTTAAGCAAGAATTGTATTAGAAAGCCCCTGCAGTTAACGATTTATAATATGCACATGCATGCAATAACATTTATATTTACCGCGAATAGTTCAGAGCTGAAACTGTGTACACATTGCATTTTACTGCATGGAAATGAGATATAGTAACTTACTTGCAGCTTCTAATGCTTCTTCACTCTCCACTCGCCGTTTATCCAATGTTACACGATGATTGCGAAGTTCAACAATATATGTTTCAAATTTTAACCTTGCGGAATTAAGAAATAACCTCACAGTACGTGTTTTGATGTAGTAAATCACTGAGGTCACCATGCATGGGTAATTTAGTTTACTTACTTATCAGATTCTAGTGTTTCTTTTTCTGTTATTTTTGCTTGAAGTTTTGACTGAAATGATATAATTTTCATTGGCGATTAAAACAGCACAAGATGTTCAATGGAAAAGATCATACCGGTTGACTTTGAAGTCGTTTCAACTCCTCCTCCATCTGCTGGTTTCTCTGAGCCAGTCGTTCATTCTCTAAACAACATGAATTTGTTTTGTCTCGTCGAATGACAACTATAGTGCGCTAATTTTTAATTAAACTAAAATTTTCTGAACAAGTCTAGTCTTAACAATTTCTTTACTCCAGAAGCGGAAAAGTTTCGGATTCTGGGAGTTCAAGTATGTGTGTTTTCTTTTGCTTTTATTATTTGCTAGGTGAGAATAGGCTAATACTACCTCGCATGACGTCATTCAAGGTTGTATTAGTTCTAATACGACCGCTAGATTGTATAAATGAATTTTAATGAAGTAAATTTAGTGATTAATTCAACCTGAAAAGACAAAAGAAATTGAGACAACCATGATATTATAATACTAAAGTACTTTAATGTCAATTTTCGACTTCAACATGTCTGTGAAGAAGTGAAGGTTTGTTTCATTCGTATTTAATAACATCAAATTATTCTAAGTGTTTCATGACGTAACGACATTGATGTCAGGTAAAAAGGTAAATTCATTCCTTTGGTTCTAGGTCAACGTTAAGTATATTGTAATTGCTGCAGTATACGTGCCTCTTTGGCACGCTAATGATTTGTTTTGTGTTGTGTTAGTATTTTGAAAAATTTAAGGTTTCCATATTGTTCATGACAAGATATTTATCGTTTTTGATGCGAAGTGGGCGTGATTCAGCAAAATGTCAATCCTTAGTGATGATATTTCCTGAGGGCTTCAGCCCGAGGGAAATATCATTACTGAGGATTGATATTTTGCCGAATCCTCCGAGCGGAGGGCCCATAAATGATATGTTATATCGAACACTTAAACATACGATACTAATTTGAGAAATACTGAGTCAGAAATTTAAAAAATAACGTTTGTCATTGCTTTTAATCGGGGCGTGTAGGTCTCACAGGACGTCGCGTCAGATAAATTTAATATCACAGTGTGATAAATTTAATATCACACCTTCGAAAAACCACATCGTGACGCGTACATATAGAGTTGGACAATTTGAATTTCAGGTATAAATAATATATAAATTAATAAAAATTCAAGTTAGGGCAATCGAAACAAAAACATATAAAATAAAATCCAAAATTGGTAGCAGGAACTTCTATTATATTGAACATAAGAAATCCGACGTTGTGATTGGTCCAATATGATGTGACATTCCTTTATATTCACCTACAGGTGAATATAACAGTAAAAACAAGTTTACAAAATGGCGACTAGCCGCCATTTTGTGCAAATAACGGACAGACAAAGAAACAAAAAAAAATTAAAATAACTTGTGCAAAAAATACTAAAACAATTATCGAGTTCGTCTCGGTGAATATTCGACTCGACTTCGTCTCGGTGAATATTTCACGATAATCACCTCGCCTTCGGCGAATAATTGTTAATTAGCTTACCTGCAATTAGAGGACCATTTCGACTTCCTATATAGAGAATAAGGAAATAACACATGATTTTTCTTTCTCACAAGTTAGGTATAGTTTTAAGTATTTACGTACTTAATTCTTCAAGAAATGCTTCTCTATATTCTCCAAGATTTTCTAATTCCACTCCCTGCATAAAAGCTTCGTACGTTTTCTCGAGGTATTCGAAGTAAACCTAGTGTGGGAAAAGTTTGAAATTAGTCTCTATTCGCGTGTGTTCAGTTTAGAACAAAGCATGGTACGAATAACAATTAGTATTAGAGTAATAGAGTAGTATACTTATGTATAATATAGGAGTTATAATATATAACATAGCAATTAGCAGATTTATCATTGGAAGCAAAGTTCAAAATTAAAATTGTAATATCATTATTTTTCTTACCACAAGCTAGGAATAAATACGCACCCAAACTTTAACAATGTTTAAAACGCTAGACTAAAAAATTGAGCCAGTGATTTCGCTATGTATAAAGCCTGTACTACATTCTGTGCGTTTATCACGACAGTCTGAACTGACCTTGTTCGCAGCAGCATCATCATTATCACCCTCAACCACAGGAAACATACACTGATCCACCTCCTCAGTCACTGCCATAGCAAACTATAATCAAAATCATTAAAGTTGTTTGTTTGTGCTCCAGGGATATCGTTTGCAATAAAAACTTTAAACCAACTGTAGTTGGGATTATAAAGGTAGTAAAAAATGTCCTGACTAAAAAACCATGCATACGTCCACTTGACCAGTTTCATCATTTCTTTAAAGCGTAATTGCTAGATTTGGAGAGGGGTGGGAAAATATAATTTTTCTTCCTGCGACATGTAAAAATTTTCCTGCGAGCGTCGCTCTTGTTTTCGCATATTTTTTCTCACCCCTATAGTATAGAATTGGAACACTTTTCATACACCCTTATGTATATCATAGCACCTCCAGTTCATATTGCTGTATTCTGTGCAGTCTATTCTGCAATCTTATAACCAGACGAATACGTGCATATTTCAGGAGTCCATACCACAGTCTCGGAGGTTAATAGTTCAGACACGTTCAGCAGTGCCATTATAGGGTTTACAGAAGGCACTAGGATTTCAAAAATTTCCTAAAAATTTTTTTTAGAAATAGATCCGGAATCAGGAAAAATTTCAAATAAAGGTCTTTTAAACTGAGCAAGTTATTCAGTAAATTTCGGAAATCTGTTCGTTGGCACGACCAGAAGTGATTAATTTTAAAGTCAATTTTCCGACGCATCAATTTTCAATCGATCACACGCACTAAAAAGGCAATTAAGCGTGCGTTGTAACTGATTGTTCTTAAATTTGCAATTTGTTAAATTTGTTGTACATAGAGGTTGCGATATAACGCAACTTGGGAAAGCACAAGCGTTAGCTGAGGAACCCTAAAGCAACATTAAAATGAAGACATTTTTGTAGAACAACCTCGAGAAGGGTAAAAAAGATTGTTTTACGTCTTTTGAATAAAACCGGCGTTTAACGAAGATCGCTACGCGATCGCATTCTTGTAGCTATGACTGCGAATTTTTTTTCCTTTATTAATTTTACAACATTATTTTATTCGGCATTTATCTGGCTAGGTTCAGTCCGGGCAATAGCCTGTTGTGAAGATCTGCTTACTCAAGAATGGGAACTACAGCAAGATCAATCTCGTACCCGAGCAATGCCTGTTCGCGGGTGAGGGTTAGGCTGGCATTGGCTGCCAATGACAGCCTAACCCGAAAGCAGGCATTGCTCTGGGTACGAGATTGCCACAAGATAGGTCTTGTTGAAAGTATTTTTATATTATGAATAAAGACAGTAATTTGTTAGACTAATTGTAATAATTATTCATTCATTACAATCGTAACCTTAATCACAAACCTTAACTAACTCCATGAGCCAATGCAATGCACCAAGTAGTATAGGCCAGGTATGAGGTGAACCAACACTGGCCAAAGATCGTTTATGTATTGTGAAAGGGTAGCCAAGGCTTTTCAATATCTTTGGCACCTCTTCTTCTGGCTTCTTTTCCATAAGTGTTTTGTAAGTTTCAGTTGGATCAATCCGGCTGTATAGAAACTGAGAAATACTCAGGCATAAATGTGTGTCTTCAGTGGACATCAGTCAGAGCTGTAGCCTGTACTGACAGTCTCATCCCATTTCTTTTAAAAAAAAACTTGTGTAAAAGGGAAATTACTTAGTAACGTTACCAGAGGCTTATCATTCAATTGATTAGAAATGGTTGGTACCATTATTTTGATGAGGTATAAAACTTGAAGTCAAGGAAGTGATATAATATTAGAGCACCCTCATTTATGATCAAAATTGTTGTTTCTTGTTCCTGATCCTCATATTTACAATTATACAATTATCATGTTTAGAGTGAAACTACAGTAGATTGATTTATTGTATAGGGAGTTTAGAAACCCAATTTACTAAGGAATAGCAAGGAGAGAAGCAGTTCCAATTTCTATCCATACTAGGTACAACATCATGGGTTACATAATAAATAATTGATACAACATTGTTAACACAAGATTGGTGCATTGATGAATTATGTACAAATAACATAGCTTATATGATTCCTGAATTACTCACAGAAAATACTCTGAGAAACTCTTTACTTGTGGGAATCATCATTGATTTCATAGAGATAGGGTGCTGATAATCATTCTCTGACAAAAACTGTCATTTAAAACAAAAGAAATAGGAATCAATAAAAACTTGAATACATAAGTCCAGTTAATCAGTAATCAAAAATTAACCAGTTAATCATATGAATGACACGTTAAATCAATGACATATTTCAAATACTGAGCAGCATATAACTTACTCAGCAGGACAAAAAGCATCTCTTGCTAATTAAATTGAACTGATCACTGGTTTTCCACTGGGCTAATTTGTTTGTGAAATATGAAGGAAACTTAAAGCAAAATCAAAAATTTTTGCTTTTCACTAACTAATCACATTATTCTTGTATCACCAAATTGTAAAAAAGCAGCTTTAGAACAACCAATAAGATTACATGGTTATGCAGTATCAGATACCTGTAAAATATCCTTGATTTCCTTCTGTTGATAAGCTAAAAGGTGCACACACAGCATGTGAATATTGTATTACAGTTCACAACTAGTCTGAAGGCTCTCTAATACAGGTATATGCAAGCATTTAGCAAGATATAGCATGGCAAGCAACATCTTGCTATACTGACAATTTTATATTTGTTAAAAATTTAATACTGTGTGTTCATATGGACTTGTAAGTGGCATGGTTAGCTTAGTCACACATATTTATAATATATATTATCATACTGCATACTGAATTCTTCATTCTTGCATAAAAGATGTGAGATGTTAATCCGGCTAGAATTTCCAAAACTTCCCAATACAATCACTCACAAACGAGCTGGGCAGGACAAAGTGGCAGGGTCTTAGCTAGGAGTTCTGATTTTGACTGTTTTGAAAGTCTTTAAAGTGCACATTCTGAGTGCAAAGTGTTGATGGCATGAGTCTGCTATAGACTCTGGTAGGGGAAGGGGAATAGGTAGTGGAAAAATTTTTAAAATTTGAGTTTCAAAAATGGCAATTCCAGCATTCTGGGAACACATTTTGGGAGAAAATTTAAGTTGTAAAGGACCTTGATGAGTTAACAGTGCACTATAATGTGAGATATATTACATATGCCACACAACGCTATTGTATATAGATTCAGAATGCTCATTGGTTTAGAGCCATGTATGCCCATCACTCTTCTGGGCAGTTGAAGTAATTTTATATTTTTGTGCAATATTATAAAAGAAATATCTTTTCCCCATAACTATCGATATACAGTTATATCAACATGCACTCATGGAAATTAGAAAAACTCGAAGCTTAAACCCTGTAGGTGTTGTGTTTCCACATAATTTCTCATTTTTTTCAATTTCATCTTGTGTTGATAGAACTGTATATCAACATGGAAAATGTTTTATATCTCTTAAATCTACAGTAGTTGTATACACAAATAGTTATAACCAACATGGTTTTATGTAAAAAGACAAGCCATGTTCCATACTTTTTACCTTGTTTTTTCAACACAGCCTTCCAGCTAAGATCCTGCACAGTATATCTGCATGGTGGAACTCATAATCAAGGATGCAACTTACATTTGTCACTAAGTGGTCTTGGATCTTTGATTTGTGGATGAGGGTCACCACGGCCATACTGACTTGAACGCCTTAAATTATAACAAATATCAAATATACCTATTAACACTAATAACAAAATACAAAACAATGGTAACTCCGAAAATATACATTTTGAATTTAATCCTAAATATAAGTATATGTAACTTTATATTATTTATTCAATTACGTCATAATCTTCACTATATAAGTTTAACTGTTATGTAACTAGCAGATTCCTGATGATGACTAAAATATAGGCGAAAGCTAGATTAAATTCAAAATGTTTATTTTTGCAGTTACCGTTGTTTTGCATTTTATAAAAATACTCAGTGGTTCCCGCAAAATTTTACAGCAATAACACTTATGTCTAGTTAAACAGCATCAAAAGGCATATTGAAATGCAATAAATAAATTAAGTTGAACTTCGTTGCACAAATTTTAAAGAACTCAACTGACTGTTCCTACATAGATATATCATTAAATAAAAAAAGAATTAAAACAGCAAAACCTTGCAAAACCTACCTAGATGAACCAAAGGACGTTTTAGGGCGAGCTCCTGCTCCGGACGTTCTTGGCCCAACACCAAACGAAGAGCGAGGTCGTACTTCTTTTGATGTACTTTGCCTTTTATTTACTTTATTCGTTGATCCTAATGTAGATCGTCTCATTTTTATCTTTTTATATCAACTAAAGAATAAAAAAGAAGGCGAAAGATGTTGAAAACGACTGCTTATAATCTTGAATTCTCGCGCCAATTTGTAAAACAAGCAAAACAATCCGACGGTGCTTCCATTTTAAAAAATAATTTCCTTCTTTGTTGGTAAGATTTTTTGTACTTTGACGTTTACTGTAAAGCAGCAAAAGTATTTTACCGTGATTAATGCATAATGTCATGCATTCCATGAGTAATCAAAAATAAAAAAGAACTGAGTAATTTCTACAATTAGTTGGAAGAGGACACATTAAGAATTGTTGATCAGTGATGACTCTTGATGACTGATCATGAGCTGGCAATCGCAGGCTCAAAGAGATCACGATCATATGTATGACTCATTGACTCGTGCGAGAGATTTTTGTTGTTATTATTACTGTGATTACTAGTTTTGTTTAGGAAGTGCATTTGTTACTGATCAAGATTTTTCACTCAGTTCATTGAAGAGCAATGGGTGAAAATTCCCAAACAGATTTTCCTCCGATGAAAAACGATTTAATACTTCGTGCTGCAAGGGGTGAGACGACGGAACGTGTACCAGTATGGATCATGAGACAGGCTGGCAGATATTTGCCAGGTAAGAATGTTCAAATTAAGTATTTCAGTCATTTTACACATAATCTTGCGCTGTAGTCATGTTTAACACGCTATCTGTTAAAAAATGGAATTTATACAAAGTTGGATATAGCTGGATAATAGATTATTGCAACATAAATTGACTGAGCTGTAACAATTTTAATCCCCTACTATCCAGGAGCTTTAAATTCCAGGGGGAGGAGTTTTTAAAAATATCATTAATTCCTAGAGGGAAATATTAAATAATTATTTTAAATAATTACTTATTCTCTCTAAAAGAGAATAAGTAATTATTTAAAATTCCAGAAGGGGAAAAATGGTAAATTTCCACAAGAGCTATATACGTATGTAGATAGAGAATTTTAAAGGAATAGATTTCCATGATGAGGAGGCAGTATCCATTAGCAGTTGGAAATTTGTTTGGGGTGTTAGTTCTTGGGGAAATTTTTCATGTTGGGGGTGTAAAACATAGGGTTCCTCAACAGGGTTGATCGGGAAGGGGCAAACCTTCCAACAATGTGACTTGAAAGTGAGTAAGATTTCCATGCTTCCCCCTCCATTTTTTTTTTAAACTGAAATGTCAATTGCTGCATTTTCAAAGAAGATTAACATGGAATATATATGAAACAACAACAAAACCAGGTATGAACTAGCATGTTCATTGGTGGTAGGAGTGCACACAACACATACATGTTTTGTAGAATTTTACTTGCAAAGAGATGTGTTAAAGCAACAACAAGCTTTACTTTTGCATGGTAAACTAGTGTCTATGTGTGTGAGCATGATAAATAGGTAAAATGTGTGTGTCTCATGCAAAATGGGTGAGAGTTGAAAGGTCTGGGAGGGGGGTTGCAGAATGAAAATTGCAATAGCCCAATAAGAGGTGACTTCAGTTCAGCACATCACATGATGTCATAGCTAAAACTAAAACTACTTAGTATGTTAATGTACTTAATAATGTACAGTACTTAGCATAGAAATTAGTTTTGTTTGATTAACCATAAATTTCATTAAAAAAATCATTGACATGCCTCTATTCTTAGGCACACTGGTTGGGAGGATTGTCAAATAATCACCTCACCCAGCTTTTGTATAAAAATATATATAACTAGAATATCAAAGTAAGTTTCAGAAAGAATATCACTGAAATTTTCATTATGTACTTGAGTGGAATTTTGGATATTCACTTTTGAATGCATTACAAAGGAAGAAAATGCTATTTACATTACATATACTGGTACAGGTTGTAATACCAGTATATATTCAATTTTTATATCACGTGTTAACCAATTGTGTAATACAAGATGTATAAAAAAAGGTAGTGGTCTGAAGCACTTAAGCATTCTCAATGTTTAATTCATGTAAATATTGAATGTTTTGCAGCCAGAAAGTCCAGCATCTTACCTATTGAATATCATTAAAAGCATGTACAAGTCAAATAAAAATGGCTAGTTGAACTGTTTCCACTGTTGAAAAATTAATAATTGTTTCCTGTGACATGCCAGTGATTAATTGGATTATATGCAATTTTAATCAACAATTTTCATTTCATTCTCTTCAAATTTTATAAAAAAATGTTAATACCAATACTAAATAGCTGAAATCTTGTCTGCCTTACTGTAGAAGAATTAGTATTTCTTTTGATAAAATACTGAGTATGCTAAAGCACTCCAAAGTTAGATTACTCCAGCAGTCCAGCTTTTCAATGCACACTGTAGTACCACAGTCATATACTGTAATTTTACTATAACTTATTTTTTGAGTGACTTAATGTCATGAAAAAGGTACTGTACAATCTTTGATTTGGTATTTTTTCGCAAAAGTTTCAAACACAGTCAAGAGTACTGCAGTAAAATAACACACTGACATTACCCCTCCTAACGTAAGAGCAAGAAGATGAAGTTTCCAATGACTATACCATGCTGTAGTAATCAGAGTGTTGTGCCAGTAAATATGAATAAATATTGATACACAATTTGCAACAAAACTTATCCCAATCCCAATCAGCACTCTTATCATAAAAAACTCTTCCAGAATTTTGCGTGGATTGACATGGTAATAACTTGTTAAATATAGCACCAAATAAGCTTGACTCAGTATTATGGCTGTACTCTGATAGAGCATAATCTGAATTTCTTTGTCAATTTTCAAACGGCGATGATGACTTGATTCTTCTAGCTCTCCATGTTGTGGACATGATCTGCATTTACGTTCTAAACATTTCCAAATTCCAATGAAAACTTTTTGTCTTATTCTGACTGTTGCTGTTTGGAAAACCTGTAATGCGCCACGAAACACTGAAAGTGCAATGAAAAAGCTCAATTCCTTCACTCCTGCTTGCATGATGCAGTATAACAATATACCGACACCGTTAACAAAATATACCAGAAGAAAAGTGCGTTGTTCTTCAATAAATAATGAGCTTCGCAATGCTAAGTTTTCTGATATTACCACCGGTAGAAGAATTAAAGTTGGGGTAAGCATGGCAATTATTGCTCGCAGTATCACGCTCTCTGTATTACGAAACCAGGGCACAAACAGATACCTATATGCCAATGCTATGAGGGATCCAAGGAAGAACTGAGTTGAAAGAATAGCGAAAACGTTTCGTTTTCTCAAGCGCCTGGTATTCGTAGAAAATATTTCACACACTTTTTTGGCCGCTATATAACTGGAATAGATCACTCCAAAGAGGAAAACTGCATTTCCAGGGTACCTATATATCGTTTGAGTAAAGTCTATATTCACTACAAACAAAGCTGTTTTGTATATCACAACGATCAAACCAAGAATAAAACCGAGAAGCAAAGTGGATAAGTAATGTGACTTGAATTTTTTCCAACCAAATAGCAAGATCAGCATGAATTGAAACCAGAAATTAAGAGCAAAACCTTCAACATCGTGTCCAGCAATCACAAATTTCATAACGTCTTTAAACAATGACTTATTGTGTACGAGCTGTTGGTAACAAATACTGGAGGTATTAACGTCTAGGTATAACACAGAAATCATTACTAAGCTGACAGGAATGACTGCAGCGGTTATCGTAAAACTTGTAAACAAACTTGTTTTACAAGTACTTAACAATCTTCTTGTTGGCTGTTGATCTGGATCTTGGAAAGAAATGCTGTGATAACTCGATACAGTACTTGAAGAATCAACTTCAACGAAGCAGCCATCGCCTGTTTCGTCAACATCTTCGCTGTTTGATAGTCTGGCAGCTTTTTCAATCAACGGTTGCACTGATTCTGAACTGCAGAGAAATACAAGCGTAACAGTGATCTTATCTAATAGTTCTTGTAGCATAATGTACCTTGTTTTACATATTCCCACTTTTGTATCATTTCCTGCGTAAATACAACACGCGCATGCACTGCTACATCATGTCTGAAAATGTTGTAGTTTGGTACAGGATGTCAGGAAGAACAGTAGTAGTACAACGACGCGTAACTTTATGCTGATGCCTACATTTTTAGGTGCATTGGAGCGTTTCACTGAAAACATTCTGCTATTAATATCAACTATTCTTGGAATTACGTCATTTATTTCCAAGAATCCATGTCCCATGACTGGTGTTTCTCGCATGGTGTCCCATGACTGGTGTTTCTCGGTGTTTCTCGCTCATAAACATGAAACATGAAAAGTTTTGTATCACTAGAGATTGTTGTTCCTAGAAATTGTTCTTTTCACAGCATAGCAAAACTATAGTATAGATTGTAGTAATGTTAATATTTAACTATTCATATTTTGAGTTGTAAACCAGCTACCATATTTAGGGATGAAAGACAGACATGCGAGCACTAGGCAAGGAAATAAACAATATAAAATATCTGTTGTAAAACGGCGATGATCTAAGAAGGAGATATTACAAGAACTAAATCGTCGGGCTGGCTATGCTGCCGAGTCTAATACAGTTGAGCTGTTGAGGTTGATCTCCACTCAGGATTCACTCAGTAACGGCGAAGCGAAACCTAAGAAATGACTCGCGTATGGACCGATAGCCATATAGTATTAAAGTGCGTTAAAGTGCCTATGAACTCAAAAATCACTACTCTTTTTTTTCGCGGCAGATTAAAGAATTGCTCAAGAAAACACTCTGTGCGAAATGTGAACTAAGTCCGTACAATATTTTGCGAGTTACTACTTACAACCCATCAAACAGAGGGAAAATGCGTGATTTTGTGGTCAAATTATTGCGCGGTTAGACGGTGCCAAAGGTCATTGATGACGTGTGCAAATGGACATGTTATACATTGTGAAATCTTATAACTATACCAAAATACTACATACACCTGATACAAATGCTTTAAAAACGAAATTAAGTGCCTGATTTACTAATATTCTACAATTTACCAATAATATAATGATTTTGATGTTTTGTTGGAAGTGAACGAATGTCCTGAGCATGTTTTTATTGGCTTGTATGTCATATAACTTGCAACTGTGGTACCTCCGATCCTATGCTAACTAAACATACACTTTTGTCATCAGTTGAAGCATATGGTTGAAGCAAAATAATAACTGCAAATTATTGCTAGCATTATGTGAAGCAATTTTATGTGCTTAGAACGAATTGACGCAATTTATGTAAATAAAGCATAGAAACAGTCTTCATACTTTTCGATTATGTATTTACACCAAAATATGAAGGAAGTTCTTCAAACAAAAGACTTAGGACCGTAAATTGATTCATAGGTTGATTCTAGTCGGCTATCTCAGCTATGTCGAAGGCCACAAAAAGGGGGCTTGCACAACTAACGCGCGTGATTTACATGTTAAATTAAACGGGGAAATATTGAAACAGTCAGATCATTTTAGATACCTCGGTGTCGACATTGATAGCTGTTTGACATGGAAAAAACATGTATCGAATTTAACAGCGCGAATGTACCCTAAGCTCAAAATACTGAACCGAATATCGGCATTCCTTGGCTGTAAGACGTTATTAAGGATATATAAACAAACTATTTTACCAGCACTGGATTACGGCTGTATAGTTTGGGCAGAATGTGGAAAGAGGAATTCGCAGCGGTTAGAGCGCCTGCAGAATCAAGCAATGCGTATCATACTATCAGCAAATCGCAAAACGTGCACGCAAGAAATGCGCACTAAACTGGGCTTATTGTCATTGAATAGCAGAAGGCGCTTTCTTCGTTTGCAATTAGTATATAAAATTATACACAACATTGATTGTCCCCAACAACTAATTGGTTATTTTAGTAGAAGATCAGAAACGCATAATAGATCCTTTAGAGACACCACGTTGTTGTGCGTAATTCCAACCAAATCGAAAATGGGCGAGTCGTCATTTCAATGTTCGGCCGCGAAAGAATGGAACGCCTTGCCAAAATACTTACGAGACTTAAAGACTTTGTCCTCCTTTAAAAACAATATTTTTAAGTTTTTCTTAGAAACTGATGCTCACGAACATCGTTGTAGCATATAGTAATTCTTAGCACTAATTTTTTTTTAGATAATATATATAGTATAATATTATGGATGTAAATTATTTATATATTAATGCTGGTCATCGGTTTATACCAGCTGATATTTTGTTAGCTGATCGGTTTCACCAGTTTAAATAAAGAAGTTATTATTATTATTATTATCAGTAACTTTATTAAATTTTATCATAATATGGATGAACAAATATATAAATTTAGTTAACAAAATATATACAGGTTTGACAAAAAGTATACGCTTTCAAATTCAAATTAGCTGCAACCTAAATATTGTGTTAATTTCCAGCTCTGTCTGGTATAAATTGCATGTAATGAACTAATGATCTGCAAAAACACAAGGTCTTGTAAACCTATCAATTTTATAAATTGTCCAGCTAACTTGAATTTAAAATGATCTTTTGAAGATACAGGTACATGAAGATATACGAGATATTGTCTCCACAAATTAGGTTTGTCTTTGTCTTGCACCTTTGTACCCTGCTACATCCACGCTGGGAAACTCAGACCTAATGTGGTGGTAAATGCAGGCTGGCAAAGGCCTAGACTGATGCCATCCTAGGTAACCACAGAGCCATAAAACAAGCCAACGATAAGCCACGGCCCGCAGATACCTATTCACATTGAAATAAAATCAAAGATGTTTAGTTATACTATTTTGATATTTATAATAGTGATTAGCTACATTATGTACCGCGCCAAGACATATATATTCCATTTGAATGTACTTACTCATTTTCACTTTGCTTCTTTTTCCGTTTATATCTTGTCCTTTCCTTTGTTTTTAAGAGCGGTCCAACATTTTTAAGAACAGCTGTATGAATCATAGGTATGTAGTCCCAATGCTCGACAATACACGCTGCGTTCTTTTCTTCGAATGTTATTTACCCTGCAACGTTACCCTGCAAGTATTTCCACGCCGCAACGGAATTCTCTGCGCTTGAGAGGTGTACGTCGCTACATCGTCCACACCTGCACCTATATTATATTGCAGAAATAAGTTAGCTAGTAAGAACAACGTTGATATTTCAATAAATGGTACAATCGCATGACTTACCATGATTCAACCGGAATTTCCTTCTCGTATCGCTGCGCAAGTGTCTGTGATGAAATGATATCCTTGTCGTCTGTTCAAATTCATATCCACTGCTAGTAAGTGGTTCGTTGGTATATGGTTCAACGACGGAAGACTGTTCTAGAACATCGCTTTCGCTAGAGCTATCTAAATCTGTCGAGGAAGAACTTGAAGCTGAAGCGCATTCACTTTCCCGTGATGTTGCCTTGTTTTATTATGGTTTATAATGCATTTGCGTGTCGTCGTGTCCATTTGCATACGTCATCACCGCATTAAACTCGTACCCAGTTCTCAAGAAAAAATGACCAAAAAATTCGAACTTTAGGCCCTTATATCTCGGCCATTATTTTACGGATTTTCGTCAAACTGCGTTTTATCTCAATCTTTGCTACCTAGCTATCATTTAAGCCCAAAAAATTAAATATGATTTTTTGAGTTCATAGACACTTTAAGTATGTTATGCCAGTTTTTCAACTGAGGTCAAGTTTTCTTTGACACGTAATTACACAGTGATATTCATGTATGTTGTAGCTACTGCTTTTTTCTTTGTTTAAAGTGTATATGCAATGAAAATTTCGATTTTGGGATTTTTACATCATCTAAAAATTTCATCTTTTCTGATCATTTTGATACCAACCTTGTTGCGAAATTCGAACTAGAAGTGTGTGAATTTTCAGTTTAAAGTTGGGCTATAAAAAATTTAGCTGATGAAATTCCTGGCGCGGCGAAAAGGTCGTGATGACGTATGCAGTGTGACACAGCGCACTCTTCTTATGTGTGGGTACTATAAACAATTTAGCTTCAACTGCGTTAAATTTGGATTTTTTGATGAATTAAACAAAACCCAAATAAATTGATACGATACACTGGCTAACTAGATGCGAGAGCATCACCACAAAACGATATTTATCGCTTAGGAGCCGCCGAAATCCATAATAAATGCTGTGTAGTACTAGTAGCAATGTAGTGTTCTCTTATATATAATTATATAGATTAGCTTAAACTCATTAACCAAAATGAAGATACTCAAATGTCATTATTTGGGAATACTAACAGTGACATATTGTAAATATTTTTGTGGTATATACCCCTTTTTTATACACAGGATTTTTGTTGCTTCAAATGCAATTCAGACAAAGTAATGACATGTTGACTGGATTGTATTCGACACTACTATATAGTTCGACGCATAAAAAGGGCTTTAGGCTTAGTTAGCATATATACAGTCCGAACTATGAAATTATATTAATCTCTTAATCGAAGTAAACGAAAAAACGAAATTCATTGAGTATATCTATAAACCCAAAATATTACAAAGTCACAAACCCAGAGCTAGGACTACAAGCACCTCAATTCGCGCGTCATATTTTAATCACAGAAAGTTCCATGCTTGTTCACGCCTCGGGTATATCATGTTTTCGCTCACTTGAGGTTGCCGAAATTGGCGAAATATGTCGTGTCCATATCCTGTTAGCGCGCAATTTATTCATTTTACTTTCTAGTCACTTGATGTTGTGGTTACTGCGTCCATCGTTTGTGAATTTGGCCATACATTCGAGAATCTCTTTACAACATCGGTATTCTCTCGCGTCGTCCAACAAAGCATCACTACAATACCCACATGTGCACCTAAAATCAATTCACAATATCAAACAAAACACGCTAATAAACAATGCGACAAACGCTTTACCATTAGATGCCTTGTTAAGCTTACTTACCATGAGCTAACAGCTATGGTTTTCTTAAATCTTGCCTCTAGAGTCTCTCGCAGAATACCTTCTTCGTCTGTTTCGTCCTCCTCATAATCGCTCTCAGCAACTGGCTCGAACTGATAGGGCTGTACAACCGACGATTGCTCAACAGCGTCCTCGTTATCTGTTGACTGTTCTGTGTCTGTCTGTGATTCAAAGCTTTCGCTATCAGACATTTTTTGCGGTTTTAACAAGAAATATACAAGCTACAGTCCTTCGACCAGCGATATTTTGTAGTTTTTATTAAAGTAAACACTGCGCTGTGTCACACTGCATACGTCACAAGCCTGGAATTTTCGTTCCCAGTCTTTCATCAGGTCAAGACTCAAAATAGCTGTATTTGGCGCACATTTTAGTTCATTTTCAATGCTTTTAGAGCGCTTTTATTCGCTAATAATATAATTTCCTAATCAAGGAAGACCATTTCTTTCCAAATTTCGAAATTTTATTTTTTTCATTTTTCGTTGCATATACACTTTAAGAAAAAATTGCCAATTTATTGCTACGCAAACCAGCAGTTAAATTTACCAAGGCAAGGGAAACTTGTCATTGAAAAATTATTACACTGGTAAATGATCTTGTCAAGGAGAACACGCTAGTCGTCTGTGCGCAGCTTTGGATTAATATAAACTATGTATTAAAATATGTTCAGACTGCGTGCATGCGCCGGCGTCACAGTTATTGTGAATGCACTGGAAAGGTAGGCCAAATTATGCGCTAATGACATTTGTGATACAGCCTGACTTGGACCCTTTAAATTCGCTCTGAATATATTCCAAGACTTACATTTTACATATCTTAAACAATAACGAAAATCAAAGTATAACTTAAATTTATTATCGCAATTCGCAAATGATCGGTATGCTCGGATCTTCATCAGTGCTAATAAAGAAGGAACTTAGTAAAGAATGAAAAATGTCTATACTATAGTACCACTATCGGCTCTTTCGTTACTTCTTAGTAAAACGGCAAATACCATTAAAAATCATCATTGAATGTTTTGATAAAACTGCGACAAAAAATCGTTAATCCAATCGTCGAGACACCGAATGTGCACGTTACAAAAAACCCTAAATATCTTTAAAAGCAGGCAAGATATCGAGAAATGTTGTGCTGTCGGATTAAAAATCGTCATCGCACTGGCACCAACATGCAATGGCAATATTTCTGCAGTCAAAAATAACGCAAACATTTAGGTTGTTTTTGCCTTTGTTATACCCAAAAGGTGTTCTGTTTTTTAAAAAATACAAAGCCGTGAAACTGAAGGAACAGATTTCTAAATAAAAGTAAAGCGTACCAGGCGTAGCACATGCATGTACGTATAGCATTAGCAACTTTAGCGCTCTGGCCTGTGTTTCCAATGTATCCTGCGACTATCTGTGTGGAGATATTGCGGCAATATTTTGGTGAAGTTTAGACGTAACTGTGTACACGAGCAGCATAGCCTTAATGCGAATCTTCCTTCTGATGCAAAATACAACACTTCACTAAGCGAAAATGATCCTAATTTTTTTTACCTTTATATTATAGTCTTTACTCCTGGGTTCAAAGTGTATATTTAAATAAATTCTCGTTGAAGACGTAACATTATAATGATGCATATAATTGAGAACTATAAATTGTAATCCTATACCGAACGTATACCTGACTGATGGGTGAAACTATCAAAGAATTTCTATGACTATAGTCTATATGTGTAACTAATTACAATATTTTACAATAGCTAAATCTGTTTCATTTTTTTTCAGAGTTTCTTAAGTTTAAAGAGGAACATGGTAATGATTTTTTCCATATTGTCCAAACACCAAAGCTCGCATGTGAAATCACACTTCAGGTATTTATTCTCTGGATGTTGAGTACAAGTGTATAGTATTACAAGTAAATATTTGTACAGTTAAGTACTATATACTACAGCAAATATTTGAATATGTAGCCCCCCCCCCCCCTCCACAGGTTTCTCTGATGGTGTTGATATTTTTATATACGGCTTGAATTTTTTTCTCAATCCGACACCGCTAACCCAAGCCGTATATAAAAATATTAATAGCATCAGAGATGCCTACGTAGAAGGCTACTGAATAGGAGTCCTTACTAATCTTGCACCCACATTCCGTGCATGCGTCATCATTGGTTAGCTCCATATAAATCTGGAGTTAGAACTTGAGGGCAAGTAAAGTGAGGCCCTAATGAGTCTAATCTTAACTTTAATCCTAACACTAAGTTTCTAAAAGTCAAAAATAACAACTCTCGAATCATTTCTCACATACCCGGAATTGTAGAAATTTTAATAATTTTTATTTTCAGCCTATACGACGGTTTGATTTGGATGCTGCTATAATATTTTCAGATATTTTGGTAATTCCACAGGTATATCAGTCCACTATATAAAAGCATATAAATGATAAAAACCCCATTTCCATTCATTCACTTTAAAATTCGTTTGCATATTTATTAAATCTAGGCCCTTGGTATGACTTGTGAAATGGTTAAGGGTAAAGTAAGTCATTGTTTTTTTTTTTTTCAATATGAACACGGTGTATATAATATTTTTACAGCAGACATTGAATATGTGTCTCAACCAGGAGAGTTAAAAATACTTTAATTAACCACGATGAGAATCGAACTCACGACCTTGGTGTTACTAGCTTTATGCTAGCGTCATGTGCTGAATGTCGTAAACATAACTCGTTTATTATATGAGTCCAGCTCTGAACAATACTTAGTTCGACAATGATATGTGGTACGGTGATTTTGTCCACGTAGTCTTAACAACTATTGTACTGTAATATGAGTACTGGAGGGTGTAGCTCTGTTGGAGAAGGTTTAGACGGCTGCTTTTACTTGGCAAGTCAGCTAGCAGTGACCTCCACTGGGCTGCTGTCTTATAGGTAGAATAGACATCCGGGCCATTCAATTTGACAAATATGACTGATTCCGAAAATTAACCCCTCCAACACCATCCTCGAGAAGGGGATTCGAAGCATGAACCCACTCCAAAGGCGTTCCTAACCCAGGCACCAGTCTCAAACAAGATGACAAGCCGATCGAAGAGTGAGGTAAGGAGGGAGTTAAATGCAGCACAGATAACATTCACCAGACCACGGTTTCCAAATCTCGGTGACATGATCTGGAATTTCCGCAACCGCGGCCAAGGTAGCTGTGCCTATACGAACTCTGCCACGTGAGCAATTGCCCGGTACTTCCGGGGACCCGGCGGTCGCGGGGATGGAACAGAGAGCCATTCATTAACCAAGGACGGCGATACCGGTGAACTGTTGGAACAAATGAACAAGGAGCCAGGTGTGGAGCCCCGGTGGAGGAACGACAGGGGCGAATTTCGCGCCAGGAATGGGTTTTTTTATTTCAAATGAACAATCAGGTTTTAGGAAAAATTATTCGAGTGAAACGTCCTTACTTGCAGTTGCCAACAGATGGTGCTGCAATATGGACAAAGGTCTTTTGAATGGAGTTTTATTTCTGGATTTAAAAAAAGCATTTGATTGTGTAAAGCATCAAATCTTATTAAACAAATTAGCAGTGTATGGAGTTCGTGGTCGGACGTTAAATTGTTTTGAGTCATATCAGAATCTCTCCAACAAAAAACAAACTTGCAAATTAAACAACATATTTTCCGAAATGAGACAAACTAAAACTGTTGTGTGCCGCAAGGATCCAATCTAGGACCTTTATTGTTTCTTGCTCATGTCAGCGACTTGCCTAGCTGCCTAGATAATGCTAGTGCAAGTATGTTTGCTGATGACACAAATATCAGCAACTGGTCAAACAGTACAGGAACTCCAAAATAATTTGAATAACAACTTAGAAAAAGTACATCATTGGCTCCTCGCAAATAAATTAACTCTTAGTTATAATAAAACAGAGTATATGATTTTTGGGTCAAGACATAAAATTTTAAATATTCAAGAAGAACCAGTAATAAGCATAGGTATTGAAACGATTAAGACAATTAACAAATGTAAAACTCTTGGTGTTATAATTGATGATAAATTGTTATGGAAAGACCACATCAATGAAGTCTGTGCCAAAGTTTCAAAAGATTTTGGAATATTGAGAAGGGTCAAAGCGTTTGTAACTCAACCTGTTATGCAATCCATACATAACAGCTTAATCCTTCCATATTTAGATTATTGTAATATGGTGTGGGAAAATACAGCTAAATATAACCTGCAAATGATTCAAAAAATGCAAAATAGAGCAGGTTATCGATTATGGTTTCAATTAACGTGCGATCAGGCCTTTGTTTCTCGCGTAGTATAGAGCATGATCACGCCTTAGGCATGTAATAGGCCAACTATTATAGGCCTTGTACTAAAACCCCCGAAACGTCCAAACGAATTAAACGAAGCGACCGCCGACGAAATAATGTCGATCAATATGTGACACTGTGACCGACACAGTTTGTTGATAAAATATCATTGAATTTATGTAGGGACCTCATTTTCCGGAACCGTTGAGAGAACCGGAAGATATTAAGGTTGGTCTATTTCTGTGACATTTATGTGTTGCATTGTGGGAGGCAGAAATTTGTAAGCATATGCTTGTAAAATGGTAAAAATACGTGGCTAAGATCAAAATTTAACCGCTCATTGACGCGGACGGATGGTTAATCTGGGACTACAGTTGACTATAGTAAAGTTTAGATGTTTAATAATGACTGTTGTTATAGTTGCCACCAGGCCTTAAAATATCGGTCGGTCACGGACATTTGTCCGACCCATTCGTGAAATTGTCCGACGAAGGGTGAAAAACACCGGACATTCTGTCCGACCGAAGAAACATTGCGGATTAATTTTTGTCCGACTTAACTATATTAATGTTCGACCAAACCGCAGACGAAACACTTACTTTTGTTGACTTATCGGCCCGTAAATATCTGAAAATCAGAGCTGTCATATCATCCGCCTGAGCTTTACAGGTCGAATTCAGTTTAAGTGAAGTTAGATTGAGAGGGTATTAGGTTTTTGCAGAGTTTCCATGCGGCGTAAGTTAATCGTAACGACGCATGACTGTCTGACATTTACTATCGGTGCAATTAGTGCCATCGCTATCGCCGTCCGACATAATTTAAGGAATGTCGGACCCATTCTGAAAGAC
Organism: Muricea muricata; assembly: GCA_963855995.1. NCBI lineage: Eukaryota > Metazoa > Cnidaria > Anthozoa > Malacalcyonacea > Plexauridae > Muricea > Muricea muricata. The sequence goes on from OY979717.1 coordinate 4,868,304, forward strand.
ACCGGGCATTTTGACAGACGAATTGCTAGACGATGTTTTAAGGCCTATGCTACTGTTGCTGAATATATTAGGTAGACTATTCCTTTGTTAAATTTTATGCAGAGACTGAACGAAAATGTCATTATTGAAGAAACACTGAGTTACGTGATGGATGCAATAACATTAACAAGACACACACTGGAAGGAAAAGTACCTTTAATTGGCTTCTCCGGGGCACCCGTAAGTTTTTCTTTTGTAGTAATCTAACCGTCGGTCTAGTTTGTAAATAAATATATTTTGCTGACGTTATAATGCCTTTTCCGATTTTTCATGTATCACGTAATGTGCAGTGGACATTGATGGCGTATATGATTGAAGGTGGAGGAAGTAAGACGATGTCGAACGCTAAGAAATGGTTGTATAAACACAATGAAGCGACGTCATTGTTATTGCAGAAACTGACGAATGTTATTGTTGATTATCTTGTCGCACAAGTGAAGGCTGGAGCACAGGTATGTCGGTAGTGAATAACGTTTGAGTCAATATAGAAACCAGTTTTAAGTTTCAGTCAATAGAAAACAGTTTAGACTGTAGAGAAAACACGAGACTAAGGGCTCGAAGGGCTGCTTTCCAGTCTAGCATTTTTTACAGGTACGTACACTGGTGGAAAATTTTAAACTCTAACCAATTCCCGTTTAACAAACTGAATTACTAATGCATATTAATTGTAGGAAATCCTGAATTTTCTCCATCACAAATTTGTTCATTTGCGTGCGTGTGAAAACGAGTAACTAAAAAACAGCCCTTTTGCAGTGAAAATATACATAATATACACATGTTTCGATGGCGTCATCCAAACACGCTTGGCATGTTGCGAGAGTTAAGAAAAGCTTGAAAAACACGAGCCACAGTCTTTTCTCTCTAGCTTTTCTCAACTGGAGCAATGTCCTAAAGTGTTTAGATTTTACATAACTCAATGTAAGCACGGAAAATTTCCCGCCACTTGTAAACACGGAATTTTTTTGTAGCCTTCGGGCTTTTAACATTGCTATATTATAAAAAAAATTATAAAACATTTTCCCGTGTTGATATACAGTTATATCAACACTCGTGGAAATTAGAAAAACTTGAAATTGTGCATGGGAATTAAAACACAATTTCCGCACAATTTCTCGTTTTTCCAATTTCCACTCGTGTCGACTCAACACGGAATGTTGAGTAACGTACATCAACACGGAAAAATGTTTTATATTTCTTAAATATATATCAGTCAATAAAGTAGTTAGCACGCGGGGTGCTTTGGGAGTTCTTGAACCTCCCCCAAGCACCCCCGCTTCTTTGCTACTTTGGTACCTGATGTTTATACATGATTGCACATGATTAAAAGCACATAAAGCGCCTGGGTGCGAGGCTGCATTATTAGTATGTCATGAATGCCTCTTGAATCATCTTTCAGAACCCCATAGATGTGAGTTCAACCTCGATCCCAGGGTCTTTTCTTAAATTAGGGAAGGGAAAAGGCCCTGGCATCGGCTGGTCACATGACACCCAGAATATCTGGGTGTAAGAACATGTTAATTTCTGTGGTCTCTGTGAGTGTTTGCATGAATAATAAATCAGAGAAGTAATTTTTAACGTTCTATGCAATACAGCTAGCTTTAAGGTAAATAACTTCTTATAAAAGCAACCTTCTACGGACTATAGCTGGCTGTACATCTTCGGCTGTATATATGACACTACAATGCCCAATGAAATAAAGTAATATGTTAAACCTGGTAGAGTAAGTGCTTAGTAGGTATAATACAGTTAAAACCTATTTAGAAGATTGCTGTGTGTGAGCTGATAATATGCATAAGTTGTCCCTATACCCTCATCAGATTCCGATAATGAAGCATACGGATATTCTACGTATATGACTTTATGCGAAGAGTGTTAAGAGTCAGCCGAATAAGTGATTTAAAGCTACATAAACAAACTAAGCAAAGGGTTTAAATTATTTAAATCTCTCTTCAGTTGTATTTTATGAATAAATTATACTCTTAAATGATTAATTGACAGTTTGAATGAGCCAATGGGATTACAAAATAGACCAGCCGATGCCAGGGCCTTTTCCCTTCCCTAATTTAAGAAAAGGTCCTGGGATCGAGGTTGGATGTGAGTTGTAGACCTGAAACTGATTTATCCTTTAGATGCTCCAGGTATTTGAGTCCCACGCAGAGTGCCTCAGTCCTTACTTGTTTACTCTTTATGCTTTTCCTCATCTCGAGGACATTGCTGTGAGAGTGAAACAACGTCTTGGGAAAGATGCAGTGCCGATGGTAAGTCGCTATATGCGTGGCTGTCAGAAATCATTGCATAATAAGAAGATCTCGAAGATATTTCTTGGAGAATTGTTTTGCATATATGACCATACTTTTGCAGAAACAAGCTACAGTACATCTACCATGTACTTTCATTTATTTTCTATAATAAAATTGTATATACAACCGTCGTTTTGGATTGTAATAAAACTTAAAAATATCCACTATCGTGTTTTGTTGTTATAGGCGCAAGTAATTTGGCACACTATATGGGCTAGTTGGGGCATGAATGAATTGTTGATTTTTAATTCTTGATTCACAATTTGATTTCTTGATCTCGAAAGGTTATATTTGCAAAAGGAGCGACCTATGCCATACGAGAACTTTCACGAAGTAGTTATGATGTTATTGGGTTGGATTGGACGGTACCTGTGGACGATGCAAGGTATAAAGAACCGTCGGGGTATTCTACATTAAATTTGATTCACGGTTTAACAAACATAACACCAATAATTTTTTTTTGTAGATTACAAGCGCCCAATTGCGTTTTGCAAGGAAATCTTGACCCGTGTGGACTGTATGCCAGCAAGGTACTGTATGGTCATGCATACATGGCCATAGAGATTATAAATAACACTAGAGGAGGCATCGTAATCTTTTTCACTGAAAAAAAAAGGGAACGCGTTTTTTGGGGGGCAAATTCAAGTCCCGGATGCAGGGCCAAGCGCTTATTGGCTGAGCTAATGCTTCCCTAGCAACCACCTTAGCAACAGCAAAAATCTGTTTGAAATGTTTTCCTCATCGTTGTTGAGGTCTGTCTGCCGGTTTTGTGGGCAAAATAGTACTTTTTCAATTGTTTTTATTATTTTAGACAATCTGAAATGATATTTTCAATATTTTTACGGGGAAAAACATTTCAAAAAGCAGTAAAACTAATCTAAAACGACTTTTTTGCCTGGGACATCGTGAATGAGTGAACATCCGGGACCTGAATTCGCCCCCCAATAGCCGCGCCCCCTTTTTTTGCCTTCGATGGCCGCTCTAGTGTTATTTATAATCTCTATGTACATGGCACTCATCGATTGACATATATTTATGCTTGCTTCAAAAAGCGTGATGTAAAGATGGCCAAAATTATGATTGTTTGCCTTTTGAAGTCGACTGCTGACCAGCACTCTCATAGAGTGTTGCTGGCTCAGATTACTCTCGTAAATTCGTCATCTTTCGTGGCTTCCAATTGATGACGCAAGCCTCAAGTCAAAACCTAGGTAGCCCACTAATTGATGATAAATATATTTTTGTACAATAAATATGTGTATTTATCGGTATTTATGCTTGTGTAATGTTTACATCATGTACATATATATCTTCATGTATACATATATGACTTCATGTCATGTCATAGGCAGCCCAAAAAGTGCGTGTAAAATTTGTCGCGAGCCGCAAGCGCCATTAATAAAAGTCATTGTATATATTATAAATAATTTATAATAGATACAATGACTTTCATGAATGGCGCTTGCGGCTCGCGACAAATTTTACACGTACTTTTTGGGCTGCCTATGGTCATATTTGCATATAGTCGTCCACGTAGTTTCTGCAAACCAGATAGCATCCAGTTATGCAACACTTTTTCGCCAAAATTGGTTAAAGCTACGAAAAACTTTAAAACCTGTATTACAGTTAAGCGATGCCAAAGTGGGACGTACAGCATATGTTTAATTTATTCTATAGCATATGTAAAATATAAATGGTCGGTCGAAATCGAAAGGTCTTGCAGGAATAGCAGCTGGCATGGTCCTTGCAAGGCCCATTACTTGTTTCAGGCAACAATGTTTCACAACGTGAACTGTTTTTAGGACGATCTAGTTAGAGCAACAAAAAGCATGGTTCGTTCATTTGGCACGAAGAAGTACATTGCGAATCTTGGTCATGGTATATATCCAGATATGGATCCTGGACAAGTGAAAATATTTATTGATACGATTCATTCCTATTCAGAATCACTAAATAATCAACAAACAGCCTAGAGAAATGAGAATTATTATTTTATAGATTGGAAGAATAATTTATTTTATTCTAAATACTGTTTTTTTATTACGTCTAGCTTTCATTTAGAGTTATTATTATAATTATTATAACACTTCATTTAACGACGCTAGCCCCGACAACTACGAAAATTGATTTCCACGGGGGGCGTCCATAAAAAAATACAAGAAGAATATAAAAAGAAAACAAGTCTACTATTATGTGTACAATAGCAAAAGTTACTGATGTTTACGGTGGTGTGACCCCGATAAAGATATATAAATAAGCTATAAAGTCCAGATGTCTTTTAAAAAGGGAGATTGGAGCTTGCTTAGCTTCCAGCGGAAGGTTATTCCAAAGGTAAGCACCGCTGTATTAAAAGCCTCTTTTAATTTGGCCTTGGAAGGGTGAGGTCAGTTTGAGAATTTCTATGATGAATATTTTCTCTGTGAAATACTCCTATCAATGAAAAAATCTTTCAGAGTTGGTGCAGCACTATTGTTCAAGACTTTATATAAAAATGTAGCCTTAGCTGAGTACGATCTTGTTTCTAAATTTTTCCAATCAGGAGGTCTAAGAACGTCAGCAGATCTGCTCTCGTAACTAACACCAACTATTATTCTGGCGGCCCGGTTTTTAAATCTTTGTAAACTATCTCTCAGTAGTCAGTATTATTATTACATGCACTCAGCCGACATGTTTCCCATTTCAAAGAATATTTGGTCAGTGTGTATACCGGGTGTCTCAAAAAAGTATCACTGTTTGATTAATGTGGAACAAAAAGTAGATTTACATCGTATCCGGAAAGGTCAAACCTTAAATTTTGACATAATACATAAATATTTTGACGCAATATTGTGCATGCTATCGAAACTTTAAATCGAACAAGCGTTTTCGAGAATGTCCCAATTTTGCACAAATTGTCCTATTAAGCTAGTTTGCACAATTGCTATTCCCTCAAGTTTTTTTGTATTTCATAGAAGTCAACTAAAAATACAGAATATATCCATAAACGAATATTGTTGATATTTTTTAACTTTGAGGCTTTAAACGTGCACGATAACGAAAACTCACCAAAAACGTCAGAAGGCTTCTGCTTAAACTTGTACCAAACGTGAAACGTACAGCCAAGTTTTCGGGTGAGTAATTGCCAATATTTGAATCAAAGATGTTACACACGCGTTTTAACAATAATCAAAGCGATATAGCGATCTTATATGATTACTCAATTTTACGGTAATAGCAAAGATTAAGGAGTATAAAGATGGCTCACTCGCGGAATTCTCAGGTTATTTTGTGTCCCCCGCTTCTCGAAGTGGTACGTCATTTCCACGCGCCACGCGAATTGCTCTGGTAAGTGCCGGTCGCCGAATTCTCTGATAAATAGATAGGAAAAACGCGTTCGAAGAACGAAAAATTGATTTTTTAAAAAACTAGCGAATCCAATCCTCATCGTTGGACTAAATTATTTGATATTGTAGGTAAGTTGCTTAAAATATTTGGTTTTATTTTGTGTTGGTTCGTAGATTTTCAAAAAAACGCGACTGCTTGTTTATATAACTCGGGACTTGTTATGACTTTTACCAATTCTGCATACCAAACTCACACGTTTAAAAGACTGTCTAGTTTTTGCGATACGTTAGTTTCAAACTTTATTTGTTTCAAAACTCATGTTTGTCAGGATCACTAAATTTTGAGATAAAACTTTACAACTGCATGCATGAAACAGGAAAAATTGCCTAGAGCAAGGTGGCAACTAAATCTATTGACTTCCATGTTTACAAAGTGTTCTTGCATAGAAATGGTGCCATTCATAGTGGTTGCAATATCACCAGGAGAAGCTCCCTTTGCCACGTACTATGCCTGCAAATGTATTGTACTGTGCTTAAATAATTACATTAGGGCCTCATGTTTATATGGCTTAAACTGGTTTGCCATTAGTGCAATCTTAGTTTTATAATTATAATTCTTTAATATGCTACACAAATTCTTTTGTATGATAGGAGTTTTTTATTACTCCGCCTGCCGTAGGCGAGGCGGAATTTTAAATTTGCCCCGTTTCTGTTTTTTTTTTTCGGTGTCAGAAGTCGGTGCAGCGCTCATGGGTGATACCGCTGGCACAAGCCGCATGAGCCGACCTAAACACGGCGTTTAAACTCAATTTCTAGCGAAATATGTCAACAAAACACGCATTTTAACATGTATGCTAGACATCCTGCTGCAAACTTCTATCATAGCTCAACGAAAAAACTAACTCCATCGACGAAAAAGTAAATACAGCCTAATACGGCTTGCCACAAACATATAAATTATAATTATGGTATTTAATGTTACTTTTGTATAACTGTGACGTCCGTAAGACGGTAAAGCGCGTGAAAATTTTATCTGAAAATTTCATTAAACGCTGCGACGCTATGCTCACAATTATCAACATGAAAGGTCGAATATATGTTTTTAAGAATCACTGAAACATTACTATTAACTGTATGTTTTTCCCAGAAGAGAAAATGCGTCTTGTTTTACAAATACAATACCGAGCATCATGCATATTACAAAATGTTAATGCGAAGAATGCGAAGTGTCAAATAAAAAACAAAGATGGTGTTTCCACTTTAAACTGCAAAAATTTCCAATTTTGACAAATTTACACACACGAGTTTTTTTACCGGAGCAGGAGTTTTTTTTGCCGGAGCCGGAGCCGGAGCCGGAGGTGAAAAAACCGGAGTTTGCACAGCTCTAGTATGACATTTTCCTGAGCCTACACAAACTTATTGGAATGGGTTATACCTTTGTTTTCTGATATAAAACACTTTGTTCTCATTTGAATTTTTAAAAATTGGTAGTATTAATGACAGGAAATATTGTTGAAACAAGTGAGTCAGAACTGGCAACAACCAATTTACCAGTCAGGGCAAGGGCAAAAACGAAAAACAGCACAATAAAATTGTTTTGGTGCAAATGTTAAGAGGTCTTTTGTATCGTAAACGTAGAATCAAAATCCGTACATTGGCTTTTTATTAAGGCAAATACAAGAAAGCTTTTTTGTTGAATATGAATTAAATTATATAATTAAGTCTTGTCTGATTCGTTTTCGTGCTAAAATGCTTAAACGACACCCATTCACCTTTTTAGTTTTGAGAATCTACGGTATTGGACAAACACAAGACTAATTTCAAGCAGATTCTGATGTTTTTAGTGTTTTGTAGGTTAATCTATTCGAAGCATTCTTTTTACTATTACAAAAACTTCACCCCTCGCACCTTGTTTTTCGGTTTTGTGGCAGTCCAATTGATATTTTTAAAGCCATTAGTTGTCTAAAATATCGAGTTCTGCATCTTTTCAAAAAAATGAGCGCAACAAACAAATCGACCATATATATTCTTTAAAATCGCCGTTTTTCTACGGAATTTTTGTGTTTTCCTATCTAATTCAATATAAAAATTTCGCCGTGCACTTACTAGAGGTTGGCGCATGCGCAGTATGGGGCAGATCACACGCAAGTACACGAGGGACAGAAATTTCCGCGAGTGAGCCATCTTTATACTCCTTAATCCCTAGGTAGCCCACTAATTGATGGTATATTTTTGGTTCAAAAAATGTGTATTTATCACTGAGCTTTATTATATCTGGAGAAAGCACGCGCCACCATCTTTGAAGCCATTTTAATGGCGGCGATTTGCAAAATTGGTTCCCGATCATAGAGATTATAAATAACACTAGAGTGGCCATCGAAGCCAAAAAATGGGAGCGCGGCTATTGGGGGGCAAATTCAAGTCCCGGATGTTCACTCATTCACGATGTCCCAGGCAAAAAAAAGTCGTTTTAGGTGAGTTTTACTGCTTTTTAAAATGTTTTTTCTCGTAAAAATCTTGAAAATATCATCCCAGGTTGTTTCAAATAATAAAAACAATTTAAAAAGTACTATTTTGCCCACAAAACCGGCAGAACGACCTCAACAACGATGAGGAAAACATTTCATATAGATTTCTGCTGTTGCTAAGGTGGTTGCTAAGGAGGCATTAGCTCAGCCAATAAGCGCCTGGCCCTGTGAAAAAGATTACGATGCCTCCTCTAGTGTTATTTACACTGAGCTATACTATATATCTGGAGACTGCACTCCATTGAGTTCTATTATATCTGGAGAGAGCACGCCAATCTCTGTTCAGTCAAACAGTTGAAGCCAAAAACATGGCCGATTTCTGACGAATCATCACGCCATTTGACGCCATCTCACGCCATTTGACGCCATATCTATGGCAACGGCTAAAGGTAGTAACCGCTAGCCAGGCTCAATTTTGAGCCCGCGGCGGTTTTCACACCCCCCTGGATGTGATGTTGATCTTTTTCGCAGTGAATTTTTTTGTCCATGAGAATGGTTTTGATCAATTTTTTGGGACTTTTACGATTTATTCAAAGATGTACAAGTTATTCATTATATACTTGGCCTTGGAAAGGAACGGAAAATTAATAAAGTCTTGAAAATGTCGACAATTGCAAGATTTTTGATGAGGAACACCAGCCTGAACTATTTGAAGTTTTGTATTTTAATAACAGGTATTTGAAAATTAGAGTTTCTTTCTTTTAAGTTTATTTTTTCAATTTTCATGTTCAATGTTGTTCTATATCAAATTTGTAAGCTTGACGCCTGAATATACTCTACAGTCTTACATTGAATGTACAGATTTATCACGTTATGTATAACTTGGATCAGTTGGATCACTTGGATGTAGAAAGTTGAAATTGCCTTCTGGTATATTTTATATCTTTGAATTATAAAAACAGGGTCCTGAAGGGCTACTAATCCCGTTGTCCAAGTGCACAAAGCTTTCTATTGTTTTGTGGGAAGTCCCAGTGCATGGAATCTTATTTTTGCAGCAAAAATATATGCAATTCCCAGCTCCCAGTTTACCCTTTTCAGGACCCTCTAAAAATTCCATATTTCTGCCAAATTAGCTCTTTTATTCAGGTACATTGACACACAGTTTGTAAAGTTAACCACCCTGTATGCAATCAGACAGTAGAATACATACATTTTCTGCAAAAAAAGTCTGCAAAAAAAACACATCTCACCCTGATTTGTGGGTCCTATGCCTTTTTAAGGAAGGGGAGTCAAAGTCATCATTTTTCTAATACAATTTTCTGCTGATTACATGAATCCTATATCCAACCACCATCCCCTAGGTGATGCCAATGTGTATCATTTCACATCCTTTCTTGTCAATGTTATGTTTTTGTTTCTGGTAAACATTGTAAAGTTGACACCTGGTTTGTGCAGACTCTTACCTGTTGTTTTTGTATTCTAGGAGAATGTCTAAAATACATGCAAAGTATCTGTTGGAAATTGGAGACAGCATTAATGCAGGACTAATTTTGAACTTTTTTAATTTGGCTTTTTACATGTGTCATTACTAGCTTAACATTAACAATGTAACTTTAAGAATAGTAGTGACTACTGTACAATATAGAATTTGACATTTTATTAAATTATTCATCATATCATAGATATGACATGATAAAATTTCTGCCTCTGTTGTTTTACATATGTATGCTTTATGCCATGTTGAGGTGAGGTTCTTACAGTAGATAGGTCCTACAAAATAAGAAAATATTAACAAGTATATTAGTATATTGTAGTACATTTTTGCCTTTACAACACAAGGATACACAAAGAAAAGCAAATGCCTTTATTCTATAAGGGTTGAACTATCAAGGACTCTCTTAAATATTGATAAGTCAATGATACTTTACAATTATAATTACACAATTTTATGTGAGTGACCCCATTCAACACTGGGCCCCTGTATTTGGTCTTGAAATGTCTAATTTTCTATGCACATGCAGTCAACTATAATTGTATCTTTAAAAGGCATCAATGGCTAATACAAAACTTAACAATGAAAACATGCAGTTTTCTGGACCCTGTCACTTCTAAATTTCTTCTGATTGTTAATGTAAAGTGTGAGTTACCTTGGTGCATTTGGAAAACAAAACCTCTTATGCCATGTCCTGGATATTTTCCCTTTTTTACAGCTGACTTTTTTCTCAGGTATTGGATTTGCGCATATACTGGCAGGTACAAACCTAAAACAAAGCGAGTGTGTACTTTCTTTAAATCTTCTGGTAGTATCTACTTTCTACATAAGCAGCTTAGCTGGAAAGAGTTGCATAAAGATGCTGCTGAGTCCAGGAATGTTAGGCTAACATATGCAAGTAATGCAACAGCCTTCAGCAAAACAAAACGAAGCTAGCAATAAAAATACAATGCTCAGAAGAAGAAAAACTATGTCAATAATCTTTAACCATTTGTATATAAGACCTAAGGGTTTGTGTGATCTAAAAACACTTTATTATCAAACAGGACAAACATCGAAGCGTGTTGCCGTGTCTGTATTAATATTGTATGCAAAATACAAAGTGTATGCTGTGTGAAACATACCTGAAAGAGGAATTCCCCTGCATTTATAGTAGATTCTTGCTCCGACAAGTAAGGCAAACACCTTTTTTCACCGTTAAGCAAATGTAGTATAAAAATATATTCAAAGAAACCAAAATATTTTAAGATTATTTCCTTTTTCTCGCTATCTCGTAAACAATTTTTTGTTAAAAACCAGGGGGGCGAAGAGCTTTGCCGGACGTATAGCATCGCATTTTGGCTCAGTGGTAGCTACCTGTAGCCGGGAACCAATCGGGAACCAATTTTGCAAATCGCCGCCATTAAAATGGCTTCAAAGATGGCGGCGCGTGCTTTCTCCAGATGTAATAAAGCCATTGAACTAAATATAACTGGAAGGCTACCTTTTCATTGTTTTCGTGAAGCCAAAATTCGCGGGACATTACCTCCAGACACGCGTGTCTGGAGGTAATGTCCCGCGAATTTTGGCTTCATTCGCGATTTCCACGCGAGATCACCGTGACATGTTGTTGCCGATACGATTGTTTTGAGAGGAGCGAGAATGAAAGAAATTTGTTGTTTATTTCATGGTTTTAAATAGTCTTTTGTTTGTACTATAATGGAATTAATCAACTAAGTACAATATTGTACAAATGAAGCAGCCGATGGGATAGGAAACAAACTCGATAACAAAACTGTTTTGGGGAATGGCGATGTGTGTTTGTACGTTCGAAGAACACTTTGAAAGATTTATAACAAACAAACAAGTGAGTGAATTCTTTATTTTAACATGATATTGCAAATCTAATAATTTTTAAACAAAGTAACTTTATTTTTTTCTTTAGGTTGCCCTCACTGCTGATTTGCCGTCTTTACCCGTAACAGTGGCTTTGAAAACGTGCTCGCAATATTCGACTGTTCGAAATACAGATGTTGATGGGATCTGCAAACCACCCTTGTTGACAAAGGTTGTAAATGACGATGCCTTCCCAGCTTCATGGTAAATTGTCGAGGTATAGTCATGTCCGTTGTCAGGCAATTGTTTTGGCGAAGGAAGAGGACTCTTTTTGCATGCTGGACAAGCTACAGCTTTTATTAATTTCGAAACAATGTACCCTGCGATGTAAAATAGAACATTCGAGGTAAATTCGCTATGTCCTTCTTTGTTAAGGTTTTCACTCATGGAAAATATATCTTGTGATTCGCCTGAATAATTGTTGGCTTGCTCATTGTTGGCGGCATCATTGTCGTTTGTGGTTGATTTTCTGTGCTTTCTACTACGGAAAATAGGAATAATGTCATGGCAACATTTCATTGGAAATCTATAATAGTTACAGCATAATATATCAAGCACATTGACCCTTGGCTGGATACACCCTGCTTTATTATTTTAACTGATTGAGCTGCACTGCACCCCATTATACAATATTTTTTACTTGTCGAACGATAGATAGTTTTACTGGTTGATGGGAGAAAAGTGCTACCACTTAAATGAGTTAATGTGGTAAGTAAGCTAATATCTTAAATTTTTTGCATTTTATAGCCAAACATAAAGTTTGGTGTGCAAACTGACAACTTCTCAATGTTTATTTACCTTACTTCTAAGAGATGGAAATTTGTTACTGTAATGTTATTCTGATCGACAACAACACACTGTTGTCAGTGGCAATGAAACCTACATTTTCCATTTTTAAAGTGTAAACAAACTTTAAGATGGTCAAATTGTGTATCAAAATAAACTTGTTAAAATGTATGGTAACCAAAAAAGATGATATATATATGTAGAAATGTATTTTTGCAGATTTTAATCTGTTTTAAAAAATATTAAAATACCTTTTCATTGTTTTTTTCTGTTTATTAATGTGAGCACATAACTGCTATTACCTGCATCTTGTCCATGGTGAGGAATACCCCTGTTTGTACACCCAAGTATAATACAGTTAAGTGGCATGATTTTTACTCACTATAACTGTCACGAAATTTTTACTTTCCTTTGTCTTTATAGTTTTTTTCCGTCCCTTTAAATATTTGTTTACTAAACAACTAAAGTAAATATGCGCTCTAAATTAAAAAAGGACTGAGTAGAGAAAATGTTTTTGGCAGTTTGCACTCTTAAAAGCCAGAATTTCCTCACAAAATACACTTTATAATGACGCTTTATATATTATATGTTTATTTTTATTTTATTTCCATTCCTTAGTGGCTAGAATGTACGGAAATACATCAGTTCACGTAGAAAAAACATCTTCCAAAAAACACGTCGCTTAAGAGCTGTATGTTTTACCCTGAAAAAACCCCGTTTCAATCGACATTTCCATTCAGAGAACCCCAAAATGTATTCTACTAATATCGAAAATGTTCCAACTTGATGAAAATACCTACAAAGTTATTTTTTGTCTTCCTAAGAGACGTTTTTGGGAGTATTTTCAGCTTTCGACCCGATACAAACTAAATAATTTGTTTGGCCGTGCTAGGTATTGCGTGGAAAGACTGGGGTTGACTTAGCGTCAGGCTTCCGGTTGAAGGTAGCCTTCCAGTTATATTTAGTTCAATGAATAAAGCTCAGTGCTGCACTCACTGAGCTTTATTACATCTGGAGAAAGCACGCGCCGCCATCTTTGAAGCCATTTTAATGGCGGCGATTTGCAAAATTGGTTCCCGATAGCAGCTGGGAAATTTGCCACCGCTGTGCAAAAATATTGTTGGCGGCTGAACACAAAATGTAATTAGCATATTATTTGCGAAATACAGATTGGTTTCAGAGGTGCTCGAAATATGGTTTCTTTGACGAGCCAGTTATAATTTTGTTCACAATTTTTCATTGATTCTAGTAAAGGGCTGATATAGGTGTCAGTTAATCATATTTTGAAGTGATGACATCGTCTGTTGAAGCAAATTTCCAAACTTTGACATGTGAATGGGTTGCCAAGAATTAAGCGCGATGTTGAATTTACGTTTGACTTAATACTGAAAAATTTAGCTTTTGCTCCAAAAAGATATTTGTTTCCTGTTACTTCCAATATGTTTATGTTCCTTTCGAAAACAATTTTTTTGTTTTATAAATTCCGCTCATGGCCAATATTTTGTTGTGAAACTCGCTACCGGAAAAGTACTTTAAATTACAGTTGTTGTTGAAATGGTCGTGAAAGTGATAAAACATCCACAATCACGTGGGCCGTCAGTGCAATGATGTCTTTGATACTGTATAAATCTTTTCGTACAAATGGTAAAGATATTTATCAATTGACTAATGCGTTTAGTCGATCGATTTCAGTGACATTTTTGTATTGCTGTTCGAGTACGAGCGTTGACTAGTTTGAGTCGAATTTTAAAAAATCAGCCTTTTGCTCCAACATGATTTTAGCTCAAACTTGGCCTTCATGTTTATATCTACTCGCCTGATTTGTTAGCGTGCTTTTAAAAATTACGCTAAAAGGTCGTTTAGTCCACTGAAAATGTTTGTGATTCATGTTTGTTATATGATTTTTAAATATCACGCGTAAATCACGCAATTTCCACGCGTTCACGCAGGCTTATCTGGCGCATGCTCAGACAAATTTCCCAGCTGCTGTTCCCGATTGGTTCCCGGCTACAGGTAGCTACCACTGACCCAAAATGCGATGCTATACGTCCGACAAAGCTCTTCGCCCCCCTGGTTTTTAACAAAAAATTGTTTACGAGATAGCGAGAAAAAGGAAATAATCTCAAAATATTTTGATTTCTTTGAATATATTTTTATACTACATTTGCTTAACGGTGAAAAAAGGTGCTTGCCTTACTTGTCGGAGCAAGAATCTACTATAAATGCAGGGGAATTCCTCTTTCAGGTATGTTTCACGCAACATATACTTTGTATTTTGCGTACGATATTAATACAGACACGGCAACACGCTTCGATGTTTGTCTTGTTTGATAATAAAGTGTTTTTAGATCTCACAAACCGTTAGATCTTATATACAAACGGTTAAAGGCTATTGACATAGTTTTTCTTCTTCTGAGCATTGTATTTTTATTACTACTGTAGCTTCGCTTTGTTTTGCTGAAGAGTGAAGGCTATTGCATTACTTGCATATGTTAGCCTAACTTTCCAGGACTCAGCAGCATCTCTATGCAACTCGTTCCGGCTAAGCTGCTTATGTAGAAAGTAGATACTACCAGAAGATTTAAAGAAAGTACACACTCGCTTTGTTTTAGGTTTGTACCTGCCAGTATATGTGCAAATCCAATACCTAAGAAAAAAGTCAGCTACAGAAAAGGAAAAATATCCAGGACATGGCATAAGAGGTTTTGTTTTCCAAATGCACCAAGGTAACTCACACTTTATATTAACAATCAGAAGAAATTTAGAAGTGACAGGGTCCAGAAAACTGTATGTTTTCATTGTTAAGTTTTGTATTAGCCATTGATGCCTTTTAAAGATACAATAGTTGATTGCATGTGCACAGAAAATTAGACATTTCAAGACCAAATACAGGGGGCCAGTATTGAATGGGGTCACTCTGTAAAAATAAAATTGTGTAATTATAATTGTAAATATCATTGCATGACTTATCAATACTTAAGAGAGTCCTTGATAGTTCCACCCTTATAGAATAAAGGCATTTGCTTTTAAATATACTTGTTGATGTTTTCTTATTTTGTAGGACCTATCTACTGTAAGAACTTCACCTCAACATGGCATAAAGCATACATATGGAAAACAACAGAGACAAAAATTTTATCATGTCATATCTATGATATGATGAATAATTTAATAAAATGTCAAATTCTATATTGTACAGTAGTCACTACCATTCTTAAAGTTACATTGTTAATGTTAAGCTAGTAATGATACATGTAAAAAGCCAAATTAAAAAAGTTCAAAATTAGTCCTGCATTAATGCTGTCTCCAATTTCCTTCATAAATGCTATCTTCAAGCTAGAATACAAAAACAACAGGTAAGAGTCTGTACAAACCAGGTGTCAAATTTACAGTGTTCACTAGAAACAAAATTACATAACATTGACAAGAAAGGATGTGAGATGGTACACATTGACATCACCCAGGGGATGGTGGTTGGACATACGATTCATTGAAATCAGTAGAAAATTGCATCAGGAAAATGATGACTTTGACTCCCCATCCTTAAAAAGGCATAGGACCCACAAATCAAGGTGAGATGTGTTTTTTGCAGACATATGTGTCAATTTGTGCCAGAGTAGAAAAGATATGCACTTCTATACTAAACTTCTATGTATTTTACTGTCTCATTGCATACAGGGTGGTTAGCTTTACAAACTGTGTGTCAATGTACCTGAATACAAGAGCTAATTTGGCAGAAATATGATATTTTTAGAGAGTCCTGAAAAGGGTAAACTGGGAGCTGGGAATTGCATATATTTTTGCTGCAAAAATAAGATTCCATGCACTGGGACTTCCCACAAAACAATAGAAAGCTTTGTGCACTTGGAAAACGGGATTAGTAGCCCTTCAGGACCCTGTTTTTATAATTCAAAGATATAAAATATACCAGAAGGCAATTTCAACTTTCTACATCCAAGTGATCCAACTGATCCAAGTTATACATAACGTGATAAATCTGTACATTCAATGTAAGACTGTAG
Source organism: Muricea muricata (assembly GCA_963855995.1). NCBI lineage: Eukaryota > Metazoa > Cnidaria > Anthozoa > Malacalcyonacea > Plexauridae > Muricea > Muricea muricata. Next base: position 4,884,606 of record OY979717.1, read on the forward strand.
AGTATATTCAGGCGTCAAGCTTACAAATTTGATATAGAACAACATTGAACATGAAAATTGAAAAAATAAACTTAAAAGAAAGAAACTGCAATTTTCAAATACCTGTTATTAAAATACAAAACTTCAAATAGTTCAGGCTGGTGTTCCTCATCAAAAATCTTGCAGTTGTCGACATTTTCAAGACTTTATTAATTTTCCATTCCTTTCCAAGACCAAGTATATAATGAATAACTTGTACATCTTTGAATAAATCGTAAAAGTCCCAAAAAATTCATCAAAACCATTCTCATTGACAAAAAAATTCACTGCGAAAAAGATCAACATCACATCCAGGGGGGTGTGAAAACCACCGCGGGCTCAAAATTGAGCCTGGCTAGCGGTTAGTACCTTTAGCCGTTGCCATAGATATGGCGTGAGATGGCGTCAAATGGCGTGATGATTCGTCAGAAATCGGCCATGTTTTTGGCTTCAACTGTTTGACTGAAGAGAGATTGGCGTGCTCTCTCCAGATATAATAGAACTCAATGGCTGCACTCCTTAATATTTTTGGTCAAAAAAGTGTAATCGAAAACATGGCGGATTGTGACGTAAAACGCGTCACTGTTCCCTATTTTTTTCGGATGATCGCTGACCAATAGGGGCTCAATGGATAGTGGGCTCGATTTTCACCCCCCCTGATTTTATGAAAAATAAATTGGGAAAAATAAAAAAATCAGATCCGATCAAGATCCGACAAGTGTTGTAAGTATTTTTTTAAATTTTATATTGAATTAAAGACTGTTTGAGTTTTAGTGTACTATATGTTTGGCATTAACTAGAGGTTTTGAAAAAAAGGAGCTTATTCATAACATTTTTTGCTTTGATTAAAACTGAGTTACGACGCGACTTTTTTCATGCTGAAATAATAGTTTTTACCGACCCTCACTGATAGCTCAGCATCGTTTATGGTTTATATTTTTTCTATTGCTCAAATAAAAAAAAATAACGGAAAATTGTGTGGTTTTTTAGTGACAGATAGCAAACGAGAGAAAAAAGGTGAGATTTTTTTATTTTTTACATGTACGAAACCTTTACAAATGTGCTTACATACATATACCTGTCAAATAAATTAAATGTCAATATATTATTACGATCTGTTATCCTTTAGCAAACAAACAGGACGAAATGAATGAAGGTATTTCATATACAGTATATTTCATGATCTGAGTTTTATAAAACAGTTATGTTATCTGTACTGACTATAGTCTGTTTATATTAATACTTGCATACATCTATCTTATTTTCCAAGTATTTTTTAATTTGTAATTTGTAGATGAAGAAAAATATGAAGGAGGAAATGGTAAAAATTATACGCTAATTCTTTTCTATTGAGTATTATTGTAATGCACATGTCAAATATTCTTGAATTTCTTGATTTTCTTATCTTTATATTATTATGGGTGGTTATTTATTGAAAATTGATCTTTTGTTCACTTCATTGAAGTAGTTATCTGCAGTCTGTTTATTACTTGCATACATGTATCTTATTTCCAATTATTTTTTTGTAACTTGTAGATGAAGAAAACTATGAAGGAGGAAATGGTAAAAATTTCTTTTCTATTGACTATTATTGTGATGTACTTACCAAATGGTAATTAGGGTTAGGTCACCAACACATTCTTGAATTTCATGATTTGCTAATCTTTATATTATTGTATATTTTTTAAGTAAAAATGGATCTTTTTGTTCATTGCTTAGTTATCTGTTATTATTTGTAGATGATGAAAACTATGGAGGAGGAAATGGTAAAAATTATGCACTTTCTTTTCTATTGGCTATTATTGTAATGCACATACCAAATGGTAATAAGGGTTAGGTTGCCAACACATTCTTGAATTTCCTGATTTGCTAATCTTTATATTATTGTAAATTTTTAATTAAAAATTGATCTTTTTATTTGTTTCCATACAAAAAGCTGACCTGCCATTGGGGAAGGTTAAAGGTATGGTAATAGTAGGTTGAATTGAGTTACAGTGTATATTGGTATGAAATGTGCAAATACAATTAACAACAATAAATAGATTGACTTCTTTTTTAATTAGGGTGTTGTTGGAAATGTGGCCTAAAAGACCACCAAATGAACAACTGCGAGTATGTACAAAAACAAAATAATTTCTATATACTGTGCTATGTCTACTAAATCTTAAATTATGATTTACAGGAATGATATGCTGGCTCTGCTGAGAAAAGGGGCACACAAGATTGGCGGCGAACAGGGCGCGAAAAATCTAACATTTTTTAATAATTGTACCAATATTACACTTAATAACTAATTTTAAAAAATATTTTTAATGAGTGTATATACAACTTTAATAATAATTTAATGTTGAATATTGTAATGTATTTGTTTTAATTGTTTAATAAATAATAACATTTCTTTTAATGAATTATTCTATAAACTAAAATGTAAGGGACTGGTCATAAAGTATGTGGGGGGCTGTAGAAATTGAGGGGTGGGTCATGACTTTTTTAAGTTGCAAATAGAGGTGGGTCATGAAAATTTTAAGGATATACTGGGGGGGGTGTCATTATAATTTCCAGTGCCAAATAGGGGATGGGTCATGTATATTTGTACAAAAATCACAGGTGGGACACACAAACTTTAGCCTTTAAATAATTAAATTCTTATAGCCCACCCCCCCCCCCCCCCCATACTTTATGACCAGTTCCTAATCAGTATGTATTTTTTTCATTTTTGGCAACTTGTCTTACCTCAATTTTATGGGTGAACTTAGCCTATCTATGCACTAGATATAGCATAAACATCAAATTGACCATAATAAAAAAGATGGCAGTTACACATTTTACCAGAAAGCATAGCGGTTCAAAATCTTTTAAAAAGTAAATTAATGAAGAATGGACAGAATATAGTAGGTTATTTTCTTACTTATGCCAACTGAAAATTTCTATCAATTAGCTTTGTGCAACTTGTCACCTTTTTTCAGCATTATTTATATTTGATACTCCTAATGCATTCTGGTAAAATATACATCCTCCACCCTTTTCATTATCATCAATTGTAATGAAATACCAGAGCTAATGTACTAGCGACAACTAGTAAACAGATTTATTGTACATATTAGGAAAATCTACTTGCTAACTTCCTTCATTTATCTGGAATCATTTTTCTATATTATGACAGCATTGGACACACAACCCTAAATTATTGAGACAATGTTGGTACTATTAACTGCATTAGATGCGTAATGCATATACAATAAGCAAAATATGTCTTAATTGTTCTGACAACTTTCCTTGATTCCGCTGTTCATTGCACACTATGTTTTAATTCATGACCTAACCAGCGAGTTATCTCTGTAATCAGTAATATAATATATTGAGTAAAATAACCAGCATTTCCTGTGATTCCATTGATATAGTATAGTGCTTTAGACTCACTATTCCAAATAATACAATAGCTCAATACTCTCTTGGTCTAGACATATATGCCAATGACATTCCAGTGGATCCAATTAAACCATCTGTGATATCTTCCTGGAATTAGAAAATGTCAATAAATTTACCATTTTAATTCACTGTTATAAATATATATATACATTTTGTTATATATAACACTGACTGGGTTAGTGTAAGGGAAAAAATAAATTATATAAAGAAACAAAAACCAGCACCCCAGATTTCTTAACCATGCATGGTTGCTGAAGTACTACCACTATGTGCATGCTGGTATGCTAGAAATCATACACTAACCATAACAAGTGATATGCTCAACTAACCTGGCAGGTACTTCTCATTAAAAACATTATTGTATTTAACTCTATTATTTTTTGTATAAAAACATGTAAAAATGCAAAATAATGTAAAAAACTCCAAGCTAGTCTATGTTGGTATACGCATAATTTTTGGGTGAAAAGTACTGACCTGAGAATGCACTTCAAATATTGTTGGTGTCGCTTGCTCGCTATGAAGTTCAGGATTTTCAAATATTGTTGGCACAGCATGTGAAACATTTCAGCACTGAAGTGCTCCGAACAAACTCGGCTGTCTTGCACAGGAACAATTTCTACTGGTGAACAGCTGTTTAATCCTTGAGTTGAACCCATTTCCCGAGCAGTTCTGGACTTTTTACTTTATCTGGAAAACTGTAATTAGATCAAAAAACAATTGTCTGTAAATTTCATAAAGCATGTCGACGTCGTGTGTATGAAATCGGCTTCCGGTTGAGAAGCACTGTAAATCATTAACTATACTTCTTAGTGTAGGACTTAAACCATCACTGCTTAAACCACAGTTAGCTATTAAACTTTCACGAAAACAGCTCAGCTTTTGAAAGTGTCAGCCAAAGCTGTAAGTTCTTTGCATTATAGAACTAAATTTCGCATGTATTTGTCAGGCCTGTTCCTAATAATTTCAAACTTAAAAGCAAAAACAAGCTTGTATAGAATCACGAAAAACAAACATCGCCTTACCACATATTCAGCTGAAAAAATACAGCAAAAGTTTTGATCTCGTCAAAACATGGCGAGATGCAAAACAACTGAGTGACGAACATTTCGCGTATAAAAGAAATGCGTATAACTATAGCACAGGTTAAATATTGAGGAAAACTTACCGGTGAAAAGATATTCCTTTTCTCTTTCGAGAGTTCTTGCACCAAAAAAAGGAACAAGGACGAGGCATGTTTTAAACAAAGTGAGTCGCAGTTTAAAAAATTTTCAATAGGGGAAAATTGCATTGAAAGTTTAGGCAATGATCCAGGGGGAACAGGGGGGAAGGAAAGCTTTGGACTGTTTTTCTGGTCAGCGATCATCCGAAAAAAATAGGGAACAGTGACGCGTTTTACGTCACAATCCGCCATGTTTTCGATTACACTTTTTGGACGGGAATGCGATCTCCAGATATATAGTATAGCTCAGTGGTTATTTATAATCTCTATGTTCCCGGCTACAGGTAGCTACCACTGACCCAAAATGCGATGCTATACGTCCGACAAAGCTCTTCGTCCCCCCTGGTTTTTAACAAAAAATTGTTGACGAGATAGCGAGAAAAAGGAAATAATCTTAAAATATTTTGATTTCTCTGAATATATTTTTATACTACATTTGCTTAACGGTGAAAAAAGGTGCTTGCCTTACTTGTCAGAGCAAGAATCTACTATAAATGCAGGGGAATTCCTCTTTCAGGTATGTTTCACACAACATATACTTTGTACTTTGCGTACGATTTTAATACAGATGCGGCAACACGCTTCGATGTTTGTCTTGTTTGATAATAAAGTGTTTTTAGATCACACAAACCGTTAGATCTTATATACAAACGGTTAAAGATTATTGACATAGTTTTTCTTCTTCTGAGCATTGTACTTTTATTGCTAGCTTCGTTTTGTTTTGCTGAAGGCTGTTGCATATGTTAGCCAGACTTTCCAGGACTCAGCAGCATCTTTATGCAACTCTTTTCGGCTAAGCTGCTTATGTAGAAAGTAGATACTACCAGAAGATTTAAACAAAGTACACACTCGCTTTGTTTTAGGTTTGTACCTGCCAGTATGTGCAAACCCAATACCTGAGAAAAATGTCAGCTGTAGAAAAGGGAAAATATCCAGGACATGGCATAAGAGGTTTTGTTTTCCAAATGCACCAAGGTAACTCACACTTTACATTAACAATCAGAAGAAATTTAGAAGTGACAGGGTCCAGAAAACTGCTTGTTTTGTACTAGCCATTGATGCCTTTTAAAGATACAATAGTTGATTGCATGTGCATAGAAAATTAGACATTTCAAGACCAAATACATGGGCCCAGTATTGAATGGGGTCACTCTGTAAAAACAAAATTGTGCAATTATAATTGTAAATATCATTTACTTATCAGTATTTAAGAATCCTTGATAGTTCCACCCTTATAGAATAAAGGCATTTGCTTTCTTTACTAGATGTATGTGTATCCTTGTGTTGTAAAGGCAAAAATGTACTACAATATAGTAATATACTTGTTACTGTTTTCTTATTTTTTAGGACCTATCTACTGTAAGAACCTCACCTCAACATCATTGGCATAAAGCATACATATGTAAAACAACAGAGACAGATATTTTATGATGTCATATCTATGATATGATGAATAATTTAATAAAATGTCAAATTCTATATTGTACAGTAGTCACTACTATTCTTAAAGTTACATTGTTAATGTTAAGCTAGTAATCATACATGTAAAAAGGCAAATTAAAAAAGTCTAAAATTAGTCTTGCATTAATGCTATCTTCAATTTCCTTCATAAATGCTATCTTCAAGACACATTTTGCACGTATTTTTGACATTCCCCTAGAATACAAAAACAACAGGTAAGAGTCTGTACAAACCAGGTGTCAAATTTACAGTGTTTACTAGAAACAAAAACATAACATTGACAAGAAAGGATGTGAGATGATACACATTGGCATCACCCAGGGGATGGTGGTTGGACATAGGATTCATTGAAATCAGTAGAAAATTGCATTAGGAAAATGATGACTTTGACTCCCCTTCCTTAAAAAGGCATAGGACCCACAAACCAAGGTGAGATGTGTTTTTTGCGGACATATGTGTCAATTTGTGCCAGTGTAGAAAAGATATACACTTCTATGTCTAATAAACTTCTATGTATTCTACTGTCTGATTGCATACAGGGAGGTTAATTTTACAAACTGTGTGTCAATGTACCAGAATAAGAGAGTTAATTTGGCAGAAATATGAGATTTTTAGAGGGTCCTGAAAAAGGTAAACTGGGAGCTGGGAATTGCATATTTTTGCTGGGAAAATAGGATTCCATGCACTAGGACTTGCCACAAAACAACAGAAAACTTTGTGCACTTGGACAATGGGATTAGTAGCCTTTCAGGACCCTGTTTTTATAATTCAAAAATATAAAATATACCAGAAGGCAATTTCAACTTTCTACATCCAACTGATTCAAGTTATACATAACATAAATCTGTACATTCATTGTAAGACTGTAGAGCATATTCAGGCGTCAAGCTTACAAATTTTATATAGAACAACATTGAACGTGAAAATTGAAAAAATAAACTTAGAAGAAAGAAACTCTAATTTTCAAATACCTGTTAAATACAAAACTTCAAATAGTTCAGGCTGGTGTTCCTCATCAAAAATCTTGCAGTTGTCGACATTTTCAAGACTTTATTAATTTTCCGTTCCTGTCCAAGGCCAAGTGTACAATGAATAACTTGTACATCTTTGAATAAATCGTAAAAGTCCCAAAAAATTCATCAAAATCATTCTCATTGACAAAAAAAATTCACTGCGAAAAAGATCAGATCAATATCACATCCAGGGGGTGTGAAAACTGCCGCGGGCTCAAAATTGAGCCTGGCGAGCGGTTACTACCTTTAGCCGTTGCCATAGATATGGCGTCAAATGGCGTGAGATGGCGTCAAATGGCGTGATGATTCGTCCAGTGAACTCTATACATGGAAGGCTAACTCCAGCTCAAAAAGTGTAACACAAAATGGCGGAATTTGAAAGCATTTTTTGGCGTCATTTTCAGTCCCCTAACATGCGCGGTCAACTACAATATCTATATTTTTCTCACTTTTTTACAGTACTTTGAAGCAAAACTGGTATAAATTGTGAATAAAAAGTTAAATGCTTTTGTGTGTTGCGGGAGAGTATAAATTCTATTTCGGTTCACTTAAAAAACGGGATATTAAAGCGGGAAGAGTGCAAAATACCCCAGGTTGTTGTTGTTTTCAGAGATGACTAAAATACAAAAAATACAAAACATGCAGTCGACCCGCTATTAAATAAAAAAAAAATTCATTCTGCTTTTAAAACTTATGTAACAGCTTATTATAAAGTGATCAGCTTAAATTAAAGTGATCAGTTCACAAAAATGCAAAGAAATATGCGAAACTCACTGTCATTTGACGCCCGGAAAAAATCTCCAAGTCCTTCAACTTCGTTGAATGGTAGTCTTATTTCAGCAAAATTGGCCGTGAATGCACAATTAACGTAAAAACAAGGATAACAAACATCCAATGCAAAAATATTTAAACTTGTAAACCAAACTCATAAGTACATTTTGTACTCGTAAACCAGAACAAAGTTTGAAATGTATTTGTTTAAATCACAATGAAAAATACAGATTTACTCACACACAGTGAAAAAAATCAGCAGGCAGATCGGCTATGTGCAGAAAAATCAGGTTATTACGAAATGAATGCAGTTTCATTCCTGTCTTGCTGTTTTAAAATGGAAAAAACCCATTCCGAAAGACTTTCCGCTACAAAAAAACCAAACAAAAATTTGCAAAAATATTTGACCACGCACGTAAGGGGACTGAAAATGACGCCCAAAAATGCCTTCAATTTCCGCCATTTTGTGTTACACTTTTTGATTACGTAATTGACTGAAGTTAGCCTTCCATATATATAGAGTTCACTGGATTCGTCAGAAATCCTCCATGTTTTCGGCTTCAAATGCTTGACTGAAGAGAGATCAGGCGGTTCGCAAGAATCTAGCCAGTATAATTTCTCGCAGATTGGTCGGCAGGCGCAGTAATTATACTGACAGATTGGACCAATCTCGCCAATCTCGACAAGAAACATACAATCTAGTACCAGATTCCGGTAAATACTAGATAGCGCGGGCAATATGGCGGCTAAAAAGTATAGAGGCGCGGAGAGAGAGAAAAACTTCCTTTGGAGATTCTGTGGATTCAATGCCAAAGTAGAAATTGATTTTAACGGCTGAAATGCCGAACAACTGAAAGACTTTTAACTGTTTTAGCACTGTACTGTGTAGATTAGTGGAATCTAAATTTTAAAGACACAGCGATATTTAGCAAATGTTTTTATACTAGAAATGTGACTTCTATACAACATCATGGTCATATAGATATCGTTATGGAAAACTATTCCTGCAAAATTCCAATCAGAATAGATTTTATTGTAGTGTATGTGATCGTCTATAAACGAAGTAACCGCTGTGAATCTATTTTGTAGACATTGCCCATTGGTAATCCATTGTATTTATGTGTACATATATTTATTAACAATTCTGCCATAATTTAGATATTCTGATAGAAACATTAATACTGAGTCTTGATCCATATTTTTATGCTTGTATAGTGCAAACTCAAACGGTTTAAGAGTATTTTATTAAAGTATTACTATGAGATTTTATTTATGCTCATCACTATATTGAATCATCAATTAGCCTGTAAGAATTCCAATCTTGTATAATATAAATACTGTGATTTGGTTTATGGTCATGTCAATATCACCATATTGAACCATGACCCAGTAAGAATTCCAATCTTGTCCAGCATTGATACTAGGAGTTTGGATTTCATTTTCACATCACCATATGCAAAGAGATTGGAATTCTTATGGCATCATGGTTCCATATAGTGATACTGGCATGACCATAAATCCATTCTCAGTATTTATATTAGATGAGATTGAAATTCTCACGGCATCATGATTCTGTATATTGATATCAGTGACAAGACCATAAATCCAATGATGCAATGTCGCAGTACTTATACATGATTTGATTGGAATTCTTACTTTCTAATAGTTCCATATAGACAATATAGTGATATAGACATGACCATATAAATCCAATCTAACAGAATTTATACTAGATGGGATTGGCACCTTAAAAGCGTCATGGTTGTATATAGTGACATCGACATGACCATATAAACCCAATCTTATAGTAATTATGCTAGATGAGATGGGAATTCTCACAACCAAATGGTTCCATATAGTGATGTTGGTATGACCATAATAAATCCAATCTCAATGTCTCATTATTTATACTCGACAAGATTGGAATTCTCACAACCTCATTGTTGCATATAGTGATATCAGCATGACCATAATAAATCCAATCTTGTCTAATGTAAATACTATGAGATATGCGTTATGGTCATGTTGATATCATTATATTGAACCATGAAGTTGTGAGAATTCCAATTTTGTCTAATATAAATACTGTGAGACTGGATTTATATGGTCATGCTGATACCATTATATTGAACCATGAGGTTGTGAGAATTCCAATTTTGCCTAATATAAATACTATGAGACATGATTTATTGACATGTTGATATCACTATATTGAACCATGAGGTTGTGAGAATTCCAATTTTGTCTAATATAAATACTGTGAGACTGGATTTATATGGTCATGTTGATACCACTATATTGAACTATGGAGGTTTTGAAAATTCCAATCTCGTCTAGTATAAATACTACGAGATATGATTTATGGTAATATCATTATCACTATATGGAATCACGACGCCATAAGAATTACAATCTCGTCTAGTGTGAGACTAGATTTATGGACATGTCTGTATCGCTTTATGGAACCACGAGTTTTTGAGAATTCCAATCTCGTCTAGTATAAATACTATGAGATTGGATTTATGGTCATACCGTTATTACTACATGGAACCACGACGCCGTAAGAATTCCAATCTCATCTAGTATAAATACTACGAGATTGGATTTATGGTCATATCATTATCACCACATGGAACCATAAGCCACCAGACTATATATGAAACCATGATTCCGTAAGAATTCCAATCTCGTCTAGTATAAATACTACGAGATTGGATTTATGGTCATATCATTATCACTATACGGAACCACGACGACGTAAAAATCCCATTATCACTATATGTTAGAGTTAAATACCGAGAAGGAGGGATTTATGGCGTATACAGCCCGCGAGGACGCGCAGCGTCCGAGGGCTGTATACGCCATAAATCCCGACTTTCGAGGTATGTAACTAACTTATTTTATTTTTGAGGAGGTTTTCTAGTAGAGTCTTTCGACTTTAAACAATTTAAGTCGAAATTCGTCGAGATTTTTCCACAAGTTTGATCTAATTATTTATTCAAGAACTGTATCTGAGATACAGCCCGCGGTACATCAGAGAAAACCGAGACAAAAATAAAATAAGGAACCATAAGCCACCAGACTATATATGGAACCATGATTCCGTAAGAATTCCAATCTCGTCTAGTATCAATACTATAAGATTGGATTTATGGCCATATAATTATATGTATAGGGAACTACGACGCCGTAAAAAGTCCAATCTCGTCTAGTATAAATACTATGAGATTGGATTTATGGTCATATCTTTATTACTACATGGAGCCACGACGCCGTAAAAATTCCAATCTCATCTAGTATCAATACTATGAGATTGGATTTATGGTCATATCATCACCACATGGAACCACGACGCCGTAAAAATTCCAATCTCATCTAGTATCAATACTATGAGATTGGATTTATGGCCATATAATTATATGTATAGGGAACTACGACGCCGTAAAAAGTCCAATCTCGTCTAGTATAAATACTATGAGATTGGATTTATGGTCATATCTTTATTACTACATGGAGCCACGACGCCGTAAAAATTCCAATCTCATCTAGTATCAATGCTATGAGATTGGATTTATGGCCATATAATTATATGTATAGGGAACTACGACGCCGTAAAAAGTCCAATCTCGTCTAGTATAAATACTATGAGATTGGATTTATGGTCATATCTTTATTACTACATGCAACCACGACGCCGTAAAAATTCCAATCTCATCTAGTATCAATACTATGAGATTGGATTTATGGCCATATATGTATAGGGAACTACGACGCCGTAAAAATTCCAATCTCGTCTAGTATAAATACTACGAGATTGGATTTATGGTCATATCTTTATTACTACATGCAACCACGACGGCGTAAAAATTCCAATCTCATCTGGCATAAATACTACGAGATTGGATTTATGGTCATATGATCATCACCATATGGAAACATGACGCCGCAAGAATTCCAATCTCGTCTAGTATAAATACTACGAGATTGGATTTATGGTCATAACATTATCACTATTAGTCTGGTGGCTTAGCGTCAAAAATTTGCAAGATCGTGACAAAGCTGACAAAGTCAGTATTCTCTTTCCCCGCGACTCCTCATGACAATTGAAATTTTTTTGGGGGTGTAATGAAGAAGTTCAAAAATTTATCACTCCCGGGGGGGGGGGGGGGGGTGAAAAATGTACTTTTTTGAAATAGGTTGCGAACGTTTGTTCATGTCACACTTAATTATCAAAGTATTTAATAATAAGGAGTTTGGTTTTTTTGTCAGACATGGACCTATAGGGCATATAAAAGTCTGTTTGATGTTTTCAAATTAGATATTATTGACTGGCAGAGAAAAATTGCCAACCGTTAACGTGCCATCTCATTGAGGTAACACCCCCCTGACTTGAAAATTTTAGGCACCCCTTGTTAACTTCACTAGGATGCATAGTTAATCAATTGTAGAAAGGGTGCCCAAGTTTGTCACCGCCAGTAACCATTTTTACCAGAAGCCACCAGACTATATATGGAACCATGATTCTGTAAGAATTCCAATCTCGTGTAGTATAAATACTACGAGATTGGATTTATGGTCATATCATTATCACTATATGGAACCATGACGCCGTAAGAATTCCAATCTCATCTAGTATAAACACTACGAGATTGGATTTATGGTCATATCATTATCACTATATGGAACCATGACGCTGTAAGAATTCCAATCTCGTCTAGTATAAATACTGTGAGATTGGATTTATGGTCAAATCAGATTTAAAATTAGGGTTTTAATCGAGAATTTATTCATTCATATCACCATAAATACAATCACACATTTATATATACTAGACGAGATTGCAGTTCTTACAAGCAAGACGAATAAATTCTCAATGAAAACCCCAATTTTAAACCTAATGACCATAAACCAACCTCTTAGTAATTCTACTAGACGAGATTGGAATTCTTACGGGGTTATGGTTCCATATAGTGATAATCATATCACCATAAATCCAGCCTCGTAGTATTTATACTAGACGAGATTACACTTCTTACGGCGTCATGCCTCCATATGGTGATGATCATATGACCATAAATCCAATCTCGTTGTATTTATACTACATGAGATTGGAATTTTTACGGGGTCGTGGTTCCATCATCCATGTAGTGATAATGATCATATGACCATAAATCCAATCTCGTAGTATTTATACTAGACGAGATTGGAATTCTTACGGCGTCATGGTTCCATATAGTGATAATGATATGACCATAAATTCAATCTCGTGGTATTTATACTAGACGAGATTGGAATTCTTACGGCGTCCTGGTTCCATGTAGTGGTAATATGACCATAAATCCAATCTCGTAGTATTTATACTACATGAGATTGGAATTTTTACGGGGTCGTGGTTCCACGTAGTGATAATGATATGACCATAAATCCAATCTCGTAGTATTTATACTACATGAGATTGGAATTCTTACGGCGTCCTGGTTCCATGTAGTCATAATGATATGACCATAAATCCAATCTCGTAGTATTTATACTACATGAGATTGGAATTTCTACGGGGTCGTGGCTCCATGTAGTAATAACGATATGACCATAAATCCAATCTCATAGTATTTATACTAGACGAGATTGAAATTTTTACGGCGTCGTAGTTCCATATAGTGATAATTATATGACCATAAATCCAATCTCATAGTATTTATGCTAGACGAGACTGGAATTCTTACGGGGTCATGGTTCCATTTCGTGATGATATGACCACAAGTCTAGTCACGTAGTATTTATACTAGACGAGATTGGAATTCTTACGGCGTCGTGGTTCCATGTAGTGATAATGATATGACCATAAATCCAACCTCATAGTATTTATACTGCACGAGATTGGAATTCTTACGTCGTCATGGTCCATTTAGTGATAATGATATGACCATAAATCCAATCACGTAGTATTTATACTACATGAGATTGGAATTTTTACGGCGTCGTAGTTCCATATAGTGATAATTATATGACCATAAATCCAATCTCATGGTATTTATACTAGACGAGATTGGAATTCTTACGGGGTCATGGTTCCATATAGTGATAATGATATGACCATAAGTCCAATCTCGTAGTATTTATACTAGACGAGATTGGAATTCTTACGGCGTCGTGGTTCCATGTAGTGATAATGATATGACCATAAATCCAACCTCATAGTATTTATACTGCACGAGATTGGAATTCTTACGTCGTCATGGTCCATTTAGTGATAATGATATGACCATAAATCCAATCACGTAGTATTTATACTACATGAGATTGGAATTTTTACGGCGTCGTAGTTCCATATAGTGATAATTATATGACCATAAATCCAATCTCATGGTATTTATACTAGACGAGATTGGAATTCTTACGGGGTCATGGTTCCATATAGTGATAATGATATGACCATAAGTCCAATCTCGTAGTATTTATACTAGACGAGATTGGAATTTTTACGGCGTCGTAGTTCCCTATAGTGATAATTATATGACCATAAATCCAATCTCATAGTATTTATGCTAGACGAGACTGGAATTCTTACGGGGTCATGGTTCCATTTCGTGATGATATGACCACAAGTCCAGTCACGTAGTATTTATACTAGACGAGATTGGAATTCTTACGGCGTCGTGGTTCCATGTAGTGATAATGATATGACCATAAATCCAACCTCATAGTATTTATACTAGACGAGATTGGAATTCTTACGGCGTCGTAGTTCCATATAGTGATAATTATATGACCATAAATCCAATCTCTTAGTATTTACACTAGACGAGATTGGAATTCTTACGGGGTCATGGTTCCATATAGTGATAATGATATGACCATAAGTCCAATCTCGTAGTATTTATACTAGACGAGATTGGAATTTTTACGGCGTCGTAGTTCCGTATAGTGATAATTATATAACCATAAATCCAATCTCGTAGTATTTATACTAGACGAGATTGGAATTCTCAAAAACTCGTGGTTCCATAAAGCGATACAGACATGTCCATAAATCCAGTCTCACACTAGACGAGATTGTAATTCTTATGGCGTCGTGATTCCATATAGTGATAATGATATTACCATAAATCATATCTCATAGTATTTATATTAGGCAAAATTGGAATTCTCACAACTTCATGGTTTAATATAGTGGTATCAACATGACCATATAAATCCAGTCTCACAGTATTGATATTAGACAAAGTTGGAATTCTCACAACTTCATGGTTCAATGTAGTGATATCAACATGACCATAACGCATATGTCATAGTATTTACATTAGACAAGATTGGATATCTTACAACCTCGTGGTTCAATATAGTGGTATCAACATGACCATAAATCCAGTCTCATAGCATTTATATTAGACAAGATTGGATTTATTATGGTCATGCTGATATCACTATATGCAACAATGAGGTTGTGAGAATTCCAATCTTGTCCAGTATAAATAATGAGACATTGAGATTAGATTTATTATGGTCATACCAACATCACTATATGGCACCATTAGGTTGTGAGAATTCCAATCTCATCTAGCTTAATTACTATAAGATTGGGTTTATATGGTTATGTCGATGTCACTATATACAACCATGACGCTTTTAAGATGCCAATCCCATCTAGTATAAATTCTGTTAGATTGGATTTATATGGTCATGTCTATATCACCATATTGTCTATATGGCACTATTAGAAAGTAAGAATTCCAATCAAATCATGTATAAGTACTGCGACATTGCATCATTGGATTTATGGTCGTGTCACTGATATCAATATATAGAACCATGACGCTGTAAGAATTTCAATCTCATCTAATATAAATACTGAGATTGGATTTATGGTCATCCAGTATCACTATATGGAACCATGATGCCATAAGAATTCCAATCTCTTGGCATATAGTGATATGAAAATGAAAACCAAACTCCTAGTATCAATACTAGACAAGATTGGAATTCTTACTGGGTCATGGTTCAATATGGTGATATTGACATGACCATAAACCAATCACAGTATTTATATTATACAAGATTGGAATTCTTACAGGGTAATTGATGATTCAATATAGTGATGAGCACAAATAAAATCTCATAGTAATACTTTAATAAAATACTCTTAAACCGTTTGAGTTTGCACTATACAAGCATAAAAATATGCATCAAGACTCAGTATTAATGTTTCTATAAGAATATCTAAATTATGGCAGAATTGTTAATAAATATATGAACACATATTAAATACAATGGATTACCAATGGGCAATGTCTACTAAGTAGATTCACAGCGGTTACTTCGTTTATAGAAGATCACATAGACTACAATAAAATTTATTCTGATTGGAATTTTGCAGGAATAGTTTTCCATAACGATATCTACATGACCATGATGCTGTATAGAAGTCACATTTCTAGTATAAAAATATTTGCTAAATATCGCTGTGTCTTTAAAATTTAGATTCCACTAATCTACACAGTACAGTGCTTTACAGTTAAAAGTCTTTCAGTTGTTCGGCATTCCAGCCGATAAATCAATTTCTACTTTGGCATTGAATCCACAGAATCTCCAAAGGAAGTTTTTCTCTCTCTCCGCGCCTCTATACTTTTTAGCCGCCATATTGCCCGCGCTATTTAGTATTTACCGGAATCTGGTACTAGATTGTATGTTTCTTGTCGAGATTGGCGAGATTGGTCCAATCTGTCAGTATAATTACTGCGCCTGCCGACCAATCTGAGAGTAATTATACTGGCTAGATTCTTGCGAAACGAGTGAGAGATTGGCGTGCTCTCTCCAGATATAATATAACTCAATGGTATTTATTCTTGTCTTACTCTGTCTACAACTTTATTGATGCGCGCGGTCCAGTTCAATGCACGGTCAGCTTGTGATGCATCAGTGTTTACGCCATGTATATATATTTTCCTAAGGTTGGCAAGTAAATACCTAAATTGCACACGTAGCCCCGACGAAATGGTACAAAAACTACACAAATACGATTGAAAACACAAAATAAACACTTCAAAAATAGACTAGGATAATTTTACTAAACTGCCAGCCACTTTTTTGGGCGAAAACAACAATGAAAATCAGGTAAAATTCGCAAAGTTTTTTTAACATTTTGTTGAATTTTTCGCTGTGACTATGCGTGGTCCAGGTCGCCTGACATAATTTCAAACGGTTTTCCCGTTTAACTGACGACGACAAGATTTCATTGGCTTTCGAAATTTTTCCAGCTTTAAAAACCAATGAAATCTTGTCGTCGTCAGTTAAACGGGAAACCGTTTGAAATTATGTCAGGCGACCTGGACCACGCATAGTCACAGCGAAAAATTCAACAAAATGTTAAAAAACTTTGCGAATTTTACCTGATTTTTATTGTTGTTTTCGCCCAAAAAAGTGGCTGGCAGTTTAGTAAAATTATCCGAGTCTATTTTTGAAGTGTTTATTTTGTGTTTTCAATCGTATTTGTGTAGTTTTTGTACCATTTAGTCGGGGCTACGTGTGCAATTTAGGTATTTACTTGCCAACCTTAGGAAAATATATATACATGATGTAATTAACAAATAGACGCAGTCGAGTGCGTGACTTTTTGTTCTTCACACGCTATGGCGTCATCTGTGATCTATTACAGTACAGACGCACAAAAAAATGAAATCTATTTGTTTTATATTATAATAAAGTTGACAAAAATCATGCGAAAACACGCGAAATAAATTAGCTAAATTAGATCACGCCATCAGTTGACGTCATCCGTGCGTGTGTACTTTAATAACACACAGCTCGCGACCAATGAAAATGCAGAATGAACACGTATTATTATATAAACGTTGATGCATCACAAGCTGACCGCGCATTGAACTGGACCGCGCGCATCAATAAAGTTGTAGACAGAGTAACACAAGAATAAATACACATTTTTTGAACCAAAAATATACCATCAATTAGTGGGCTACCTATGCTTAATCTTTGGTAATAGGACAATATTTGCAAAATTTAAGTATTCTCGAAAACGCTTGTTCGATTTAAAATTTCGATAGTTCGCTCACTATCGCATCAAAATCTTTATGTAATATGTCAAAATTTAAGTTAGACCTTTCTGGATACGATGCCATTTATTTTTCATTGTGATAACAGCTCTAGTTTCTGCTATATTAAACAGCGATCCTTTTTTGAGACACCAGGTGAATAGTTAGGTGGAAGTTAGGCCGATGTTGGCTGTGTTGATTTCCGGTAGTGTATAGGCTGCATGAGTCTAATTTATCCATGACCACAGAACGATGATTTATCATAATTGTGTCACTATAACAAATCCTTTGGGAATTTAATTCTATTCTGAGACAAACTTTCTACATACTAATTCTATTCTTTTTATATTGAAATATACGAAACTGCGAAAAAACGAACAATAAAAGATGAGAAAAGGATTTTGGCTGGTTGGTTACATCATAAACAAATTACATGAAGTTTTTCGAAAAATAAATACAAAAATATGGAGGTCGATGTTAATAATCCAGATGTAACAGAACAACAGGTTATCAAATCTTTGAATGATCGTCGTGATTACAGGTATTTCATTTAAAATATAGCGCAATATTTTAGAATGTGCTCATCTAAGTTGTATTTGATTTAATTTTTAATTGTGGCTAGAAGACTATTTTTTCCAGCACTGTACTGACACTGACAGTACTGTTAAATTATGGGATTTATATAAAATCTCGTTTATAATATTATTTACAGACTCTTGTTAAAATAGACTAACTCACTAAGAATTATAAAATTATCTAATTGATGTGTAAATTGTATTAGAATTCGGGCACACGTATTGCTATTTGAATTGAATAAGTTTAATATGAATAAAACAACAATACAATATTACAGATGATAACTTCGCAGTTCGTACAACAATCGAACAACGTGTTCCGAGTCACGTGATGACGTGATCCCTTTTTAACCAATCAATGTCAGTAACAATGTTTAGCATAATTATCATATTTAACACTCCCACTTGATATTTATGCTGAAATAACAGTTTAACATACAACTCTAAATCGTTCAAATAACATCAATTCCCAATAACTTTCGTAATTTCTGAAAACTTGGTTTGGCAAGTCCCTTCGTCATAATGTCCGCCACCATCTCGTTGGTAGGACAATACTCTATCATTATTTCCTTCGAAATTACACGCTCACGTACAAAATGATGTGAAATGTCAATGTGTTTGGTCCGACCGTGGTACTTTGCATTCTTCGTGAGCTCAATCGCTCCTTGATTATCTTCGTAAACAATTGTTGGTGTAGCCATCCTTTTACCTAGATCCTCCATTAAACGCCGTAACCAAATTGCTTCTTGTGTTGCTGCACTTAAAGCAACATATTCCGCTTCCGTCGATGATCTTGCGACAGTAGCTTGCTTTCGACTTGACCAACTAATAGCGCTATTACCAAGTTGAAATACATAACCCGAGGTTGATTTCCGCGTATCAATATCTCCTGCCCAATCTGAATCACAGTACCCGATTAGGTCTTTCTCTTCTTTGTTGCTAGAATATTTGATGCCATAGTTCATTGTCCCTTTTAAGTATCTCAAGACTCTCTTAACGCCCATCCAATGCTCTTTGCTAGGCTTGCTCATGTACTGGGAAAGGATTCTCACTGCAGCTGCTATATCTGGTCTTGTTATAACAGACATGTACGTCAAGCATCCAATTGCCTGTTGGTATGTTTGAGTGTCAAAACTTTCGTCATCACTGGATAATTCATGGAACTTCTTGCCTGGCTCTAACGGTGTTGCAATTGGTTTGCAAGATTCCATACCAAATCTTTTAAGCACTTTTTCGGTGTAACTCTGCTGACTGATAGACAAGGTCTTTGCTCTTCTGTCTCTCTTAATCAACATTCCTAGTAGGTAGTGCGCTTCACCTCTGTCATCCATTTTGAATCGTTGACACAACGCCGCTTTCTCAGAATTTAACATATCTATATCATTCGATACTGGAATGAGATCATCAACGTATACGCCAAGTATAACAAAACTGACATGTCCGTCATGATTCTTAATCGACTTTACGTAGATGCATCCATCAGCACCACTCTTGTGATAGCCAGCTGACTTTAAGTATTCGTCCAATGTGGTATTCCAACAGCGAGCTGATTGTTTTAATCCATAGATACTTCTTCTTAATTTACAAACGTAATTTGGCTTATCTTCATCTACGAATCCTTCCGGTTGTGACATATAGATGTCATAATCCAATTCACCATTTAAAAAAGCTGTTTTAACATCCATTTGATGTATTTCGAGATCGTGTTCGTTCGCTAATGCTAAAAGTGTTCTCAACGATGTGTGTTTGGCGACCGGGGAAAATACCTCTTCGTAATCTGTTCCTCTGGTCTGTGTGTAGCCTTGCGCGACCAATCTCACCTTAAAACGATCAACGGATCCATCTTCGTTTCTTTTAACTTTATAGACCCAACGAAAACCAACGACACTTTGATTTTCTTCCGGGTGCACCAGTTCCCATGTCTCGTTCTCTATCAACGATGTATACTCTGAGATCATTGCATCTTTCCAATGTTTCGAATTTTCAGAGTTCAGTGCATCTTCTATTCCATTCGGCTCATCAATTTCCGATGTAAGGCTATCAATTGCTGGACAAGCATCACCACTAAACCTCTTTGGAATTCTTCGTCGTCTCATTGGACCAAGGTTTCTTACATTTTCCATGAACGAATCTTCATAAGTTTTTGATGATGACTACGTTTGCATTTCTCCCACTTGCTCGACATTTTCTGTACTTTCGGGTTGATGATAATTGGTTTCTGCGCTTCACTTTCTTCATTTCCTGGATTGATTGCCATGTCCTCTGGTTCAAATAATGTCTCTCTAACTTCATCATTTTCCCTTTCAACATTTTTTTCTGATCTCACAATCTCTTCATGATTCTGCTCTTCATTTTCTTCATTATCTTCTCCGATTAATGTTGTATTATCTTTCTGCATAACATCGTCCTGCTTGGACTTTTCACAAAATGGAAATTTGCTTTCGAAAAATGTGACATCGTGACTTATCATAAACCGATTCCTTTTCACGTCATACACCTTGTATCCTTTCGTTCCATCTGGATAACCGATAAAGATTGCTTCGTAGGACTTCTGATCTAGCTTTCGACGATTGCTGTTAGGTATATGCACATAACATTTGCATCCTAATACACGGAGATGAGAAACGTCCGGTTTCTTCCCAAACAAACACTCGTAGGGAGTTTTGTCCTTTAGACAAGTAGTTGGACTTCGATTATGGATGTATACTGCAGTGTTACATGCTTCCGCCCAAAAATCTAAGGGAAGTCCTGCATGGTATATCATTTATCGGGCTGACTCCACTATTGTGCGGTTTAATCGCTCCGCAACTCCATTTTGTTCAGGACAATATGGACTTGTGAGCTCGTGCATAATTCCCTTCTCAGCACAGTACTTGATAAAATTGTTAGAAACGTACTCACCACCATTGTCACTCCTTAATACCTTGACATGTCCTCGATTCCCACTTTGATTCTCTACAAGGGTAACATACTCCTGAAATTTGGACAGAACTTCATCTTTTCGCTTAATAAGATAGACGGTAGTATATCTTGAATAATCATCCGTAAAAGTTACCATATAACGACTCCCACCTTTTGACTCGACTTGCATTGGTCCACACACGTCGCTATGAATTATCTCATATGGTCTTGTGGGTCGATTGTTACTTTGCTTTGGAAATGGATTTCTATGTGATTTTCCTAAAACACACCCTTCACATTTACTTTCTGCATGTTGGCTTGTGGTGCAATTCATTCTTGTAACCATTTCTTTCTTTGCTAGTTGATCAACAGAATTGTTATTTAAATGACCCAATCGCTGATGCCATACTTCAGCTATTTGATCAGTTGCAGCCTGTGCTAATTCCACAGTACTCACAGTGTACAGAGTTCCATTAACCAGTTTCCCAATAACATAATCTTTATCCTCTTTTGACGCAATACATTCTTCATTCTTAAACTTGACTTCTGCACCCATTTAGATCATTGCTGGAACTGACAACAAGTTCTTTGCTAATTTTGGCACATATAATACTTTATGTAACTCTAAATGAAAATCAGTTCCCATAGGTAGTTTGACCATTCCTTCACCCAATGCTTTAATAGCTGTATTGTTACCCAAATAAATGTCTGTAGGTGTTTTATACTGAGTATAATTCATCAGAAGGCTTTTATCATGTGTCATGTGCTTGGTTGCTGCTGAGTCTATAAACCACTCACTTGTTGGTTCAGTACTTGATATAAGGGCTATGCCTCCTCCTTCAGCTACATTGGAATGTTCTCCTTTGCTATTACTTCTGTTAAGTGGACAATTCCTGACAATATGTCCCACTTGATTACATTTGTAGCACACAATCCCATCTTTATTTTGAACTCCTTGGCGTGCCGCTGTTTGCTGAAATTTATCTGGTGACTTGCAATCCTGTTGTACCCGAGCACCTCGAGAATTCTCTGGACGTCGACTATATTCTTGATTTTTACCTCGACCGAAATTTGGTTTCCTCCTTGCAAATAAAGCACTATCTTGGCTTCTGTGGCCATCACTCTTGTCCTTTCTTTTCAAATATTCCTCGATAAGCAAACCTTTAATGTTGTCCCAATCCATTTCTTTAGCATCACGAGCATTTAAACTTGTAAGAAAATTGTCATAAGATTCTGGCAAACTGCCCAATACGACAGTGGCAAATTTTCTTGTAGAAATGTCTCCCTTCATCTCCCGTAACTGTTTTGCTAAAGAGGTCATATAGGTTAAATGCTTCATTAAATCGCCTCCTTCCTGCATACTTGCAGCGTAGAACTTGCGGTTTAAGCGTACAATTTGAGTAATCGATACAAATTCAAATTGTTTTTGCAGATTTTGCCATGCAACTAGCGGATCCGTAGTACCGGAAATGTGAATTTGAATGTGTTTCTCCACGTTCAATGCAATCAGGGAATACGCTTTGTCCGAACGTAATTGAAAAGCATATTTCACAGCAGTCGTAGCAGTTTCGGCAGGCGGTTCTTCTTTTCCTTCCTGTGTAAAACCCCATAATCCACGTTCCATTAGAACTAACTTCAGGTTGTACTTCCACGATTGATAATTCTTGCCAGATAACTTTTCGATCTTTGTGATTTCCGCCATGTTTACTCGACTGGAAATACGATTTTCTGAATGATTTCACGCCCGACAGGACAAATATACACGTTTAAAGAAACATTATCACACGTCCTGGGCCCATAATCTATTAGAATTCGGGCACACGTATTGCTATTTGAATTGAATAAGTTTAATATGAATAAAACAACAATACAATATTACAGATGATAACTTCGCAGTTCGTACAACAATCGAACAACGTGTTCCGAGTCACGTGATGACGTGATCCCTTTTTAACCAATCAATGTCAGTAACAACGTTTAGCATAATTATCATATTTAACAAATTGTAGCCTAATATGGTAGTTGCCAATTTTGTTGTTAAACTGTCTGACTTTTATTCTTATGGGAGTGCTTTTTAAGAGTTTTTGTTCTCAATCTACAGGTATATTAATATGTTTTCTGAGGTTTACATAAACTAGAGTGTAAAGACTTGAATGGGCGCAATGTTTACAATGAATATAAGATTGACCCTCTTGGATTGTTATAAACAAAAAACAACTTTTAAAATATTACATCTTGTTCAGGAAAGTTAACATGACGTTTCAGGACGTTGCAGTTATTTAAAATCGCGGGCGCCTTTTTGTTGTTGTTGGCGCGAAAAAACATGTTAGTAAAAATATAAAGACAAATTTTCTGTTTATTCGTTTAATTTTCGAGCTTTAAGACATTCACGTTGACTGTTCCAGTATTGTCGGGAACAAATGGTCCTTTGGGAGCCGGATCTTGGCTAGATTTGATTGGTAATTTGGATAATTTAACGGAATTTTCGGCGAAAAATTGATGGCGGACAAATCCAATATGGCGACAAATGTTAGTGACAATGTCAAATCGGCTAACGAAGATCCAGTGAACGCTGATAAAGACCTACAAGACACTGAAATTAATGACCATGACAACCAATTGACCGAGGGAAACAAATCTGAAGCTGCAAGCGCAGTAAGTAAAAAGATTTCAACCTTAAAAAACAATAAAAAAGCAGCGAAAAGTAGACTGACTAGAACGAAGAAAACGCTACATGATATGCTGCAAAATCGACCAGAGGATGCACCACTGCCAAGTAAAAGTAGTTTACGCATATTATCGACGAAACTGAGTTCGGAAATGAACATTATATCTAAGATAATCTGCAGTCTAAGAGAAATCTATGCAACAAGTGAAGAGGACGAGGATAACGTAACAGTCGTTGAGTCGCTAGACAAAGAATTGGACGATATCGGGGCGTTAGTGGATTCTCTAACGAGCAGTATAAAGGAGCATATTGAGCAGAGACTCGCACAAGGAGAAAATGAGTCCGTCTCACATTCTCATAAATCTAATAAGAGTGGTGGGAAGTCAGTTCAAAGTAAAATGTCATCATTGGGAAAAAGCGAGGCGTCCCAATTGCCAGCTATTGTGGAACAAAAACAGTTGGAGGCTAAAGAGGCAGAAGAGAGATTACTTCAAATGGAGCAAGAACAAAAGGAAAAAGAAAAGGAGCTGCAAAACGTTGCAGGTGAATTACAGCTGACGAAGCAACGCACAGAGGAAGCCAGAAAAGTGGCAAAATTAAACAAATCTAGAGCGGAACAGGCTGAACGACTACTGGTGGAAAACGATGCGGATACAGTGAAAGACTTTCTGGCTGATCATGATCTTGAGAACAAACTGCCGTCGAAAGAGGCTAGTGGACGTCCAATCGGAGCACGTACCTTAGCTCCAATCAAGCTGAAGGGTGTCGATATCCCCAAATTTTCTGGCGAAGATAAAGCTGACTACGAACCGTGGAAAGCTGCGTTTATGTCCATGGTTGACATCCAAAATATATCGGTCGGTGAGAAGATGCTCCGGTTACAGGGCAGTCTGTCGGGAAAGGCACTAACAATGATAAAGGACTTGGGATATTCGGAAGCAGCGTACGAGAGAGCTAAGTTCAAATTAGAGAAAAAATATGGAGGGGAAAAGCGTCTACAAATCAAGCATCTCACCACCTTGCGCAGCTGGCCCAAAGTTCGGTCTCGACATCTAAAAGACGTGGAAGAATTTCAAGCGCTGCTCGAACGGATTCTAATAACTGTTAAAGACTGTGGCTCTCTGCAAGACCAGAGTCTTAATTTGTCTGCTAAAGAAAAGTTATCCGAGGAAGATATTCAGGCCTACAAGTTTTGGTTGTTGGACCACTCTCGCGAAGATTGCTTTGAATCCCTGGTAGAGTGGGTTGAGCTCAAAGCTGAAGTTATGGAGGAGGCAAGAGAAGAGACCGATAGAGGCCAAAAACCGGACAAGCATGGGGATTCGCACCACGAAAGAAAACGGTTTAGAGGCTTTAATAGCAGAAATCCAACAAAAGGATGCGTTGTAAACACCTGCAAGGAAGACCATCCACCCTGGGTATGTGAGGCGTTTAAGAAACTTTCCGTGAAGAACAGAAAGGAGCTTATAACGAAGGCAGGTCGTTGTTATCGATGCCTGGCCGCAGGTCACCTCAGCAAAAGTTGTCAAAGAGCCCGACGATGTGGTGTCGAAGGATGCCAAAGTAGCAATCACAGCCCTTACCTTCACGAGAGCATCCCTTCCGACCAAGTTGACAGATCCAACCAAACGACCCCACCACGAGCACCCCCCTTTGTGCCGAGACAAAATAGCCTAAACAGCCCCACTGATGACTTCAGTGCCCAACAAAGAACGCATAAAACAAGCAACGTCGACAGTGTGTCCTTAATGGTTCTCCCTGCCTTGATCTCCAACGGACGAAAGAGTCTAAAGGTAAACGTGATGTTGGATCCTTGCTCCACGAGTTCGTACATTACCGAAGCGGCAGCAAACGAGTTAGAATTGAACGGGCAACCGTTAAATTTAACGATTGCTGGAACAGGAGGCACCGAAGTCCAAAAGCAGTCTCGTCGTGTAGAGCTTTCAGTTGTTAATCTCAATGGTCGGTTCACGGCTCCATTACAGGCATACGTACTTGATGACGTGGCAAACGACACCCCTGCCATCCACTGGTCAAAATTAAAGGAAAGATGGCCGCACCTTCGAGATGTTCCCTTTGAAAATGTGTCACGGCGACGCAGAATTGACGCAATGATTGGGAGTGACCATCCGATCTTTCACATGGTTTTAAACGAGATTCCTGGAGCAGAGCCGAATGATCCAATCGGGCGTTTGACAAATTTAGGATGGGTATGCTTCGGTCCAACATTGGTCGAGAACTTTCGGCGTGATTCGCATTCGTATTTTTCCCGTACGTATCGTAGTCGAGTAGCCGATCAACGACAACCACCTGATGATGCGATTCGTAAGTTTTGGGAGCTCGACGCCATTGGGATTAAAGAAGACACACGCCCAGCGATGACCGCCGAGGAAAATGCAGCCGTTAAGAAAGTGAGCGAGACCCTAAAGTTCTTAAATGGGCGCTATGAAATTGGAATACCGTGGAAAGATGAAGAGCCAAATTTTGTCAACAACTACGAGGCTGCGTTCGCACGACTCGAAAGCCTGGAAAAGTCGCTAAGGAAAAAGGGACGGGAGGTCATGCAAGCTTACAACCATATCTTTGAAGAATATGAGAGAAAAGGGTACATACAGGAAGTACGAAAGTCCGACGTAAAAGAGCAATGGTTCCTGCCA
The DNA here is from genome assembly GCA_963855995.1 of Muricea muricata. Lineage (NCBI taxonomy): Eukaryota > Metazoa > Cnidaria > Anthozoa > Malacalcyonacea > Plexauridae > Muricea > Muricea muricata. Next base: position 4,911,364 of record OY979717.1, read on the forward strand.
CATTTTCCGGTATTAAGACCCGAGAAAGAGACGACGAAAGTACGAACAGTGTTTGATGCGGCCATGGAACATGAAGGCAAAAGTTTGAACAGCGCTATTCGACCAGGGCCAAAGCTCCAGAGAGAAATAGTTGACGTCCTTATTCGCTTTCGCAAAGCACCCGTCGCCCTCACAGCAGATATCGCAGAGATGTTCCTCCAAGTAAGCCTGCGAGAACAAGACCGTCCATACCATCGGTTCTTGTGGCGAAACTACGATTCGACGCGACAGCCTAAAGTATACGAATTCCGACGTCTCCTATTTGGTAACACGGCGTCACCCTTCTGCGCCCAATACGTGCTTCACACCCATGCACAGACTCATGCTGCAGAGTTTCCAGCAGCAGCAGAAGCGGTAGATGATTCGATGTATGTTGACGATCTGCTGGATTCCTGCGAGACAGTCCAAGATGCAATCACCTTGCAGTCAGAATTGTCCGACTTGCTAGCCTCTGGAGGCTTCAGGCTTCGAAAGTGGGCCTCCAACAATCTAGAAGTTCTCTGCCATATTCCCGAAGAAGACCGTCTTCCCAGTTTGGAAATCAATGAGCAAGAAACACCTTCGACGAAAACACTGGGAGTCTCGTGGAACGCTAAGGCGGACATCTTCACATTCTTGGTAAAGCGGCGAGATCCAAACGAAGTACCAACGAAGAGAAATGTCATTAGTACCATAGCGGCACTGTACGATCCGTTGCAATTCTTGTCACCGTTTGTTATGAGGGCCAAGGTGTTATTACAAGAGATTTGGACAGCGGGAATAACCTGGGACGACGTTCTACCAGATGAACTACGACGAAAATGGGAACAGTGGCTCAGTGAACTTCCTCAGTTATCAAACGTAGCAGTTCCACGTTGCTTGCGTAGAGCTAACCCCAACCAGACCCAATTGCATCTTTTCTCTGACGCATCAAACGCTGCTTATGCGGCCGTCGCCTATTTGGTTTGTCAATACCGAGACTATACCATTTCATCTTGTCTAATTGCATCGAAGTGTCGCGTGGCCCCGGTGAAAGCCATAACAATACCACGATTAGAGTTGATGGGGGCAATCCTCTCCGCTCGTCTGAGCCAAACCATCCTGAATGTGTAGACCGTAGACAGGGTTCTTTTCTGGACAGATTCAGAGAACGTTTGGCACTGGGTGCGAAACCAGAGCCGCGAATTTAAACCTTTCGTAGCAAATCGTATTGGAGAAATCCAGCGCTTGAGCGACCCCGACCAGTGGCACCATGTCCCAGGTGCGTTGAATCCAGCGGATTTGGCAACGAGAGGGCTCTCCGCAGAACAGTTGGCGTTAAGTGAATTTTGGATGGAAGGACCAAAATTTCTGAAGGACGGTGAACCTGCTTGGCCGACACCAAAAGACCAAAAGTTGCCAGTGCCAGAGAGCTTTGAAAGACGAGCCACTACGCAGTCGCACCTGACGCAGGATCATGATTTCCCTAGCATTGACCTGTGCCGTTTCTCCAGCCTGGAACATCTGTTGCGCGTTACTGGGTGGATAAGACGCTTTATAACCAATTGCAAGACTTTGGAACTCACCGATAGGAATTATAGTAAGACGCTTTCAATGGCAGAGATCTCGGAGGCAGAGCGACTTTGGATCAGGAAAGTTCAAGCTGAGGCCTTTCCAAAAGGCGTACGAGAAGGCTCGCTAGCTCGACTAAGTCCAATGAAGGGAAGTGATGGAGTACTGCGCATCGACGGTCGTTTACGGTATGCTGACGAACTGCCCTACAGTACGAGATGTCCCGTCCTGTTGCCCAAAGACCACCACTTTACACAACTGATTGTTCTCCACGCCCATAGGACCCTGGGACACGGCTTCGGTACGGAACACACACTCACTCAATTACGCACCAAGTTTTGGATTCCTCAAGGACGACGTGTTGTGCGAAACGTTGTCGAGCGTTGTCCAGAATGTCGTCGAAGATTCTCCACGAAACCCGCAGGTCAAATGATGGCCCCGTTGCCGAGGAGTAGATTGAGTTCGATGAGAGCTTTCGAAAAGGTCGGCGTCGATTACGCTGGCCCGTTTAAGACGAAGCAAGGTCGTGGAACCATTCGAGCGAAGCGCTATCTGTGTCTTTTTACATGTTTAACCACACGGGCAGTCCACCTCGAGATGTCTTACTCGTTGGACACAGATTCTTTCATCAATGCGTTTTACCGTATGACATCACGGAGGGGGACGCCTCGGTACGTTATCAGCGACAACGGGACAAATTTCGTGGGAGCCGAGCGAGAGCTAAGAGAACTGGTCGAATCCCTCAACAAAGAAAAGATAATCCAACAAACTACGAAGTTTCACCCAGTGGAATGGGAGTTTAACCCGCCGATTGCCCCTCACTTTGGAGGTGTCTTCGAGGCGCTAGTAAAGAGTGCAAAGAAGGCCATCAGGGCTATACTAGGCGACGCTGATGTTTGGGACGAAGAGCTTCACACTGCTATATGCGGGGCAGAGCGGTTGATGAATTCCAGACCAATTACCTACGTGAGTTCAGACCATAACGACCTGTCTCCACTAACCCCTAACCACTTTCTTGCGGGCCAGTTGGGTGGGCAATTCGCGCCTGAAGCACTGGATGAAACGGTTTACAACCCAAAGAAGAGATGGCATCGCGTGCAACAACTTCTAAAGATGTTTTGGAAAAGATGGAGGAGAGAGTTTTTGCCAAGGATCAACTTGCGAAACAAGTGGTTCCACCCAAGACATAACCTGAAAAAAGGAGATGTTGTGATGATGATAGAACCTGACGCAAGCCGAGGTGATTGGCCACTTGGCCGGGTGACGGAGGTGTACCCAGGAGGAGATGGACTTGTACGAGTAGTAAGAGTAAAGTCGAGGAACAATGAGTATGTAAGACCCATTCACCGAATATGTCCTTTAGAATATGTAGAAGAAGAGCAGTGACGCACGAACAGTGACGTTCAAAACTTATGTTTATATTGTTAAATTTGACGTTGACGGACAGTAGGTTTCGATAACACCCCTGCTAACCGAAAAACGAATGCACTGCATTCGGGAGGGGGATGTTCAGGAAAGTTAACATGACGTTTCAGGACGTCGCAGTTATTTAAAATCGCGGGCGCCTTTTTGTTGTTGTTGGCGCGAAAAAACATGTTAGTAAAAATATAAAGACAAATTTTCTGTTTATTCGTTTAATTTTCGAGCTTTAAGACATTCACGTTGACTGTTCCAGTATTGTCGGGAACACATCTAGATGATCTAGACTCTAGTCACCTGGTAAATCAAATTGACAGAATTTAGTTGCATGGTATGCTAAAGTATGTATATACTTTGCTAACCTAACAAGTCATACAGACCAAGGGGAATTACAAGTAGACTCACTGCATGCTATGTTGATATTGCAGTGTGATATTAATGCTGGTGATCTTTTAAAAAGTGCAGTGTGTTCCTAATGCTGGTGACATTTTAAAAAGCTCCAAACCCAGAAACTTGATTTTTTTATCAAGAGGTCTTTTCTTTCATAGCTTTTAGCATCTCAGCAAATATGAGATTTTAAACTTTACTTGTGTGTTCCAGTTGGCTCTTGGTGACGCCTGATGCATCACAAGCCTTTTTTTCCTTTCTGAGTGACTTAATTAACCTGTTTGTAAACAAACATTTCACTACAAAATCTGACTGAAGAGCAATATTATTGAAGCATGGTTTTTTATGGTAAAAGTTTGCTTAATAAAGCAAAGTTACCTCCTCGGAAGCTAATGTTACGCAAAGCATTCATTTAATAACAACCGGCAAGTAGTTTCTATACAACAATTGATTTAAATTGATTTTGTTATTCGCCATTTTTCACCCTGGTAAATACTGAAAATATTCGATATATGACCATCACACACTATATTTAATATATTGTAACATGAATCAACTTTCTATTATACAAATAATGAATGTTTATGAGTGCAATGGTAAGAATATTTTCATGCGGTGAAAGATTGATTATTCCATTCCACAAGGCGATAGCCAAGTTGAATGGAAGAGTCAATCTTTCACCGAATGAAAATATTCTTACTATTGCACGAATAAAAACATTCATTATTTGTTTTATATAATACCAAACTATTGTTTTTCAAAGCCAATTTATTCAACATTTAAAACCAATGTTTAAAACAACACGAATTTGAGTCGTATTTTAGTATTTGAATTATTTCACATTCATCTCAATACCGAAACCAAACCATACGAAGAGCTTTTTGACGGATGGAAATTGTGAGAGTGCAATGGAGACACTATTGCACTCCATTGCACTCTTGGAGAATGGAACTTTTTATTTAATATCACCTGACCATAATCAACCAATGAAACGACCAGAATTTAATGAGGTATTATATAACATTTAACATTCCAGATTAACAAAAAGTTTAAATACGTCTGTCTAACGTTTTGGTTTCCTCTACAGAAACCATTACCATTACCATTATAAGACTAGTCTTTTATAATGGTTTCCGTAGAGGAGACCGTAACGTAATCTGGAAGAATAAATGAATAATAAAATGTTTCAACCTGAATTTAACCTATTAACTATAAATCAACTGGGAATCAACTTTTGTGTTTTGTCTATACAAAAAATTAAAACTATAGCTTATCAACTGAGCAAAACTCAGTGGCGTAACAATAAGATAAGATTCCCTGGGCTACGGAGAACACTTTTGGACACTATTTTATCTTGGAACTGCCTAGTACTGGGCTATAGAAAATAAAAGTTTAAAAGCTACATTAAACCTTTGCCTTATAGGTCTCTACAACGTTTCCCAGGTGCCCCTCCCCCCAATTAATTGGATGCCCCTTGGTATAGCCAGCCGAAGCCCAAAGGAGTTATGTTCTGGCCAAATTTCTTTTTTTGCAATCAAGTACATGCACGTCTCTGTTTTTCGTTTAGTGTGTAGTTATATCTTTCTTTGTGGTCAACAGGGACACGAGTGATTGCATAAGGGTGCAAGTCCTGTGTACCTATTTCTTTTCTCAACTAATACCGATATACGATATTGAGTGTATATGATTCAATATAGCACTCTATTATTGTTTGCCTTCTGTTGAGTCCATTGAAATCATTTTTCATCTCGCTGTTTTTTCAAATTCCTGACGTTGATCACGTTGTATAGTGTTCTACAGTTGGACAATGATTTAACCGCGTTGTTGATATCAGATACACTGATAAGACAAAACAGGAATAATCAAACTACACTTGAGAAAGAGAGAGACAGTACAGCTTACAAGAAAAATTCAATTGAAGTCGAGAGTGACAGTGACGATGAAACAATCAGCGAAGACAATGAGAGTGATGTTGATGATACTGGTACTGATAATGGTGACGTTGAAGATGATGATGATTATGACGATGATGATAATGATGATGATCATCATCATCGTCGTCATATTGATGATAACAGTGATGGTGAAAAGAGAGTACATAAAAAGGATGTTATTCCGTCTACTAAAAGAGAAACAAAGCTGGTAAGTACTTTGAAAGTTTTTGATAGAAATATTACGAGAACCGGTTACTTCAGTAATAACATACTGTCTGAGAGGCCAATTGACATATCTTTAGGCAGCAGCTGCACTCTGTGTTGGTGTTGGAAGTTTCAGTGACCCAGAAGAATTACCTGGTCTTGCTCACTTTTTAGAACACAGTAAGTTTACTTTGATTATTTACAAGTAAGTACAATTCTTACTACATTTTAATTAAGGGTCTTCATTAAAGAAGAAATTTCTCTGTCTCCATGAGTTTGTTTTTTATTCAATTAACAGTGGTATTTATGGGAAGTGCAAAGTATCCTGATGAAAATGCGTTCGATGCATTTATAAAGAAACATGGGGGCAGTACAAATGCTTTCACAGAATGCGAAAGAGTAAGTATACTATTTAACATTATTTTTCATGTTTTTGTGCATTACTTTTTGTGCATTATGTATAATGGTGCTAAACTATGGAACTCTATTCCAAACGAAATTTGGGAAAGCAAATCCCTATCATGCATTCAAAAGAAAATTGCTGGTCACAATTTCTAAGTTTCCCTATACTGTACATAATAACTTTATACTGCTTGTAAATAACTATGCTAACTAAATTTTGTAAATAGCTATTCGACTGCATTTAAAATTACCATTACTTGTAGATAACTAAATATGTAACTTTTACTATTTTTGTAATTCTTTTTTACACGCCCCCTGTGGAAATCAGCTTCGGTTGACAGGGTTAGCGTGGGTAAATAAAGTTTTTCTATCTATCTATCTTCTATCTACTTTCCAGTAAATATTTCCATTGATCTCCATTTCATGATAGTTATTAGTGGGGTAGACGCTGTCACCTCTTGATTTTCTGCCAAATAGACAATAATGTAATTTAATCGCTATTTACGTGTTTGCAAACCGAAATTAAAATTACTTTAAAAGCAAATTTATCGTAATTAAAGGTCCAGAATTAATTACAGTGTTTTTAATGATATAATCCGCCATATTAATCCGTAATCAAACCAAAATATCGATTAATTTGTTTCATTTATTTTACAGACTGTTTTCAAATTTGATGTCCGTCCTAAATATTTTAAAGAATCTTTGGATAGGTATGAATCTCTTCTTAGCACATGCATCTTCAGCACGGACTTTTGTAGCATTTAAAGTAATATGCTATTTTCATTCAGGTTTGCCCAGTTTTTTATTTCTCCGTTGATGAAAAAAGACAGTATGGATCGCGAAGTTAAAGCAGTGGATAGTGGTAAGGCAACCTCGTTCCTAGGTCCTCTTTGTGGTGACACATGTGGTGGACAGAGGCCCTGGCAAAGGCTGGTTGCCACATGACCAAATTTTCCAATATATTCGGAAAATTTATTACAGAAATCAAGCACTCGCTAATTTTTTACAAATATTTTCCAACTATGTTAGAATGTCGTTTTGTGGCTGTTCATACTTCATTTCTTCCTTCTTTCACCCTCCTTTCTCCCCTCCCCCCCCCCCCATCCTCCCAGAAGTATACAAAAAGGGCAATGAGCACATTCCTCAAAATCTAATTAGTATTCTAAAAATCCCTTACTCAGCATTTTCATAAAACCGAATTCATATTCAGAAAAAATGCATACTCAGCATTTCTACAAATATTAATATTAATAACTGTTACGCTCTTTTTTACCGAAACACCTATGGTCTCATTACTTGCTTTCGTCGTACCCCTGGTTCCCCTTACTGAAGACGCTCTTATACCTGTCTTTGTTGTAAAAATTTGTAAAAACGTAGCGGCTTAGGATTTTACTAGCCGTTAGAATCCAGTTGCATCCCTTGCTTTTTGTTCTTACAGTTACCCTTATCCACAAGATCCATTCCGCTCTTCTTCTTTTGCTGCCTGATATACAGGGTATATCAAAAAACGTTTACTGTTGGCAAACGTTTGCTAATGCAAAGAGCGTTCAGTGTTTTTTATAAAATATTGTAATTCTGAGTAGTTTAGCTCCTTCGGGAACATCTAAACATTTTTTTAGAAAACTGAATTTTTGACTTAAGGTGGCGGCTTACAATGATTAGCCACTTTTAAAATGCCTGCACAAAGATGGATTGCTGAAACGAGACTTGGTTATGTTATTGAAGTTTCAGTGGATTGTGACGTTCTTAATGCTCATCTTTGACCAGGCTGTCCTAAGAATCAAACTGATTTATATTTAAATAAACAACTGAAAATCATTTAGATTACAACAAAAATTCATTGTATTCGTGAAACTGTTGTAGCAATGGACCTTTAACCTTTTAGACGAAATTTTGAAAAAAATTGAAACAGGAAAAATATTTCCCTATTATGAAAGACCATCCTAAACTTAGTAAAATTGCAAAGTTTGGTTGTGAAATGTTCTAAAACATGGAAAATAAAGCCTTGCGAATTTGTCAAATTTTGTATGCACTTGTAGTGCGGGTGGAAAATAATACCTAGTTGATACCCTTGGGCATTCATTTCTCACGGATAATTCAAAACTAAAGAAAATTTGCCAACTTCGCAACGCTATATTTTCTATAGTTTACAACATTTTACAACCAAATTTTGCAGTTTTACTAAGTTTAGGATGATCGTTCAAGCTGTGGTAGTATTTTTTTTCCTATTTCGATTTTTATCAAAATTTCGTCTAAAATGTTAAAGGTCCATTGTGTTCATAAATATATAGGCACTGATCAGTCTTGTTTCTGCAGTGGCATACTCGCAGTGCATCCACAACGTATATATACATAATATTTGGAAAGGGAGGAAACTCTTTAATCATAACCATATATACAACAAATTCAAAATACACAAAACATCAAATAAAATGGCTCAAATCATAACCATATATACAACAAATTCGAAATACACAAAACATCAAATAAAATGGCTCAAAGAAAGCCCTGACAATCAGTGAACAATATTCTCATAAAACATTAGAAAAGACAAACGATGAAGCGAAAAGATGTCCAAAACATTCGCCTAATTATCGAGATTTTTCGGGTATGATGCTGGATGTATTCGCCCGTTTAAGGAACGAATCTGTTTGGTCGAAAAACTAAACAAACTTGCTCGCACTTTCGTGAATCCGGGGGATGTTGAGATTTTAAAATAGGCTGAAAAGAGGCGTGAATCTATTGGTCGAAATGCTCTTCTCAACTCTCAGGCTACATACTTGCAAAGTTACTGTAAATCTTAACCCTACAGGTGTTCAGGACCATTTGGTACAGTGTACCTCTTGTCATCGTTGGCTGATAGTACTACTTTGGTAATGCATGCGGTAGTAATCTGATGCTGTCTAGGCACGTCTTTTCTGAAGGAGTGCAACTTTGATCTTAATCCTACAAACTCAACAATCTGATCACCATCAGCCTCATTTTTCATCATGGCAAGGACTTTCTTGTTAACTCTAGCCAGAATGTTTACTCATGATCTTTTTGATAGTTGCTGGTGTCAAACCTTGTATACTCATATCAGCTTTAATGTTTTCGTAGAAGTCTTCAGTCTGAATACTGGTAAGGATAATTTCCCTGGCTGGCTTTAAAACACTTAATTATGTGTTTAAACCTAGCTTATCTGAGTTGGCTACCAACTTCTCAGGGGAAGTTTTCATAAAGCTCATTGCTTCTACAAACTTTAACCTAGAGTGAATCCTGTATCTCTTTGTCATCATCTGTAGTGATGGTGTGTACATGAACGGCTTTGTGAAAAGTTATGTACTTCTCTTTGTTACAGGGAATACAGCCAATATCTGATAACCGGAACGATCTCTGTGTCCTGTGAGAATAAGGACATAATCTCATTCTTGATCATTCTTTATGTCATCTTCACAGGTCTTCGAATGGTTTCCGGTACGTAGCCAACCAACCAATCATACCACCTGACAGTCAACCACTTGAGGTTGGTTAATGGAACCCGGTGTGTACTTTGAAAGCTTAAGAACATCTACTCCTATGTTCGGAAGCTCGGTTGTGAAAAGGTTTCTCGAGTCTGTCATACTTCTTTATTTGCACTATGAACGCATTGGCTTAAAAAGGTTTCAATATCAATTTAGTCGTGGTGCACGTGCTGTCATGGATGCAGGTCACATGAACATTGGGAAAATGAACTCAAGCGATTACGTCATGGGTGCCTCGGGAACAAAGAGCGCAACAGTTTTGGAAAATGCTGAGAAACGAATTGATATTTGTGGAAGTGTTGAAAGAGCATTTTTCCGAATATTAGTTATCTTTTGAGCTTATTCCCTTGTTTGTATACTACTACCCCTTTTCTTCAAGGACTACTTTCAGTGTACGCCGGTACATCATTTTAAATAGAAATAAATATTTATAGAATTTAGAACAAATTATCAAGATGACGATACAAGAAGAATGCAACTTTTTGGTAGTTTGACGACCGAAGCTGGTCATCCAGTTGGAAAGTTTGTTTGGGGTCAGTTTCTTTTTATACTCTGAAATGAAGTTGCCAGACTGAAACTGTAAATTCTTGTACATTTTAGGAAATGAAGAATCGCTAAGCACAAATCCTGTAAAGCTGGTATGAGAATATTACTAAAGTTTTGATAAATCGTATATATGATGTTTGTATAACATGCAGTTGATATACAAGAGATTTTTAAACGCTGGCCTTCCTTTATGGGCGTTGTTTGGAAAAGTGGGCCGAATGGATAAAATGTGCAATTAAACTCAAGTACGAAGTTTGATTAGCTGATAAGAGCTCATGTGTGTGTTTGTGTGTGGAGGTTGCAGTGGCCAATGCAAACTTTTATTGTAAGATTGTTTGCATTGTGTAGTACTTGCCCAACAGCATGAGTGGTACTGTGATTCACAAATGTACTAATACGCACAATTTCTCCTATCCCAGGGCATTGATGTCAACAACTATTTGCAATTATTTTGGAAGAAAATGTACTCATCACACAAGATGACATTGACAGTGATTTCTAATGGTAATAGCTAATGTATATACTTACATATCATGACATTTCCTGTTTGTTTCCAGTTTGCATACATCTATATTCTTCGTTTAATTTAAGATATATTTTAAATTAGAAATCGTTGATTATTTTAACTTGTTATTTGCAGAGACATTAGATACTTTAGAGGAATTGGTAACTAATATTTTTTCGCAAATTCCAAAGCGGTTTGCATATATTTTTTTATTTTTCTGACATGCATAGAAATGCTTGTAGCTTACAATACCCATAATTTTTTCGATAAAGTGTAAAATCGCAGAGAAACACTTGCTGCGTTTGCATCTTTCCCCTTTTTTCAAAGTACCAATTGAGCATATTATTGAAACATTAGTTAATTAATTCCAAATAACAAATAATTAGAAAAAAATATATAATAAATTTGTTAACGTAAGTTTCGTTTTTGGGTCACTCTGTGGTAAAAAAGTGATAGTAATTGTGGTAGAGTATATAGTAAATAAAATGAGCTCAATATTATTAAAGATTCTAAATACTGCAACATAATTTGTTGTACATTCTTCCGCCATTTTGCACCCTTTACATACCCGTGATTTCTGTCGATGATCGCATATATTGTATGAATTAAACGTGAAATCTAACGTTTGATGCATGACTATGATTTTTTTACTTTTTCTTTACAATTTTATTTAAATACATAAAAAAAAATCTTCAGTTTACAAATGGTAAGTTAAACTATATATTAAAGAAGAATGAGAATATATATATATAAATATGAATACCATGAACTGGTTTCCAAGATTGCCGTGTGGGAGTAAATTATTAGTTACTGTAATATTCCGCTATTGCTTTTCTGAATTGAGCAAATGATTGTAGCTTTCTTATATCTTGGGGTAGACTATTCCAAAGTACTGCCCCACTATAGCAAAAGCTTCGTTTTAAATAATTTGTTCGTGGCTTAGGCAAATTTAACCGCATTTCGGAATTTCTTATATTGTAACCAATACCACGAAGAGAGAACATATTTTGGAGGTGTACGGGCACATTTCCTTTTAACGTCTTAAACATCAGGCCAGCTTTGAGCTTTTCACGACGCAATGCATCTTACAACTAAGTGTTTCGCCAAGGCCATCCCAGACCGAGCAGCATTGCAATAATCAAAATGGGGTTGAATCAAAGCTTGGTAAACTTGGACAGCTGTATTTGTCGTTATATACGGTCTAATTTGCTTTAAAGTGTAACAGCTTGCCTTCTTCTTCTATTTTGATAAGGCAAAACAATGCACGAGGAGCGGACCGTTATAATATAACTTTATTAAATCATGATCAATCTAGCTCTTTATTGACTTCGATAGGAGTTCTTTACTCTCTCTCCTTCGACTTTATGATTTATCTCTGACTCATTCTCGACTACTCTTTGCACGAAAGGAACTCGTCTTTTATAATAACGCAAGCCACTTTTCGTGATTGACGTTACTACAGGTATGTTTACATTGACTTATCCAATGAGAGTTAAGAGCTCATATCTCAGTCCCAGTCTACTGTTCAACTATTACATACTCTGTAAATATTAGATAGTTCTTTTTGAAGATAAATATCAATAGTATAGATTAGATTGTAAAATTAGATATAAATATGACATTAAAGAAAATGTCATGCTCTACATCTCTATATAATTTTTACAGTGGAATTTCCCCTTAACAAAGAAGAATTCGAGGACGTTATTTGGTCAAGCCTCTGAGTAAACATTGCGAAGGCTTCTTCTTCGGCCAGGGCGATGCCAAGCCAAGGAAGTAGCAATTATGAAATGTGACAGCAACCTGCGTATGCTAACTCAGGGACCTGTCTAAATACATAACAATGGTAACTCATTGTTACAATGCAAACTTCATTAAGCTTATGTCAAAATAGTACACCTCTGTGCATTAAACTGTGATATTGAATTTACGCTTGTCAAGTTCCACAAGCCAAAGGTCAATAAAACCTGCATTCGTACATTGTTCTATTGTATGATCTAACTTTTGTATTTACTCAAACATCACTACCTAATTAGATCATGTTCACAATTCTATTCAAAATAATTCAACTAATAATATACGATTTGCTCTTCACCCCTTTGACTTACACATACACTCGCGTCTCATATATTTTTATCACAAAATTATACTTTATTTTACACATGCATGTTCACTTTTATAACAATTCCCACAGGCTAGAAAATAGCACGTCCTCGTGCTGAACAAAGACTGAGTATGTGTAGCAACAGAAAAAAAACCAAAAAACCCGAAAAAAAAACAGTTTCAAAGCACTGCGCAGCTTTGATAACGCGGACGGTTGCCAGCCGTCTACAACTGCCAATCCTAATGACGCAGGGGCGACTACAAATAGTACATATTAATTTTGATACCATTGAAATAATATAAGAGTAAAACATGAAAACACAAGTCGACGTGACAACAGCAGGAAAAAGAGGTACACACACGCATTGAAGACAGAGGCAAAAATATAGCTTGTCTTCGTAAACCTGAGTAACCCGATCAGAAGGCATGCAAGACTGAGAAAGAGATCGCTGACGTCCGCAGTCGACACACTCTTCAGGTTCGTAGACTGAAAACTGGTCTAATTCATGGACACTGTTTGGTTCGTCGTCGTTGTTACTTATACTACTTGTATTGTCATCGGTTGTAGCCTGTTTTGTGCGTTTTGTGTTGCAGCGTGTGCGGCGGATGTAGGTGTACGCTAAAAAGAGGCTAAGTAACAAGAGAGCCCCCCAAAGTAAGGACCCACTTAAACCACCTATAACTTGGTGGAAAAATGAGCCAGCACCTTTGCCTGTGCTTTCTATAGCTTTGCCCGAAGAAGTTAGAACAGTACCGGACGCCTGGATAATTGCGTGAATAACTTTCGAGTCTAGATCACCGAAGCCGGATAAACCGTCATGCAGAGCGCTTCCTAATGCCTTTACAATATGACTGCCGCCTGAACCTATGCCAGCCAAGGTGGAACCTATGACGCGTCCTATATCCAATGCAATGCTATCACTAGAGGCAGACTGTATTGCTTGCAATTCATCGAGGGTATCTTGACTGCGCGCAAGAATATCTAAAAGAGAAAACTCGTCTAAAGGTTCGTCAACATAATGTAATAGATGGGAATTAACTCCAGGTAACTTTAGAACATGATTTGAAAAGGATGGTAGAAATATTTTAGTGTAATTTACTGGGCTAATGGTGGCATTCTGATTTATCAGCCAAAGGTTACCATGAACATCTGTGACATATGTTGATTTTGGAATATCACCACAATTAAGAACAGGTGAATGGGCTTGTATACGATGATCCGTAAGTTGTAGGAACTTAACCTGTTGAGTAACATGCATAAAAACAGGGAATTTAGCATAGCAGGTGCCGTTATTCATTCAAGTCTTTATTAAAATTATAGACACAACAAACGTGTGACTTTACAACAATAATAATCTTTAACTGATCTATAATATATTTACATGATTAATAGGAATTTAGAATATTGGCTGAAGTTACAAAGCTAGAAAACACGAAAGTTCATATTTAAAAATTATTAAAAAGACATCTATTTACAAAACATCGCTTGAACCTTTCAGTTTTAATTTGAGGAAGTATATAGTTATGATTTTGTGTCCTTAAAGTTCTATGTTTCATTTCTGGAAGAAGATCATGAAGGACATGTTCAGTATCTTTAGTAATTTTTCGGAATAAAGCTCTATCTTTCTCCTCTATTAGTGAAGACATTTCGTATTCTTTGGTGGTGTACCCATACCTACGAGCTCGTCTGAAGAACTGGTCTATCTGTTTCAGATATTTTTTCAAGAGCGCAGAGCCCCATACTTCGATTGCATAAGTAAACAAGGATAAAATCAACGTTTCAAATAGTTTGGTCAATTGATCTCCAGCATAACCATATGATTTGCATACTCTTAGGATATACATTCGCCCGCTGGCTTTGGACAGTAATTCATCTACGTGCAAATCCCAACAACAAGGATCATCTTGAAACTTAATACCAAGTAGTTTCATCCATTTCTTTCGTCTAATCCCATCAATTGGAGGAGGTAGCTGTTTCAATGATCCCTTACTGATGACAATTTCCCAAGTTTTGGAAAAATTTAAGATCATTCTGTTTTCTTTTGCCCAATCACTAATATGTCCTATGTTATATGTCCTATTCCAAAAGACTTCATATTGGGTGATATTGTGACATTGCGACATTAAATACGCATCACCTTGCGGGCTGATTATGTAGCCTGGGGCAGGCGCTATCCACTCAGAGCTACTAGTTGGAAATCGTTGAATCATCCAACGATGAATTCGATACATTTGCTGACGGTGGAGACAAATGTTTGCCCATGCACTAATCATGTTACTGCGTTCGTGTGCAATCAGTGCGGCCAATTGTACGTTTAGTATTTCGTTCTGGAGTCGTAATTTAATAACGTCTTCTGAGTCTTTTACTAAAGCAGTTAAAATTCCGTTTTTCTTCAAAAAGCGCATGTCCTTTTCAATGTCATGAAGGACGTGAGAGCTTGCGGAAGTATTTGTAACAACGAGCCCCGAATCAAGGTAAAGTAGGTGATCTTCCGGTATTCGTTTCACGATTGTACCACCGACAGTGGCTTTAGGAACTAATATATAATCGTCTAATTGTTGTGCCGGAAAACGACCAATTGGGTGGTAATTGCGAAAATCGTGTCTTACATGGTTCCAAACAATTTGGGATTTTGGCATTTCTTTTGGTGTGCAGTGACGAGATCGATAATTGCAATGGGTGTGGGTGACACGTTGTGAAATAAGATGGTCTGATCCTCTCAATTGTGCGGGGTAGGCAACCATTTTGAAATGAGTGTAAGTGCGTGATTTTGTTTTCATCCATGAACAAGAATATTTATCAGGGCTAGAAGTACGCCACTCTCCGTGTGAGTGTTTGTGAAGCTTACCATAACGTGTAGTGTGTGTAAGCATTGCTCGTTGGCACTCATATCTTGAAACAGGGACAAGTGATAACCGACTATGTTTGCTTTTATGACCAAAAAAAGATTCATGGCATGTCATCCGTAATCGTTGAGCCGTACAATGATAGATAGGAAAATCAGTGCGTTTAGGGGAAAATTGCCAAACTTTTGCTGTGAAATGTTTTATTCGTGAGTCACTAAGATGCATGCGGTGTTTGCAGTTCATGTGATTATCAAATTTGTACAAAGCAGTATGGTAAACACGAGAACAGTCATACAAACGACCTAAGTTAATGGCTAGTGTTCCGTTAATCATGCAAACCAAGGTGAATATCACAAGTGCAATGCAGACATAGGAAGGCAATGAGTTGTTGGATCTACGCGGTTTATTATCAATTGTAGGAGGCGTAAGGAGTGCAGAGGTTGCGGAAAGTACCCGCAATTCAGCAATCGGTTGGTTCGGGTCGACCATGTCAAATTCTGGAACCCATGAATTATGTTTACTTGGATATCCTACCCATTTAACTAGATATTCGGTTTGGCCTTTTCGCTGGCGAGTATTGAGAATTTTTTCGATTTCAAACACATCAGAATCTACTGGTTCGGGCAGGGTTGGTCTTGGTGCATGCGGATCTAAATCATTGGTTGTTACAGGCTCTTTGGGCATTGTGGTTTCACTCGCAAAACTATCTTCAGGCAGTTCTGATTCATCAAGCATTAAATCATCATGCTTAATATCAACGTCGGGCGAATGAGTTGGGCGGCCATCTGGATCAAAATACAATTTCATGCGGTTAACATGAACAGGATCAGACAGTAGACGATTAGCTTGAGTGCGCAGTTGAAAATTGACTGGAGACAATTGTTTGACAATGCGAAAAGGTCCGTGCCATTTGTACAGGAGTTTCTTTGACAATCCCTTTTTTGTTTTGGGTGTATAAATCCACACCTTTTGGCCGACTTTGTACTTTGTTGGTTTAGCTTGTTGGTCATAATGCGCTTTCATGGTCTGTTGTGTGCGTTCAATATTAAGTTTCGCTAAGCGCTGTGCCTCCTCAAGTTGGGTGACAATGCGCTCGCGGTGGGTGGCTATAGATGTCGCAAGCTTATCTACATTTGGTGGTAAGAGCTTTATGTCAACGGGAAAACGCGGCTCTCTGCCATATAACAAGTAAAACGGTGAGTCACCAGTCGATGCGGATGGTGAAGTGCGATAAGCAAAAAGTATGGAGGGAAGGAACTCATCCCAGTTGCGCTGATTTGCGGAGACATACATGGTGAGAGATAAATGCGTTAAACCGCTCAACTAAGAGTCACATTGAGAATGATATGCGGTCGTGTTTAATTTGGTCGTGGACATAAGCTTGCAAACTTCGCGCACTAGCGTGGACAAGAAATTTTTTCCTCTATCTGAAAGCAACGTGCGAGGTGAGCCATGGCGGCAAAGGATCTCTTCGACTAACAGTTTAGCGATAACGGGCGCATCGGTTGTACGTACGGCAAAAGCCTCTGGCCACTTTGTTAAATAATCAGAGAAAACTATGACATATCGGTTTCCTGAATACGATTCCGGATAGGGCCCTAAACAGTCCACTGCTATGCGATCAAATGCTCCTTCAACAGGAATGGGCAGCAAGGGCGCCTTATGACGTTTCCGAGGTGTTTTACGCATAGCGCAAGGAGCACAGGATCGACACCAATGCTGTACGTCCTTAAATAGGCCTGGCCAAAAGTAGCGAGTACGAATTTTGGTATACGTTTTTTCTATACCTAAGTGTCCTCCCAAAGGGTCATCATGCATGGACTTCAAAACTTCAAAACGCAAGGCTGATGGGACAACTAATTGGACAGTAGTGTCTGCTCTTTTGCGACCTGTGGGGATCCATAAATGTTGCAAGACACCATTATCATCGATCAAGTAATGATCAATTTCAGCCAAAATCTTACGACAGATGTTGTCGTCCTCAGGCAAGGTTTTAGATTCAAGATATTGAATAATATATAGGAATTCAGTATCTTTACGTTGCATTTCGCGCACGTGCTCATTTTGGTCAATAGTGAGAGAGTATAAATTTGCATGCTCGCTGGGATAAGGACGACGAGACAAAGCGTCGGCATTGCCATTATTCACACCCGGTCTATCCTTAATCTCAAAATCGAACTGCTGTATGAATAAAGACCAACGGGCTAAACGGCCAGTAACATCTTTAATATTCATAAGCCAGCGAAGGGCGTGATGATCTGTGTGAACCGTAAAACGCTGACCATATAGGTAAGGCTGGAATTTCTTTATTCCGCCAATTACCGCAAGTGCCTCGCGCTCAGTGGCTGAATATGCTTGCTCGGTATGACTTAAATTTCGTCCTGCGTAGGCAATAACCACCTCTCGATTATCTTGTATTTGCCCAAGAATCATTCCTAACCCTTCTAAACTTGCATCAACATAAAGCTCAAATGGTTTACTAAAGTCGGGAAAACAAAGTATTGGTGCTGATACTAATGCATGCTTAAGAAGTGCAAATGCACTGTGACACGCCGGGGACCAAATAAATTTTTCGTTTTTCCGAAGCAACTTTGTTAGTGGATGAGCAATTTTTGAAAAATCTTTGACAAAGCGTCGGTAATAATAATATATTATACCTCATACTTAGCTCGTCCAATCAGAATGTTCTATTAGTAGCACGTGTCCATAGTATTTTTCTGCGAATACCATGCTATAGGAAATTCTGATCCTAGGTTTTTTCCCCGAGGCATGGTATTCGGCCGAATATCCCGTGAGATTCGACTTTTGAATCTCACGCGACATCCCGCGAGAGCTACACGCGCCGATTAAAAACAATGAAAAATGGCGGGAGCACACAAGAGTGTATGGATATTCTACGGTGTTTTTTAAGTGGTTTCACTGGAAATTTTACAAAACAAGATGTTCAAAATACGGCAAAATTACCCAGCACTATTTACTTGATGCCCTTTAGCAAAGAAGTTTGGAAAAATTGTTTATGTAAGTGAAAAACGAAATCTCGTATTCTCGAAGGTATGTTGACAAGTTGTCCTGGACTTGAACAGTTGTATACTTTCGGTATAATATATCATTTATAGACCCTCCGCTTGGGTGATTTGGCAAAATATTAACCCTCAGTGATGATATTTCCCTCGGGAAATATCATCACTTCGGGTTAATATTTTGCCGAATCACCCTCGCTTCGGGTCTATAACTGATAAATATATATATACATATAGTCAGGGAGGCAGAGGTACAAAAATACATGTCTACTTACCATATCGAGGGACAATTTCATTTTGCTCTTAAATTGTCCGTTACATGCCTAATATAACAATTCTGAATGTTGTTTGGCCCAATTTTTCTTGTGGGCTCCAGCCAACACGTTTTTTCTTAAATTTTCTATAAAAGTATATTATTGTCAAAAAAGGCGAAATTTCGGACTCATTTCTAGGAAAAACCACTTACGTTATCGAAAAGGTAATAAAAAACTACATATGACACATTATTATGGTTACTTTTATTTTCCACATTTTTGTTGAGTTATGAGCGTTCGAAAACTTATTTTCAGACTAGTGCCCAGGAAATTAGCATCATTTTAGGACATTTTCTCGTTTTGAAGCAGCAATAACTCGAAAACAGCTTGAAAAACCAGGGTGTCCATAATGATGTCTTATATGTTGTTTTTTATAAGCTTTCTGATGATACAAGTCATTTTTCAAATGAATGAACTTGAAAGTTTGCTATTTTTGACCACATAATAGTTTTATAATAAAACTGAAGAAAAACGTGTTGATCGAAGCCCACAAGATAAATTCGGCCATACAACATTCAGAATTGTTATATTAGGTATGTAACAGACAATTTAAGAGCAAAATGGATTTGTCCCTCGAGAAGGTAGGTAAAATGACCTCTGCCTCCCTGACTAATACATACGTACATACATACATATATATATATATATATAAATATATATATATATATATATATATATATATATATATATACATATATACATACATACATATATATATATATATATATATATATATATACATATATATATATATATATATATATTATATATATATATATATATATATATATATATATATATATATATATATATATATATATATATATATATATATATATATATATATATATATATATATATATATATATATATATATGAAAAAAAAGAGTCATACCTTGTGTTGTTATTACATTTGTAATACTTTTTATTTTACCTAAGTATGTAAATGTACTTAATAATGTATAGTACTTAGCATAGAAATTAGTTTTGTTTGATTAACCATAAATTTCATTAAAAAAAATCATTGACATGCCTCTATTCATAGGCACAGGTTGGGAGGATTGTCAAATAATTACCTCACCCAGCTTTTGTAAAAATATATATAATTAGTAGAATCATACTAGTATACTATTGAAATGCTGTAATTTGATTGGTTGCTCTACTCGCTATCTATTCCTCGATAGATTGCCAGTAGCGAAACAATCATGTTCCAATAGAGATTTCTTTTAAGAAATTGCTTAAAAATCAAATTTTTTGTTGAATATTCCACGTTTGACCTCTGATTCTACTAAAACAATTAGATTACTTGCTCTCGATTTCTATGCGGTGATAGTTGATTCGGGCTTCGCCCTCATATTCAATTTTTGTATCACATGTTAACCAATTGTGTAATACAAGATGTATAAAAAAAAGTTAGTGGTCTGAAGCACTTAAGCATGCTCAATGTTTATTTCATGTAAATATTGAATGTTTTGAAAGCATGTACAAGTCAAATGAAAATGGCTAGTTGAACTGTTTCCACTGTTGGGAAATTAATAATTGTTTCTTGTGACTTGCGAGTGATTAATTGGATTGTATGTAATTTTAATCAACAATTTTCATCTCATTCTCTTTAAATTTTAAAAAAAATTTTCCAATACTAAATAGCTGAAGTATCTCAGCCTTACTGTAGAAGAATTATTATTTCTTTTGATAAAATACTGAGTATGCTAAAGCGCTCCAAAGTTAGATTACTCCAGCAGTCCAGCTTTTCAATGCACACTGCAGTACCACAGTCATATACTGTAATTTTACTATAACTCATTTTTTGAGTGATTTAATGTCACGAAAAAGGTTCTGTACAATCTTTGATTTGGTATTTTTTCGCAAAAGTTTCAAACACACTCAAGAGTACTGCAGTAAAATAACACACTGACATTACCCCTCCTAACGTAAGAGCAAGAAGATGAAGTTTCCAATGATTATACCATGCTGTAGTAATCAGAGTGTTGTGCCAGTAAATATGAATAAATATTGATACACAATTTGCAACAAAACTTATCCCAATCCCAATCAGCACTCTTATTATGATAAACTCTTCCAGAATTTTGCGTGGATTGACATGGTAATAACTTGTTAAATATAGCACCAAATAAGCTTGACTCAGTATTATGGCTGTACTCTGATAGAGCATAATCTGAATTTCTTTGTCAACTTTCAAACGACAATGATGACTTGATTCTTCTAGCTCTCCAAGTTGTGGACATGATCTGCATTTACGTTCGAAACATTTCCAAATTCCAATGAAAACTTTTTGCCTTATTCTGACTGTTGCTGTTTGGAAAACCTGTAATGCGCCACGAAACACTGAAAGTGCAATGAAAAAGCCCAGTTCCTTCACTCCTGCTTGCATGATGCAGTATAACAATAAACTGATACTGTTAACAAAATATACCAGAACAAAAGTGCGTTGTTCTTCAATAAATAATAAGCTTCGCAATGCTAAGTTTTCTGATATTACCATCGGTAGAAGAATTAAAGTTGGGGTAAGCATGGCAATTATTGCTCGCAGTATCACGCTCTCTGTATTACGAAACCAGGGCACAAACAGATACCTATATCCCATTGCTATGAGGAATCCAAGGAAGAACTGAGTTGAAAGAATAGCGAAAACGTTTCGTTTTCTCAAGCGATTGGTATTCGTAGAAAATATTTCACACACTTTTTTGGCCGCTATATAACTGGAATAGATCACTCCAAAGAGGAAAACTGCATTTCCAGGGTACCTATATATCGTTTGAGTAAAGTCTATATTCACTTGAAACAAAGCTGTTTTGTATATCACAACGGTTAAACCAAGAATAAAACCGAGCAGCAAAGTGGATGAGTAATGTGACTTAAATTTTTTCCAACCAAATAGCAAGATCAACATGAATTGAAACCAGAAATTAAGAGCAAAACCTTCAACATCGTGTCCAGCAATCACAAATTTCATAACGTCTTTAGGCAATGACTTATTGTTTACGAGCTGTTGGTAACAAATACTGGAGGTATTAACGTCTAAGTATAACACAGAAATCATTACTAAGCTGACAGGAATGACTGCAGCGGTTATCGTAAAACTTGTAAACAAACTTGTTTTACAAGAACTTAACAATCTTCTTGTTGGTTGTTGATCTGGATGTCGGATAGAAATGCTGCCATAGTTTGTAATCGTGTGTTCTAGTCCAGAACTTGATTCAGTATCTGAAGAATCAACTCCAACGAAGCGGCCATTAACATCTTCGCTGTTTAGCGGTCTGGCAGCTTGTTCAATCAACGGTCGCACTGATTCTGAACTGAAGAGAAATAGAAGCCCAACAACGATCTTGTCTAAGAGTTCTTGTAGCATACTGTACCTTGTTTTACTATGGTTTTACATATTCCCACTTTTGTGCATTTACTGCATAAATACAACACGCGTCACAGGTAGCCCGATAAGCAAGTGCAGCAGCTTATCGGGCTACTGTGCACGCGCATGCACTGTTACATCATGTCTGAAAATGTTGTAGTTTTGGTACTGGATGTCAGGAAGAACAGTGAGTACAACGACGCGTAACTTTATGCTGATGCCTATGTTTTTAGGTGCATTGGAGCGTTTCACTAAGAACATTCTGCTATTACAGCCGATTTCACAAAACTTTTGCCAAAATATTCCAAATGCGTAAGTTATTAATCAATAATTCAAATCCGCAAGTTCGTTGCGAACTTCAAAAGTTCATATTGAATTACACAAGCCGGTTTGTAAACAAAGCCTTTGATTGGTCCATGAATTGAATTAATCCAATCAAATGCTTTGTTTAAATTTATAAAACTTGTTTGTAAATTTCAATATGAACTTTGAACTTCGCAACGATCTTGGCGAACTTTGGAACGAAATTTGGAATATTTTGGCAAAAGTTTTATGAAATCGACTGTAATATCAACTATTCTTGGAATTACGTCATTTACTTTCAGGAATCCATGTCCTATGGCTGGTGTTTCTCGGTAGTCATAAACATGAAACATGAAAAGTTTTGTATCTAGAAATTGTTCTTTTCACAGTCAACGAAAATATTTGCAAAGCAAAACTATAGTATAGATAGTAATGTTAATATTTAACTAAATATTCATATTTTGAGTTGTAAACACGCTACCATATTTGGGCATGAGAGACAGACAGCACTAGGCAAGGAAAGAAACAATATAAAATATCTGTTGTGAAAAGGCAATAAACGAATATAAATAAAGAAATATCTAAGAAGGAGATATTAGAGCAACTAAATCGTCGGGCTGGCTACGCTGCCGAGTTTAATACAGTTGAGGCTGATCTTCACTCAGTACTAGTGGCGAAGCGAAACCTAATAAGAAATGACTTGCATATAGACCAATGGCCATAGTCCAGCTTTTCAACTGCATGAGGTCAAGTTTTCTTTGACAAGTAATTACACAGTGACATACATGTATGCAGTAGCTACTGCTTTTTTCTTTGTTTAAGAAAATATTGCCAATTTATTGCTACACAAACCAGCAGTTAGGTAGAGTAGATCATATGTCAAGCAACAATATGAGCAGTGATTTCTTAACAACTCACAGCTCAATCCCAAATGAAAGAGGTTTCAAAATGGCTTTTCTAAATATAGTGAGTTTACTAAAAAAAATAGATGAAATTAATTGTTCAATGGCAAACAAATTCATTGATCTCATTGCATTTAATGAAACAAGACTTGATGCAAATATAACCGATAACATGATTAATATAGATGGCTATGATATTGTCAAAAAAGACCGATCAAGAAATGGTGGTGGGGTTTGTATTTACTTGCGTAGCTCCATCAGTTATAAAGTAAGAAATGATCTGGTTCCAACTGAACTGGAAGCGGTCTGTATTGAAATTACTAAGCCGCATAGCAAACCATTTCTTGTAACCACAGTCTACAGCAGGGTTGCCAGATTTCTTGAATAATTAAGCCAAACCATCATTAGTGCTGTCACAAAAACAAAGAAAACAAAAGGCAAATACAATGAAAAACAAAGAGCATTGTAAAAAGTTTGGCTAATTTATGCATGCAATCTGGCAACCCTGGTCTACAGACCACCCAGTGTATGGAAAGCCAAAGCTGACAAAAGTGTGCTGAGATGTATATTTCTATTGTTGAGTTAGTGATATGAGTACTGAACGCAGTGAAATCGTATTGAAATGTTTATAGTGATAACTGAAATAAATATATGACGTGGCGAGAGCAATATAAGATCATTTGAGTTTTATAAGTTGATAGTCGAGAAGTATATGACAAAAAAGATAGTACGAGAAAAATATGTGTATTGAAATAGATAAGACGAGAAAAATATATATGATGAAACAGATAAGACGAGAATTTAAGGAAGGTCAGCGGAAGCTGTAAATCTCGTTATCGTTACTTCATGAGCCTAATATACTATTGAATTAGCATAATGGCGGCAAACAATCGTGCAGTTATTCGCAATTTGGTTGATCGAGTAAATGAGCTTTCAGAGATAATATCGCCGCAATCAACTGCTTCAGTGAATGCTGAAGTGAGAAGTGTGTTTTCACCGAGAACGTCTTCTCCAAATGCGCCTTCAAATGTGGAACCCTTGCCGAATTCCCTGATGCATTCGCAAGCTGAACAGTCAGATGCTCAACCTTCACGTGCTTTACCGAGTCAACAACGACGTACAACAGATGTTACTCGTCAGTTATCAGAATTTCAATCCGATCGTGCGTCTGAAAATCGTCTTCCCATCCGTAGAAATACCACTTTCCAGGCAAGGCGTTATTTCCCAGCTTCAAGGCCAAGCACGAATTATCAAAATCGTCGAAGGGGAAATCGAGTGCAAGGACAGACACCAGATAACAGACCATTCCTGCGAGACCTAATTCTTTTAAGTGGTCCACAGGACGAGGTTGTACCACGACAAGGAACTCGTTTAGTATTAACAGAAAATGGCCATTTTATCTCAGGTGTACGGTTTACCAAAGACCTTTCTGCTGCTGCAGTTGAGACCCGCATTATCGAAGCTTATAATGGAAAAATTCCTTCAAATGTGGACATAGAAATAATGACATCTGTTCACTCAAGTTTGACCACTCCCAACCTAGCACCAGGACAGCTTCTGGATGGTGTGATGATTCATAGAATTTTTAGGCAAAAGCCTTTATATATTCGTCCTAGTCAACGTTTATTGGACACAGGACATGAAAAACAGGTACTGAAGTGTTCAGGTGCTGGCTGGTGTATGTTTGTTAGTGGAATGTCCACAAATGTTTCTTTTAAATTGTTTAACTAATTTGTTTTACTTTCTGTAACTATAATTAAAAAATGCATTTTACATTATATTTTAGCACAAGAGGACTAACAACATTGATGAACTGGAATATGCAAGTACTGGTATGTACCGAGCATAGGCAGGATTCTTGCTGAGGGCTAAGCCCCAGAGATATTTTGGAAAACTGTTGTAATTTAACAGAAATATATTCTTCCACTGTAACCCATGGTAATATAATTTTAAGGTCATTCATCATACAGGTCTGCAAGTGATATAAGAATTTAAACAGTAAGTATCATGCCAGTGATCCTTTAAGGTTAGTAGTTTTGAGACTCATCAGTTGCAAGAATCAGTGCTGTCGATTGTCACTGGTCAAATGATTGTCTGTCAAGAGCAAATAAGTAACCACAAACCATAGTAATGTGCTGCGGAAACCTGGTCAAGTGTGACATAGCTGGATGTAAACATAAAAATGTAAATTAAAACATGCAAAGGATCACTGGCTAGCATGATACTCACTCTTTGATTTCACTGAGTCAATGGGTATTTTCCATGCTGTTTTAAAAAGTGAAAATTGTGGTGGATAAATGAAACACAAAGAAAAGGACATTATACCAAACCTACTACTACTTGACTGTTTCCAGTCAAGGGTGAAAGTTAGGTTTTAATCGCTTCCCCCATGGGGAGAGGGAGTAAAACCCAAACAAACCAATTAACCAAAACTCTAAACTTGTGATACCACAAGGAATATACTTCTGCACCAAATAATTTGATTTGAGGGAGTATATAACTGTATGTTTTTAGTGCAAAGTAAACCTCAAAAAACTTTCAAAGAAACATTGCAGTATTGTGATGAGTGGTGAACAAAATGTTTTCAGACCACATTAATTAAGTCGCAAAGTCATAACAATGTTTCCTTAGTCATGCCTATTCAGAAACTTTGCACTATCCTTGGATCCCTAGTTTTTTATAAAACTGCATTTGCCTGGTGTTTTTAACAGCATTTAATGCCGATTATTATAGTGACCGGTGAAGTCAGTCAAAATGAGACATCAGAGTCAACCACAGATGATGTGCTGCCGTCAGAACCTGATGATTGTTTCACTGTTATCATGGACATATTGGAAGAACCAGAAAATTCATCAGAAATATCTCTTTTCTGTGATCAACAAGCAACAATTCGTAAATTTAAACAATTTTATTTGAAATTTTTGGAATTGAACTTTGTTTTAAGGCAATTCCAAGCATATTCATCCCCCATCCTGGGCAAACCCAGGGGGATAGCAAGCATGTGAAAATGCCCTGCAGAGGGACTACAAAATCTGTTGCAATGCCTTTACTCCAAGGACAGCTGGAATATACATAGACAGTGTCAAGGAGATGCTTCTGTTTAGAAGATTTCGATGTTGTTGAAGTCAAATTAAATAACTGTTCTGATACTGAAATTGTTGGGGGGGGGGGTCGTATTGGTGGGTAAAAGAATCGTCAACTTTAAATGCCTTGCCCCCAAGAAATGGTGTGCATTCGAAAATGTGCCCAAAATGTGCTTGGCAGTAGAATGCCCTAAGGGGAATGGCCATGAGTTGACTCTGATACATTACTTTTTGTTATATATTTATATGAGTGCATAAATACTTAGTAATCTTTTTGTTTTCAGATCAAGAGGCTAATTTAATTGATCCAGTTACGACATCAGGTATGTAAATGAATATTATTTACCATGTAGTAATCTCACACATACTGCAACTAATACCTATAAGAAAGCAGCTTATTTTCTAAATGGCTGGGGAAAACTGTTTAAGATAATTTTGTCTAGACTAGCAAAAGTCTGGACTAACAAAAATATACTTGGACGCTCAGAATATGCGATTCAGTTTTCGTGTTTAAAAACATTGCTGCACTCACCAGGGTAAATATTATGTCCGACACTTAAACCAATTGCGCTAGATTACTTTATCGATATATTACTCTGTGTATTACTCTTTATTGATATATTTATTATTCTTAATTGCAGATTATCAGCTTATTTTATTTTTCTTCAGAAAGAGATTCGATTGACATCCAGTGGCAACCACGACCTGTTGAGGATAGAACAGTACAAAAAATCACCGTGCATCGAGCCACAATTCGATCCGATATCATATCTATTTTCAAAGTTCCAGATGTGATCAGTTATAATCTTTATGCAACAGTTATCGACATGAGAGGGGAAGAAGAAGCTGGGAGAGGCATTGGTGTAATGCGTGATATTCTTACCCAATTTTGGCATGAGGTTTACAATGCCTTAACGATTGGTGCAAGCGAGCGTTCACCTATAATAAGGCATGACATGCAGAAGGATGAGTGGCAAGCTTTGGCTAGAGTTATTCTATATGGGTTTTCCACCCTTAATTACTTTCCTCTTCGAATGTCACCAGTAATCATTTCTACTTGTTTATTTGGTGAAGAAATTTTGAGTAGGCAGTTTCTGCTCGAAGCATTTCGTAAGTATGTTACCAGCGAAGATCAAAAAGTGTTTGATGCATGTTTGAGTGATGAATGTGATGTCAATGACGAAGACATTATAGACTTTTTAACCGCATGGAAGTGTTGCAGAGTTCCAACGAAAGATAATATCAAAGATATCATTTTCGAGTTAGCGCACCAAGAACTGGTGCAGAAACCGCGGTACGTTGTACATTGTTGGGCGCCCATAATGAAGATGCTCCAGTTTCATGAAAGCTTCCAGACTCTCGATGGAGTCCTTCGACTTTTCTTGGAGAAGCAGCCAACTGCCAAGAGGCTACTGAAATCACTGGAAGTAGAAACATCAAATGAAATTGAGCGGTTAACTTTAGACCACCTGAAACGATACGTAAGGTCGCTGGAAGGAAAAGCAATTGAAAGATTTCTTCACTTCATTACTGGCGCAGATTGTTTAACTGGCCATCCTATTAAAGTTATATTCAACTCACTTTCTGGACTTCAGCGCCGACCTATCTCGCATACCTGTGGGCCCACATTAGAAGTTCCTACCACTTACGAGAGCTATGCTGACGTTGCATCTGAATTTAACAATGTCTTAAAAGACGAACAAGCATGGTCATTCGATATTATTTAAACTAAAATGACGCCATTGATGTTGAGTTTTTTAAACTTTTTTAGACAAAAACATATAACAACCATATTTTAAAAGATTTGATGAAGTTGTAACTTTTCACTGGGCTCAACTTCGGGTTGCTTAGTATCTATAATGTTCTTAAAAACTGTTGGGTTACTTGTGTTTCATTTATAATTGTTTAAGTTCGTTTTCGTACAGATATAATGAAATATATATTATGAATGTATAATTGTTATTTCAAAGTACTGAGATTAAAAAAAAAACGGTAACGTCAGTTTTGTCTTGACTAAACATTATTTTCAGTGGCGGCACCACACTAAACTGAATTGGGGGGGGGGATGAAGGGCAAAGGAATGTTTTTTTTTGTTGGGGGGGGGGGCAAAGTTGTTTTCAAGCGTAATACGAATGATAGTCAATAGATTGGCCATAATTTTAATAAAACTTAGACGAATTGCGAAACATTGTAGCAATTTTTTTGGGGGGGTGGAGCAAACTTGGGGGCAGGACACAAGTTTGGATGGGGACAAATGACCCCCTTTGCCCTCCCCTTCTCTGGCGCCGCCACTGATTTGGCTTTCATGCATGCATTCTTGTCCACGCAAGCCGATTTGATATCACTTATTAGATTAGAAAAAATACAGTTTTTATTGCATCTATATGTTTTTTAGTCCCCGAATATTTATTCTCTTTCTTGGTTATGAAGTTCATTCACAATGTCCAGTGCACTTAAATAATTTTCTATTCCATGATTTCCGTCGTCGTTTAAGGGGTCAACACGATCACATAAATACGTTAGTTGTTCGTCAGTAAATTCCACTAAGGAATTTGGCACAATCATGTTGTTTGATACTACATCTGGAACTGGACCACCATAGTCGACACCGTACTCGTTGAAGTTCACTAGTGGAGATTCATCTGTTAAGGGTATCATATTTGATTGCCATATCGCCAAGGGAGACTGATTCCTGGATGTTCTAAGGCCATGATGATTCCATTGCTGCCTGAATTCAAACAACGAGGCATTGATTCGAGGTAAGAAAATGAAATGAAGGCAAAATAAGTGTATTTCGTCCAAAGGATCAAGCAACATGTTATCTTCCATGAACTTAAAAATACCAATGTACAATGCGGATGACACTCTATTCACTTCCGCCCACAATCTTTCAATTCTTTGATTGTGAACGGAACGTCCTGCGATAAAACTCCCTCTATTTTCACCACGGCGTGCGATCATTTCTCGTGCGACATCCACGTTCTCGACTCCACGATCGCCTCTTACTCTTGAAGGCAGCCCAAAATCGTCCACTCCTTTTCTAAAAAGCTCAAGAACGGTTTGAGCACAGTTGTTAGTACAACAAGTAAGATAAACTACAGTTCTACTAAATCCATCGATACAACCATGTATGACAAAGCGCCATGTTATCATCTTATGGTTTGAATCAATGTGCCAAAGATAGTTGGGTCCAGGGACACTGTAAACTCTCCTGCAAATCGCGTATCTTCGGCGCATTTGTCTACCAATTGGGTCAACCCTCAAAAGACTTTCCCTCACTCTTTCTCTTTGAACATTAACATTTCGTGCCTTCAGACTTCCGATTACGTATACTTCTCCACTGTAGGGAGTAAGGTGAAGAATGTTTTCGATATGAGTATCCAATTCTTCATCGAAAATTTCTGAGAAACTATCGAAAATTCCGTATTCGATCCTTCTACGACTCAGCGTTCGTTCTGATGCACCCAAAAAGGCAGCAATCGTTTTCCAGTTCATGCCTGTGTCCCTGAGTTGTTCTATTTGATCTTTGGTTATATCATAGGCTGGGCGGCCACCTGTACTTGGTAAAAATGATGTAACGGCTCTGCACCTTTCACGATCTTCTGATTGTAGAACAGCACTTATGTTACCCATCTCTGTTTCAATTCCATTTATCAATTCTTCAAGCAACCAGCTAATCGAGGGCCTTTCACTTGCTTCACCATCCAACTGAAATCCACTAGTTGTATACAAGACGCTGTTATTGACAGCAAAGAAAATGGCTGTCACAATAGGCAAGCTTTGTTCAAGCTTTTGTTTGCAATGCTGTAAATTTACAGGATCTCTGAGGTAAAGGGACTGCTGAATGTGAAAAAATAAACTGTCAAGCATTCCAAAAAAATCTGCGAGTTCTTCACAAGAATCATTAACACTGTTTGCAGTCGCCATGTTTTCAACAATGGCGAAGTGTTCGGTTGGGTCGTTTAGCGTTTTAATTAATTCTCGTCTTATCTGTTTCATCATATATACTTTTCTCGTCTTATCTATTTCAATATACATATTTTTCTCGTACTATCTTTTTTGTCATATACTTCTCGACTATCAACTTATAAAACTCAAATGATCTTATATTGCTCTCGCCACGTCATATATTTATTTCAGTTATCACTATAAACATTTCAATACGATTTCACTGCGTTCTAAGTACTCATACCACTAACTCAACAATAGAAATATACATCTCAGCACACTTTTGTCAGCTTTGGCTTTCCATACCAGTGAATCATCAGAATTCTTTGATCATTTTCAAAAACTGATCAAAGCTATTGATAATGAAAACAAAGAAATGTATACCCTGGGTGATCTGAACTGTGATATGTTAAAAACAGATAGTGATTCAAACATGCCAACAAAGAAATTAAAGTCCTTATATGAATTATACCAGTTAACACAACTGATAGATGAAGCTACTCGAGTGACTATGACAACCACCAGTCTTATCGATCATATTGTCACTAATACACCAGAGAAAATCTCTGATTCTGGTGTGATTCACACAGGTATTAGTGATCATAGCATGGTATTTGCAATCAGGAAAATTTCTGTCATTATAAAGAAACAAGAAAATACTCTTGAAATTAGAAACATGAAAAATTTTGATGAGAAAAAATTTGCTGAAAAACTGCTAAAACAACACTGGGAATATGTATATTTTTTTGCTGAAGATCCAAATGCCATGTGGGAAATTTGGAAGAAATTATTTCTAGAGGTCCTAGACCAACATGCACCACTTCAACACAAAAAGATAAGATCAAACAAAGTCCCTTGGATTACAAGTGATATAAAGAAACTTATGAATACAAGGGACAATTTTAAACGAAACGCCATTTTGACAAACAATGAAAATGACTGGTTAAACTTTAAAACAACCAGAAACAAAGTAAATATAGAACTAAGAAATGCCAAAAAAGATTACTATTCCTCGAAAATAGCTGGTCAAAAATTTAATCCAAAGAAAGCTTGGAAAAGTATAAACAACTTATTAGGTAGGCAAAACAAACCAACTGTGATAAATGAACTACCGACTACGTGTAGGTGAAAATAATTTAGCAAATCATAAAGATATTGCGGAGGGTTTTAATGAATATTTTTCAAATATTGGCCCAAATCTAGCTAGCAACATAGATTCTACAAGTTACAATTTTGAAACGCATGTCAAAAATGCTAAATCAGAGTTTGCTGCATTCCAGCATGTTACTGTCAGTCATGTCTCTCGTCTTTTACATGGACTTTCCAGCAATAAAGCAACTGGAATTGATAAAATTTCATGCAAAATCATTAAATTAGCCGCACCTGTCATTTCAGATTCGTTGACACTTATTTTCAATCGGGCTATGGCTCTATCTGCTTTTCCTGATGAATGGAAAGTGGCTAGAGTAATTCCTTTGTATAAAAGTGGCCAAAGTAATATCCCTGGAAACTACAGACCAATATCAGTTTTACCAGCCATTAGTAAAATTATGGAGCGAGCGAATATTATATGACCAACTTTATAGCTATTTAACAAAATTTGAGCTTCTCAGTGATTCCCAATTTGGATTTCGAAAATTTCACTCCACAGCGAGTGCATTATTAGACTGTACTAATGAATGGTATGTGAATCTAAACAGAAAAATGTTTAACCTGGTAGTTTTAATTGATCTAAAAAAAGCCTTTGATACTGTTGATCACCAAATTTTGTTGAGAAAATTAGAGCTTTATGGAGTAAGGGGACAAGCTTTAACTTTGCTCCAATCGTATCTCACTAACCGAAATCAGAAGTGCCAAATAAAGAACTCCTTTTCATCTGAGCGCCTAATCAAATGTGGTGTACCACAAGGCTCTATCTTAGGGCCATTATTCTTTTTGTTGTACATCAACGATTTGCCTCACTGTGTAAACAAAACAAAGCCACGGATGTTTGCTGATGACAAAAACCTGACTGCTTCAGCAAATTCTTTGACTGACCTAGAGGCTGCGGCAAATTCTGATTTGGAGAACCTTAGAAAATGGTTAATAGCCAATAAACTTAGCCTCAATGTAGCAAAAACTGAGTTTATGTTGATTGGCTCAAAACCAATAATAAAAAATATCTCTACTTCTCATCCAAATGTTTTCATTGAAAATCAACAAATTAAAAAAGTAAGCGAATGTAAAACTCTTGGAGTAACAATTGACCAGCATTTATCTTGGAAACGTAATACTGACAAAATTTGCAAAAAAGTAACAGCAGGAATCTCTGCTATTCGTCGCATCAAACCATTTGTTGATCAAGATACACTTGTTTTGATATATAACGCAATTGTTCGTCCGTACTTTGACTACTGCTGTGAAGTATGGGATGTATTTGGCGAAACCCAATCAAAACGGCTCCAAAAACTGCAAAATAGAGCAGCTAGAATTATTCTGAATTTAAGCAATGACGTACATCACACGATTGCTTTACATGCTTTGGGCTGGGAGCCACTCCAAACAGAAAGGAAGAAAGCTAAAGCAAAGATGATGTACAAGGTTTTAAACAAAACGGGTCCCAAATCACTCACAAATCTATTTACGTATAAGAGTGAGAAAACTAATTATCACCTTCGGGACATTTCAAGTGGTCTCTGGTTACCCAAACCACGTACAAATAACATGAAAAAAAGTTTTATGTACGACGGGGCACATCTTTGGAATTCTATACCAAAAGATATTAGGGAAAGCAAGTCGCTTTCTTCCTTTCGAAATAGAATCGCTGCTCATATCAGTGCGTAAAAACTTGTAGTCATTTACCTGTAAATAATCTAAAACTTTCCTATGTCTTAAACTTATATATTTTGTAAATAGCTTATATTATTCCACATGTAAAATTATTTTCTGGCACACGCCCCCCGTGGAAATCAGCTGCGGTTGACGGGGTCAGCGTGTATAAATAAAGTTATACTACTACTACTACCACTACCACTACCACTACCACTACCACTACCACTACCACTACCACTACCACTACCACTACCACTACCACTACCACTACCACTACCACTACCACTACCACTACCACTACCACTACCACTACCACTACCACTACCACTACCACTACTACTACTACTACTACTACTACTACTACTACTACTACTAGTTAAATTTACCAAGGAAAACTTGTCATTGAAAAATTGTTACACTGGTAAATGAACTTGTCAAGGAAAACACGCTAGTCGTCTGTACGCAGCTTTGGATTAATATAAACTATGTATTAAAATATGTTCAGACTGCGTGCATGCGCCGGCGTCACAGTTATTTAATACTTTTTGTGAATGCACTGGAAAGGCAGGCCAAATTATGCGCTAATGACATTTGTGATACAGCCTGACTTGGACCCTTTAAATTCGATCTGAAATAGGAATATATCCAGGACTTACAATTTACATATCTTAAACAATAACGAAAATCAAAGTATAACTTAAATTTATTATCGCAATTCGCAAATGATCGGTATTCTCGGATCTTCACCAGTGCTAATAAAGAGGGAACTTAGTAAAGAACGAAAAATGTTTATAGTTGTATTTCTTAGTAAAACGGCAAATACCATTAAAAATTATCATTGAATGTTTTGATAAAACTGCGACGAAAAAATTGTTAATCCAATCGTCGAGACACCTAATTTGCACATGACAAAAAACCCTAAATATCTCTAAAACCTATGCTAAAACCTGGCAAGATATCGAGAAATGTTGTGCTGTCTGATTAAAAATCGTCATCGCACTGGCACCAACATGCAATGGCAATATTTCTGCAGTCAAAAATAACGCAAACATTTAGGTTGTTTTTGCTTTGTTATACCCAAAAGGTGTTCTGTTTTTTAAAAAATACAAAGCCGAGATAATCTAATTGGCGGGCCTCGCGAGTCGCGACTAAAAGGCGCGACTCAAGACAAAAAGGCGCGACTCAACAAAAAAGCGCGACTCAACAAAAAGGCGCGAGTCACCAAATTTAGCTGAGGAGGGAGCGCGTAGCACGACAATAAGCGTACTGTTTTGCTATATTAAAACTATTCTCACTCACTGGGACTGTATCTACTTCACCAAATTTAGCTAAAGCGCGAGCCCGAAGGGCGAGTAATTGTCGCGCTACGCGCTCCCTCTTTAGCTAAATTTGGTGGAGAGTCGCGCTTTTTGTTGAGTCGCGCTTTTTTGTTGAGTCGCGCTTTTTTTGTTGAGTCGCGCCTTTTAGTCGCGACTCGCGCCTTTTAGTCGCGACTCGCGAGGCGCGCCAATTAGATTATCTCTACAAAGCCGTGAAACTGAAGGGAACAGGTAATTTGCGAGCTGTGAAGTTGCGAGCTGTGAAGTTGCGAGTTGCGAGTTGCGAGTTGCGAGCTGCGAGTTGCGAGCTGCGAGCTGCGAGCTGCGAGCTGTGAGTTGGACAGATCATGCAATAAAATATTTTAACTGTTATGATTTTGTGTTCAATATAAACCACTGAGTTTTGACTGTAGTTTGCCCAATGCCGGCGTTTTTTTCCATGTTTGCCTTTTCAAACATTGCAGCTTCACAATTAACCTGAAAGTGTGTGTCAAATTGAGCCCCAAAATTTCAATCATTCGTAAAACGAGTTGTTCCCCCTACGTCAATAATCACAATGTTACTCAGTCTTACTCAGTCTAGTTTTTCAATAATTTGGACATGGGAATAGATATTTAAAATGGTCAAATATGCCTGAGTGGTTGCATCTAATTAAAATAAACTGGATGTGACCGGATGAACTGGATGAAAACACTCGCGGGGAGCTTGCGATGTGACTCTTGCGAGAGTGGGAAAGAGCCTTCATGCCTTCAAAAAAGGGAATTTCAGGTAGTTGTCCAATTCAAGAAAAACCTCAGGCAATACTTTCCCGTACACACCTCGCACTCGGTTAATATGTCCTTAATACTAAACGCTTGAGACATCAAAATTTTCCTCTTTTCCAGCATGAGTTGGGAGATAATTTTTTAACTGTTTATGAACTAAAATTGTTTAACCAAGTTGTTTCGTGTGCAAAGGCAAGGATGTTTATCATAAAAATTTTATTCATTATATAAATAATAATGGATCAGAATAACAGACTACCAGAATATATGATAACATGAAAATTGTCATTATAGCCATAAAAAATAACTGCCATGCATTATTCAGATTAAGCTAACCGCATTAATTAAGGAATAGCTTGAAAAAATGATGTGATAAATAATCATATACTCGTTTAAAGCCTAAACAGGCTAAGTATTAAGTATAAATTTATAAATATAAACGAAAATATACCTCATACGTACCACCCACGGTGACCACGCGATGTTTTATTCAGTATCAGTGCTTCCATTTTCAAAAACACAAATTTCTGTTTGAATTATGTTGGACATTTCCGTGAAATTCCCTTTTTTGAAGGCATGAAGGCTCTTTCCCACTCTCGCAAGAGTCACATCACAAGCTCCCTGCGAGTGTTT
The DNA here is from genome assembly GCA_963855995.1 of Muricea muricata. NCBI lineage: Eukaryota > Metazoa > Cnidaria > Anthozoa > Malacalcyonacea > Plexauridae > Muricea > Muricea muricata. Next base: position 4,947,247 of record OY979717.1, read on the forward strand.
TCATCCAGTTCATCCAGTCACATCCAGTTTATTTTATTTAGATGCAACCACTTAGGCATATTTGACCATTTTAAATATCTATTCCCATGTCCAAATTATTTAAAAACTAGACTGAGTAAGACTGAGTAACATTGTGATCATTGACGTAAGGGGGACAACTCGTTTTACGAATGATTGAAATTTTGGAGCTCAATTTGAAAAAAATTTTCAAATCAATTGTGGAGCTGCAATGTTTGAAAAGGCAAACATGAAAAAAAACGCCGGCATTGGGCAAATTGCAGTCAAAACTCAGTGGTTATATTGAATACAACATCATAAAAGTTAAAATATTTTATTGCATGATCTGTCCAACTCGCAGCTCGCAGCTCGCAGCTCGCAACTCGCAACTCGCAGCTCGCAACTCGCAACTCGCAACTTCACAGCTAGCAGATTAACTAAACTCGAAACTGAAGGAACAGGTTTCTAAATAAAAGTAAAGCGTACCAGGCGTATCACATGGATGTGCGTATAGCATTAGCAACTTTAGCGCTCTTGCCTGTGTTTCCAATGTATCCTGCGACTATCTGTGTCGAGATTTTGAGGCAATATTTTGGTGAAGTTTATACGTAACTGTGTACACGAGCAGCATAGCCTTAATGCGAATCTTCCTTCTGATGCAAAATACAACACTTCACTAAGCGAAAATGATCCTAATTTTTTTACCTTTATATTGTAGTCTTTACTCCTGGGTTCAAAGTGTATACTTAAATAAATTCTCCATGAAGACGTAACATTATAATGATGCATGTCATTGAGAACTTTAAATTGTAATCCTATACCGAACGTATACCTAACTGATGGGTAAAACTATCAAAGAATTTCTATAACTATATGTGTAACTAGTTACAATATTTTACAATAGCTAAATCTGTTTCAATTTTTTTTCAGAGTTTCTTAAGTTTAAAGAGGAACATGGTAATGATTTTTTCCATATTGTCCAAACACCAAAGCTTGCATGTGAAATCACACTTCAGGTATTTATTCTCAGTTTATTCTTTGCCTTTGGATGTTTATAATGTAGCATCAAGTTGTTTCGTATTTGTATACGAGTAATTACAATTTTATAGTATTACAAGTAAAAATTTGTATAGTTAAGTACTATATACTACAGCAAATTATGAATATGTAGATCCCTTCACAGGTTTCTCTGATGGTGTTAATATTTTTATATACGGCTTGAAATTTTTTTTCAATCCGACAGCTAACCCAAGCCGTACATAAAAATATTAATAGCATCAGAGGTGCCTGCGGAGAAGGCTACTGAATAGGAGTCCTTACTAATCTTGCACCCGCATTCCCTGCATGCGTCATCATTGGTTAGAACTTGAGGGCAAGTAAAGTGAAGCCCTAATGAGTCCAATCTTAACTCTAATCCTAACACTAAGTTTAAAGTTGTAAAAGTCAAAAATGGTAACAACTCTCGAATCATTTCTCACATACCCGGAATTGTAGAAATTTCAATAATTTTTATTTTCAGCCTATACGACGGTTTGATTTGGATGCTGCTATAATATTTTCAGATATTTTGGTAATTCCACAGGTATATCAGTCTACTATATAAAGGCATATAAATGATAAAACCCCATTTCCATTCATTTACTTTAAAATTCGTTTGCATATTTATTAAATCTAGGCCCTTGGTATGACATGTGAAATGGTTAAGGGTAAAGTAAGTCATTGTTTTTTTTTTTTCAACATGAGTACGGTGTATATAATATTTTTACAGCAGACATTGAATATGTGTCTCAACCAGGAGAGTTAAAAATACTTTAATTAACCACAAAGAGAATCGAACACACGACCTTGATGTTACTAGCTTCATGCTAGCGTCATGTGCTGAATGTCGTAAACATAACTCGTTTATTATATCAGTCCAGCTCTGAACAATACTTAGTTCGACAATGATATGTAATACGGTGATTTTGTCCACTTAGTATTAACAACTATTGTACTCGTAATATGAGTGCTGGAGGGTGTAGCTCTGTTGGAGAAGGTTTAGGCGGCTGCATTTACTCGGCAAGCCAGCTAGCAGTTACCTCCACTGGGCTGCTGTCTTATAGGTAGAAGAGACATCCGGGCCATCCAATTTGACAAATATGATTGATGCCGAGAATTAACCCCTCCAACGCCTTCCTCGCGAGAAGGGGATTCGAAGCATGAACCCACTCCAAAGGCGTTCGCAACCCAGGCACCGGTCTCAAACAAGATGACAAGCCGATCGAAGAATGAGGTAAGGGGGGAGTTAAATGCAGCACAGATAACAGTCACCAAACCACCGTTTCCAAATCTCGGTGACATGATCTGGAATTTCCGCAACCGCTGCCAAGGTAGCTGGCTATACGAACTCTGCGACGTGAGCAATTGCTCAGTACTTAGGCGGTCGCGGGGATGGAACAGAGAGCCATTCATTAACCAAGGACGGCGAGACCGGTGAACTGTTGGAACAAATGAACAAGGAGCCAGGTGTGGAGCCCCGGTGGAGGAACGACAGGGGCGAATTTCGCGCCAGGAACGGGGTTTTTTTATTTCAAATGAACAATCAGGTTTTAGGAAAAATTATTCGAGTGAAACGTCCTTACTTGCAGTTGCCAACAGATGGTGCTGCAATATGAACAAAGGTCTTTTGAATGGAGTTTTATTTCTGGATTTAAAAAAAGCATTTGATTGTGTAAATCATCAAATCTTATTAAACAAACAAGACGCCTGCTAAGGCGTTCACTCCGCCTGCCAAACGAAAATGGGCACAAGGCCAGGCAGGGCTGTAACTAGAGAGTTCATTGGGGGTGGGGTACATTCACTTATTTCTGTTCTGCCCAACTAATTCCTTTTTAAATCAATTATTAGGGTACCTTCCAAGGCATTTTAAGACATTGCTAGCACATCTTATATAATCAGTAAGATAACCAAAAATCAATGTCTGAGTGACCTGCCAGGCACTCTGTCCAGAGTCCTAGTAGGATTGCATTTTTTAGAATTTAATTTAGATTAAAGACTTTCATAGTACATACGTTAAACAAGATTCTTTTGCCATAATACCACCAACATATAACTGTTTTATTTTGCAAGTAAAGAAAATTTTACTAAAAGTGTATACAATACATCAATCTATTAAATCCATCAATGGACCTTTCCCCCTTTAAGACAAAATTTTGAAAAAATCGAAATAGGCAAAAATATCACCATAGCTTGAAAGAGCATCCCAAGTTTACTAAAGTTGCGAAGTTTGGTTGTGAAATGTTGCAAACTGTAGAAAATATAGCCTTGCAAATTTGGCAAATTTTGTATATATTTGTGTTACGCGTAGGAAAATGATAATCAAAAGTACCAACTGATTATCACTTTTCCGCCCGTAATACAAATATATACAAAATTTGCCAACTTCGCAAGGCTATATTTTCTACATTTTACAACATTTCACAACCAAACTCGGCAATCTTACTAAACTTAGGGTGCTCTTTCAAGCTGTGGTGATATTTTTGCCTATTTTGAATTTTCTCAAAATTTCATGTAAAAGGGGAAAGGTCCATTTATTAAATCTATCTATTCTGTAGCACAATGCATGAAGTCTCCACGACATAATTTGTTGGGAAAATGTTGGCTAGCCTTTTGATATATTGACAAGCTTTGAATTAGATATTTGATGTGTTGATAAGGTGTCAGGTAAATATTTGGCATGTTTATAAAATGTTGGTAAGGATTTTGACTAGTTGACAAGTTTTCGAGCAGACTTTTGACATGTTGATAAGATCTGAGTTAGTCTTTTGATATGTGGACAAGCTTTGAAATGGACTTTTGACATGTTGATATGCTCCTAGTTAGACTTTTGGCATGTTGACAAGATGTTGGTTAGGTTTTTGGCTTGTTGACAAGATGTCAGGCTTTTGGCTTGTTGACAAGATGTTGGTTAGGCTTTTGGCTTGTTGACAAGATGCCAGTAAGGCTTTTGGCTTGGTGACAAGATGTCGGTTAGACTTTGACCTGTACATGCCCACAAGTTGTCAGTTAGACTTTCAACATGCTGACAAAGTATTTACTTCCAGAAAGCTTCAGGTGTCAGTTAAAACATTGGTATATAGGCAGGGTGTCTAATAAAGTTTTGGCAAATTGAGAAAGTGCCAGTTGAAATTTTACTAAATTTAAGTTAAATTTTGTTCTTTTTTTTATTTTGCATTTTTGAGTTTTTTTCTTGCTATTTTAATAATAGATGGTTTGCAATCGACGCCATCTTGGTTGGCTTTTGAAACACATGGCAACCACAAAGTATCTATTCATTATTTCCGATCCTATCGAGCCATACATCTCTAAAGTATCATTCATAATACGCTAAAACTAACGATCAAATAGTAAATTGACACAAGTACTTCGCTGCAAACAGCTGAAGTAATTTGCAGAGTCAACCAAGATGGCGCCCAATGACACGAAATGACGTCATGTGCAAACCAAGAATTATAGCAACGATCTGTACAGTAATCGACTTAAAAGTATTTCTGTGATCTGTATTTTCTGTGATATCCAATTTGAAATCCTTTCTCTGAGTCAACTATTCAACAATAAACATGTCAATTTTTTTATAAAGAAAGTTATTATACATAAATACTATAGATAAAGACTAAAATGCCGCACTCAGCTATGACTGTTGACGTTTTAACAAAACAAGTGGTAAAATCGCTCATAAAAACAACAAAAATTAAAAATTAGACTAAGCTGTTAAGTCTGAAGTCTCCACGATATAATTTGTTGGGAACTTTTGACTAACATATGTATTTCTGGAATTGGAATGTAAAATGTCTCTTACCTTTTATAATTATATGAGATCCCACAAGCAAATAAATCATTTTGCACGAAATATTGGCATCTCAACTTAGGTAGAAATAGAAAACCAACGTGTTTAGAATTAGGAACACATTTCCTGGACTCACTCCTTAATCATGGAATGATGGAGTTTATCAAAATTTGCCGTTTTAAAACATTTCTGGAGCAATTTTTTGATAAAGAACCTTCCTGTTCCTTTTTGTTCACTATTACATGTTAAAAATTGTGTTTTGTATATAGATACTTCAGTAGAATTTGCGTTTGATTCTTGTGTAGAAATTTCTAAATTTCCTTAAAACTAGGAATACAACACAAAATGACGGAAGCACGCTCTCATCGCTCCTCGGTAAAGTTTCGCGGTGGAGTTTGTCGTTTTAAAACATTTTGCATGGGAATTTTTGCACGTAAAACCTTCTTGCGGTTTAGATGTTGTAGCATACATGTTAAAATGTGTGTTTTGTTGACACATTCCGCTGGAAATTGAGTTTAAACGCCGTGTTTAGGTCGGCTCACGCGGCTTGTGCCCAGCGGTATCACCAATGAGCGGCGGCACCGACTTCTGACACCGAAAAAAAAAACAGAAACGGGGCGAATTTAAAACTCCGCCTCGCCTACGGCAGGCGGAGTAATTAGCAATGTATGGAGTTCGTGCATGGTCGGACGTTAAATTGGTTTGAGTCATATCTCTCCAACAGAAAACAAACTTGCAAATTAAACAACATATTTTCCGAAATGAGACAAACTAAAATTGGTGTGTGCCGCAAGAATCCAATCTGGGACCTTTATTGTTTCTTGCTCATGTCAACGACTTGCCTAGCTGCCTAGATAATGCTAGTGCAAGTATGTTTGCTGAAGACACAAATATCAGCAACTGGTCAAACAGTACAGGAACTCCAAAATAATTTGAATAACAACTTAGAAAAAGTACATCATTGGCTCCTCGCAAATAAATTAACTCTTAGTTATAATAAAACAGAGTATATGATTTTTGGTCAAGACAAAAAATTTTAAATATTTAGGAAGAACCAGTAATAAGCATAGGTAATGAAACGATTAAGACAATTAGCAAATGTAAAACTCTTGGTGTTATAATTGATGATAAATTGTTATGGAAGTACAATGAAGTCTGTGCCAAAGTTTCAAAAGATTTTGGAATATTGAGAAGGGTCAAAGCGTTTGTAACTCAACCTGTTATGCAATCCATACATAACAGCTTAATCCTTCCATATTTAGATTATTGTAATATGGTGTGGGAAAATACAGCTAAATATAACCTGCAAATGATTCCAAAAATTCAAAATAGAGCAGGTTATCGATTATGGTTTCAATTAACGTGCGATCAGGCCTTTGTTTTTCGCGTAGTATAGAGCATGATCACGCCTTAGGCATGTAATAGGCCAACTATTATAGGCCATGTACTAAAACCCCCGAAACGTCCAAACAAATTAAACGAAGCGACCGCCGACGAAATAATGTCGATCAATATGTGACACTGTGACCGACACAGTTAGTTGATAAAATATCATTGAATTTATGTAGGGACCTCATTTTCCGGAACCGTTGAGAGAACCGGAAGATATTAAGGTTGGTCTATTTCTGTAATATTTATGTGTTGCATTGTGGGAGGCAGAAATTTGTAAGCATATGCTTGTAAAATGGTAAAAATACGTGGCTAAGATCAAAATTTAACCGCTCATTGACGCGGACGGATGGTTAATCTGGGACTACAGTTGACTATAGTAAAGTTTAGATGTTTAATAATGACTGTTGTTATAGTTGCCACCAGGCCTTAAAATATCGGTCGGTCACGGACATTTGTCCGACCCATTCGTGAAATTGTCCGACGAAGAGTGAAAAACACCGGACATTCTGTCCGACCGAAGAAACATTGCGGATTAATTTTTGTCCGACTTAACTATATTAATGTTCGACCAAACCACAGACGAAACACTAACTTTTGTTGACTTATCGGCCCGTAAATATCTGAAAATCAGAGCTGTCATATCATCCGCCTGAGCTTTACAGGTCGAATTCAGTTTAAGTGAATTTAGATTGAGAGGGTATTAGGTTCTTGCAGAGTTTCCATGCGGCGTAAGTTAATCGTAACGACGCATGACTGTCTGACATTTACTATCGGTGCAATTAGTGCCATCGGTATCGCCGTCCGACATAATTTAAGGAATGTCAGACCCATTCTGATAGACACCGGACATTTTGACAGACGAATTGCTAGACGATGTTTTAAGGCCTATGCTACTGTTGCTGAATATATTAGGTAGACTATTCCTTTGTTAAATTTTATGCAGAGACTGAACGAAAATGTCATTGTTGAAGAAACACTGAGTTACGTGATGGATGCAATAACATTAACAAGACACACACTGGAAGGAAAAGTGCCTTTAATTGGCTTCTCCGGAGCACCCGTAAGTTTTTCTTTTGTAGTAATCTAACCGTCGGTCTAGTTTGTAAATAAATATATTTTGCTGACGTTATAATGCCTTTTCCGATTTTTCATGTATCACGTAATGTGCAGTGGACATTGATGGCGTATATGATTGAAGGTGGAGGAAGTAAGACGATGTCGAACGCTAAGAAATGGTTGTATAAACACAATGAAGCGACGTCATTGTTATTGCAGAAACTGACGAATGTTATTGTTGATTATCTTGTCGCACAAGTGAAGGCTGGAGCACAGGTATGTCGGTAGTGAATTACGTTTGAGTCAATATAGAAACCAGTTTTAAGTTTCAGTCAATAGAAAACAGTTTAGACTGTAGGGAAAACACGAGACTAAGGGCTCGAAGAGCTGCTTTCCAGTTTAGCATTTTTTACAGGTACGTACACTGGTGGAAAATTTTAAACTAACCAATTCCCGTTTAACAAACTGAATTACTAATGCATACTAATTGTAAGGAATCCTGAATTTTCTCCATCACAAATTTGTTCATTTGCGTGCGTGTGAAAACGAGTAACTAAAAAACAACCCTTTTGCAGTGGAAATATACATAATATACACATGTTTCGATGGCCTCATCCAAACACGCTTGGCATGTTGCGAGAGTTAAGAAAAGCTTGAAAAACACGAGCCACAGTCTTTTCTCTCTAGCTTTTCTCAACTGGAGCAATGTCCTAAAGTGTTTAGATTTTACATAACTCAATGTAAGCACGGAAAATTCCCCCCCACTTGTAAACACGGAATTTTTTTGTATCCTTCGGGCTTTTAACATTGCTATATTATAAAAAAAATTATAAAGCATTTTCCCGTGTTGATATTCAGTTATATCAACACTCGTGGAAATTAGAAAAACTTGAAATTGTGCATGGGAATTAAAACACAATTTCCACACAATCTCTGGTTTTTCCAATTTCCACTCGTGTCGATATAACTGTATATCAACACGGAAAAATGTTTTATATTTCTTAAATATATATCAGTCAATAAAGTAGTTAGCGCGCGGGGTGCTTTGGTAGTTCTTGAACCTCCCCCAAGCACCCCCGCTTCTTTGCTACTTTGGTACCTGATGTTTATACATGATTGCACATGATTAAAAGCACATAAAGCGCCTGGGTGCGAGGCTGCATTATTAGTATGTCATGAATGCCTCTTGAATCGTCTTTCAGAACCCCATAGATGTGAGTTCAACCTCGATCCCAGGGTCTTTTCTTAAATTAGGGAAGGGAAAAGGCCCTGGCATCGGCTGGTCACATGATCCCCAGAATATCTGGGTGTAAGAATATGTTAATTTCTGTGGTCTCTGTGAGTGTTTGCATGAATAATAAATCAGAGAAGTAATTTTTAACGTTCTATGCAATACAGCTAGCTTTAAGGTAAATAACTTTCTTAGAAAAGCAACCTTCTACGGACTATAGCTGGCTGTACATCTTCGGCTGTATATATGACACTACAATGCCCAATGAAATAAAGTAATATGTTAAACCTGGTAGAGTAAGTGCTTAGTAGGTATAATACAGTTAAAACCCGTTTAGAAGATTGCTGTGTGTGAGCTGATAATATGCATAAGTTGTCCCTATACCCTCATCAGATTCCGATAATGAAGCATAATGAGTCAGCCGAATAAGTGATTTAAAGCTACATAAACAAACTAAGCAAAGGGTTTAAATTATTTAAATCTCTCTTCAGTTGTATTTTATGAATAAATTATACTCTTAAATGATTAATTGACAGTTTGAATGAGCCAATGGGATTACAAAATAGACCAGCCGATGCCAGGGCCTTTTCCCTTCCCTAATTTAAGAAAAGGTCCTGGGATCGAGGTTGGATGTGAGTTGTAGACCTGAAACTGATTTATCCTTTAGATGCTCCAGGTATTTGAGTCCCACGCAGAGTGCCTCAGTCCTTACTTGTTTACTCTTTATGCTTTTCCTCATCTCGAGGACATTGCTGTGAGAGTGAAACAACGTCTTGGGAAAGATGCAGTGCCGATGGTAAGTCGCTATATGCGTGGCTGTCAGAAATCATTGCATAATAAGAAGATCTCGAAGATATTTCTTGGAGAATTGTTTTGCATATATGACCATACTTTTGCAGAAACAAGCTACAGTACATCTACCATGTACTTTCATTTATTTTCTATAATAAAATTGTATATACAACCGTCGTTTTGGATTGTAATAAAAATTAAAAATATCCACTATCGTGTTTTGTTGTTATAGGCACAAGTAATTTGGCACACTATATGGGCTAGTTGGGGCATGAATGAATTGTTGATTTTTAATTCTTGATTCACAATTTGATTTCTTGATCTCGAAAGGTTATATTTGCAAAAGGAGCGACCTATGCCATACGAGAACTTTCACGAAGCAGTTATGATGTTATTGGGTTAGATTGGACGGTACCTGTGGAGGATGCAAGGTATAAAGAACCGTCGGGTATTCTGGTCGGTATTTTCTGCAAGACAACGACTACATAAACCATATTCATTAAGTGTGATTCACGGTTTAACAAACACAACAACAATATTTTTTCTGTAGATTACAAGCGCCCAATTGCGTTTTGCAAGGAAATCTTGACCCATGTGGACTGTACGCCAGCAAGGTACTGTATGGCCATCCATGCACACTCTTGCCCATTTTTCTAAAATTTGTCATAAATATTACATTTATACATTGCTTGCGTATGGATGAATTTGCCTTCTATTCACCCCTATATCAGTTTAGGTTGCGTTTGTTTTAGGTTAAGTTGGGTTTGGTTAGTCAAGGTTAGTCTGTAGATCGCTTTTACGGTATTTTTTCAAATATTTTGTAGAGCTAGCAGCATATAGTCTGGTACGTAGTTTCTGTAAACCAGACAGCATCCAGTTGTGAAACACTTTTTCACCAAAATTGGTTAAAGCTACGAAAAACTTTCAAACCTGTATTTCAGCTAAGCGATACCAGAGCGGGACGTATAGCATATATTTAATATATTTTATAGCATATGTAAAATATTTGTGTTAACGATTTTGTTCCCGAGTATTGATGATACATATGCATCATCATATGTGCTACGTTTTATCATAATGACCATTTTGTACGTTGCTTGTATTGAACAAGGCTTTAAATACTCAGTCAATTTTCCAGGCAACGATCTTTTAGTGACATAACTTTATTGACAGAGGCGTTCCTTGCTGGGACCTTTCACTTTCGATACCCCCTCGGTAAAAACAAGAATCGAACAAAAACAAGGTCTGTCGGTAAACTGATTGGAAAACCTTGTCGGTAAAGTCATGAATAGAATTGATGGTCGGTCGAAATCGAAAGGCCTTGCAGGAATAACAGCAAGCATGGTCCTTGTATGGCCCATTAGGTTTTCAAGCAACAATGTCTTACAACGTGAACTGTTTTTAGGACGATCTGGTTAGAGCAACAAAAAGCATGGTTCGTTCATTTGGCACGAAGAAGTACATTGCGAATCTTGGTCATGGTATATATCCAGATATGGATCCTGGACAAGTGAAAATATTTATTGATACGATTCATTCCTATTCAGAATCACTAAATAATCAACAAATAGCCTAGAGAAATGAGAATTATTATTTTTTATATAATAATACGTGTTCATTCTGCATTTTCATTGGTCGCGAGCCGTGTGTTATTAAAGTACACACGCACGGATGACGTCAGCTGATGGCGTGATCTAATTTAGCTAATTTATTTTGCGGGTCTTCGCATGATTTTTGTCAACTTTATTATAATATAAAACAAATAGATTTCATTTTTTTGTGCTTCTGCACTGTAATAGATCACAGATGACGCCATAGCGTGTGAAGAACAAAAAGTCACGCACTCGACTGCGTCTCGTGCGTACTTTTTTGTTCTTCACACGCTATGACGTCATCTGTGATCTATTACAGTACAGACGCACGCAAAAATGAAATCTATTTGTTAAATAGTTTGGAGGAATAATTTATTTTATTCTAAACACTGTCTTTTATTACGTTCAGCTTTTATTCTGACTTACATGCACAGAGCCAACATGTTTCCCATTTCAAAGATTATTTGGTCAGTATGTATACCGGGTGTCTCAAAAAAGTGTCACTGTTTGATTAATATGGAACAAAAACTAGATTTACATCGTATTCAGAAGGGTCAAGCCTTAAATTTGGACATAATACATAAATATTTTGACGCAGTATTGTGCATGCTATCGAAACTTTAAATCGAACAAGCGTTTTCGAGAATAATCCAATTTTGCACAAATTGTCAGTGTTGCCAGATGAAATCTTAAAATATTCATGAATGCTTACGCCAAAAGTTCACAAAAAGTTCATGTCCCTAAATTTTAAGATCGGAACTCGTCGGAATTTATCGGAGATCGTCTGAAAATGTCGGAACTTATCAACATGTCCGAAAATCTTTCACAGACTATGTTTAAAGGCGAAATAAATTGCTGAAATAATTCTTTTTTAAAATTGTATTTAAAAAACTGGAGTGTCATTAGACTATATTTTTATGCAAGCAAATCCATTATCGCTACTATTTGCTTTCCGACCATTGACATAAATACATCTGGACTGCCTGCTCGCAATATTTTCGCTTGAATTTTGCGTTATCAGTTCAAAATCACGAAGGCTGACGAATACTGACGAAAAATGACGAATATGAGAGAGATTGAACATCGCTGGCACTGAGCTATACTATATATCTGGAGATTGGGCTCTCGACTTCAAAGTGTCCCCAAAAACATGGCGGATTTGACGTCACTGGGGTAAAGCCATTGATCTGGATAATACTGGATCGCGCATACATAATAAAATTTTGAAGCCATCGCCGCCATCTTGGTACTCCAGGTCCAGTGTTCTTTGCGGGTGTAAGAGTAAGCTTTTAAGCAGCGTTTTCAATTTCCGTAAATTTCCTTAAAATAGGGAAGTTTATTTATCTATTGAAAATGCTGATTGTCCGCCATCTTGGTACTCCAAATTCGTCATCTCTGCTGGCTTCACTTGATGCCACTCTATGCGCGATCCAGTATTATCCAGATCAATGGGTAAAGCCATGGAGTTCTATTACATCTGGAGAGAGCACGCCAATCTCTGTTCAGTCAACCAGTTGAAGCAAAAAACGTGGCGGATTTCTGACGAATCATTACGCCATTTGACGCCATCTCACGCCATTTGACGCCATATCTATGGCAACGGCTAAAGGTAGTAACCGCTAGCCAGGCTCAATTTTGAGCCCGCGGCAGTTTTCACACCCCCCTGGATGTTATGTTGATCTTTTTCGCAGTAAATTTTTTTTGTCAATGAGAATGATTTTGATGAATTTTTTGGGACTTTTACGATTTATTCAAAGATGTACAAGTTATTCATCATATACTTGGCCTTGGAGAGGAACGGAAAATTAATAAAGTCTTGAAAATGTTGACAATTGCAAGATTTTTGAGGTGATGAGGTTGGGGAACACCAGCCTGAATTATTTTAAGTTTTGTATTTAAATTAACTGGTATTTGAAAATTAGAGTTTCTTTCTTTTAAGTTTATTTTTTCAGTTTTCATGTTCAATGTTGTTCTATATCAAATTTGTAAGCTTTATGCCTGAATATACTCTACAGTCTGACAATTAATGTACAGATTTATTTTATGTATAACTTGAATCAGTTGGATGTAGAAAGTTGAAATTGCCTTCTGGTATATTTTATATCTTTGAATTATAAAAACAGGGTCCTGAAAGGCTACTAATCCCGTTGTCCTAGTGCACAAAGCTTTCTATTGTTTTGTGGGAAGTCCCAGTGCATGGAATCCTATTTTCCCAGCAAAAATATGCAATTCCCAGCTACCAGTTTACCTTTTTCAGGACCTTCTAAAAATCTCATATTTCTGCCAAATTAGCTCTCTTATTCAAGTACATTGACACACAGTTTGTAAAATTAACCAGCCTGTATGCAATCAGATAGTAGAATACATAGAAGTTTATTTAGACATAGAAGTGTATATCTTTTCTACAATGGCACAACTTGACACATATGTCTGCAAAAAACATATCTCACCTTGATTTGTGGGTCCTATGCCTTTTTAGGGAAGGGGAGTCAAAGTCATCATTTTCCTAATGCAATTTTCTACTGATTTCAATGAATCCTATGTCCAACCACCATCCCCTGGGTGATGCCAATGTGTATCATCTCACATCCTTTCTTGTCAATGTTATGTTTTTGTTTCTAGTGAGCACTGTAAATTTGACACCTGGTTTGTACAGACTCTTACCTGTTGTTTTTGTATTCTAGGGGCATGTCAAAAATACATGCAAAATGTGTCTTGAAGATAGCATTTATGAAGGAAATTGAAGATAGCATTAATGCAAGACTAATTTTGGACTTTGTTAATTTGCCTTTTTACATGTATGATTACTAGCTTAACATTAACAATGTAACTTTAAGAATAGAAGTGACAACTGTACAATATAGAATTTGACATTTTATTAAAACATTCACCATATCATAGATATGACATGATAAAATTTCTGTCTCAGTTGTTTTACATATGTATGCTTTATGCCATGTTGAGGTGAGGTTCTTACAGTAGATAGGTCCTACAAAATAAGAAAACAGTAACAAGTATATTAGTATACTGTAGTACATTTTTGCCTTTACAACACAAGGATACACATACATCTAGTAAAGAAAGCAAATGCCTTTATTCTATAAGGGTGGAACTATCAAGGATTCTTAAATACTGATTAGTCAATGATATTTACAATTATAATTGCACAATTTTATTTTTACAGAGTGACCCCATTCAGTACTGGGCCCCTGTATTTGGTCTTGAAATGTCTAATTTTCTATGCACATGCAGTCAACTATTGTATCTTTAAAAGGCATCAATGGCTAGCACAAAACATGCAGTTTTCTGGACCCTGTCACTTCTAAATTTCTTCTGATTGTTAATGTAAAGTGTGAGTTACGTTGGTGCATTTGGAAAACAAAACCTCTTATGCCATGTCCTGGATATTTTCCCTATTCTGTAGACGACTTTTTTCTCAGGTATTGGGTTTGCACATACTGGCGGGTACAACCCTAAAACAAAGCGAGTGTGTACTTTCTTTAAATCTTCTGGTAGTATCTACTTTCTACATAAGCAACTTAGCCAGAAAGAGTTGCATAAAGATGCTGCTGAGTCCTGGAAAGTCTGGCTAACATATGCAACAGCATTCAGCAAAACAAAACGAAGCTAGCAGTAAAAATACAATGCTCAAAAGAAAAATTCTATGTCAATAATATTTTACCATTTGTATATAAGATCTAAGGTTTGTGTGATCTAAAAACACTTTATTATCAAACAAGACAAACATCGAAGCGTGTTGCCGTGTCTGTATTAAAATCGTACGCAAAATACAAAGTATATGTTGTGTGAAACATACCTGAAAGAGGAGTTCCCCTGCATTTATAGTAGATTCTTGCACCGACAAGTAAGGCAAGCACCTTTTTTCACCGTTAAGCAAATGCAGTATGAAAACATATTCAAAGAAATCAAAATATTTTAAGATTATTTCCTTTTTCTTGTTATCTCGTAAAAATTTTTTGTTAAAAACCAGGGGGGCGAAGAGCTTTGCCGGGCGTATAGCATCGCATTTTGCGTCAGTGGTAGCTACCTGTAGCCGGGAACCAATTTTGCAAATCGCCGCCATCTTTTTTGCTTCAAATATGGCGGCGCGTGCTCTCTCCAGATGTAATAGAACTCAGTGGGTAAAGCCACTGAGCTATACTATATATCTGGAGACTGCACTCCTTAATACTTTTGGTCAAAAAAGTGTAATCGAAAACATGGCGGATTGTGACGTAAAACGCGTCACTGGTCCCTATTTTTTTTCGGATGATCGCTGACCAATAGGGGCTCAATGGATAGTGGGCTCGATTTTCACCCCCCCTGATTTTATAAAAAATAAAAAAATCCAAAAATCAGTTCCGATCAAGATCCCACAAGCAAACCACAAGTGTTGTAAGTATTTTTTAAAATTTTATATCGAATTAAAGACTGTTTGAGTTTTAATGTACTATATGTTTTGCATTAACTAGAGCTTTTGAAAAAAAAAGAGCTTATTTATAACATTTTTTGCTTATTAAAAATTACGAAGCGACTGTTTCTAATGCCGAAATTTAAATAGTTTTTACCGACCCTCACTGATAACTCAACATCGTTTTAAAACCTTTTTATTATATTTTTTCTATGATGACAAAAGTAATTTTGAAGAAGATACACAAAACGAAGGAAAAAAGTAAGAAATTGTTTTTAAAAAATGCTCATTGTTCTTGTTTTATCATTAAACAATATGCTCGTACATAATAATATTATATTTTTTCTATTTTACATGTACGAAACCTTTACAAATGTGCTTACATACATACCTGTCAAATAAATTAAATGTCAATACATTATCACAGTCTGTTATCCTTTAGCAGACAAGCAGGACGAAATGAATGAAGGTGTTTCATCTACAGTATATTTCATGATCTGAGTTTTATAAAACAGGAGTTATGTTATCTATAGTCTGTTTATATCATACTGTACTTGCATGACTATCTATCTATCTTTTTTTCCAAGTATTTTTTTGTAATTTGTAGATGAAGAAAACTATGAAGGGGGAAATGGTAAAAATTATACATTTTCTTTTCTATTGACTATTATTGTAATGCACATGTCAAATATTCTTGAATTTCCTGATTTTCTATTATCAGGTGTGGAAATTTTTTTTCCTTTCTGGGACCATAGATCTGATATCAAAAAATTTCTGCAAACTGAAATTGCTTATAGAAAAAAAAACAACATTGTGTCAATCAGTTTTAGCCACTATTTAGCCAAATGCAATTAATTTTTGACAATCATTTAGAAATATTTTATGCAACTATTATTGGCTCATCTCAAATGGCTATAGACCCATTGCACTTATTGACCCGTAACAAAGCTTTGCATATAATGAAAGAATCTGGAGGATATTAACTCACATTCTGTTGAGCGGCTTGTTTCAAGTTGTCCTCCAGATTTCATGCATGATCTCATTTGAAGGTCAACTGAAATGGGTCTATATCTCAAATCTCTCATGATCACCCTGTCTCATGTATTTATATGAGAGATGTTCAGTGATTTTGTTTGATGTTTGCCATACAGATTACAGAATTTCATCATGTACATCTTCTCCTTACATTGGACCAGCAAAAACTTTCTGCTTTCAACTGATGCAGAAACTAGTGGAGTACAACATAAAATATTGTGAGGAAACTTGTGTACAAATCATTTACATATTTATCAAAATTTGTTTCACCTAAACTATTTTATAGAATGTAAACTTGAAATATTTTCTGGGAACCCCAAAATTTTCTGGGACCAATGGTCCCATGGTTCGATATATTTTCTACCTCTGTCTATTATTATGGGTGGTTATTTATTAAAAATTGATCTTTTGTTCACTTCATTGAAGGTAGTTATCTGTAGTCTGTTTATTACTTGCATGCATGTATCTTATAGACTTTCTTTTCTGTTGACTATAATTGTAATGCACATACCTAAGTCCTAATGGTAATAAGGGTAAGCTTACCACACATTCTTGAATTTCTTGATTTGCTAATCTTTATATTATTGTAATCTTTTTAATTAAAAATTGATCTTTTTATTTACTCCCATACAAGAAGCTGACCAGCCATCAGGAAAGGTTAAAGGTATGGTACCGTAATAGCAATTGTAGGTTGAATTGAGTTACAGTATATTAACAGGGGCGTAGCCAGGGCCCTGACTTTGGGGGAGGGGGAGCTCATTTAAGGGGTGTTGGGCAACATCCCCACTGGGGAAATTTAAAATTCTATGTAGGGTTTCTGAAAAATAGGGGTTCCCCACTCCGGAAGTTTGGGCAAGAAGAATTTACGAGACCATCAAGTTGATAGAAAATAGAAATGACTTTTTTAGCAATTCTTTATTTGCCTTAGATTGGAAATGGAAATATTGCTTAATTTGGCGATAAATTCCAAAACTGGTCTTTTTTCACTATCAGATAGCCTCTCCCCCCCCAAAATACTTTTCTACCCGGATTTCAACGTTTTGAAAAAATGGTTTCTTAGACGATTGGGGGGTGGTCGCCCTGAGTGTATATTGGTATAAAATGTGCAAATACAATTAACAACAATAAATAGATACGATTGACTTCTTTTTTAATTAGGGTGTTGTTGGAAATGTGGCCTAAAAGGCCACCAAATGAACAAGTGCAATGCAAGTATGTACAAAAACAAAATAATTTCTATATACTGTGCTATGTCTACTAAATTTTAAATTATGATTTACAGGAATGATATGCTGGCTCTGCCAAAAAAAGGGGCACACAAGATTGGTGTGCCTTTTGCACAAAAGAAAAGGTGAACAGGGCACAAAAAATCCAACATTTTTAATAATTGTACTAATATTACACTTCATAACTAATTTTAATGAGTGTATATTTTGTTAATAACTTTAATAATAATTTAATGTTGAATATTGTAATGTATTTGTTTTAATTGTTTAATAAATAAATAATAACATTTTTTTGGTGAATTATTCTATAAACTGAAATGTAAGGGACTGGTCATAAAGTATTTTGGGGTGGGGGAGGGGGTGGAAATTGAGGGCTGGGTCAATAGGGTCATGAGTTTTTTAAGTCACAATAGGGCTGGGTCATGAATATTTTAAGAATATACTAGGGGGGCATTATAATTTCCAGTGCCAAATAGGGGGTGGGTCATGTATATATGTACAAAAATCAGGGTTAGGACACCCAAAATTAGTATAGCCCACCCCCTATACATTATGACAAGTCCCTAATCAGTATATATATTTTTTCATTTAAAGCAGCTTGTCTTACCTCAATTTTATGGGTGAACTTAGTCTCCGTGCACTAGATATGTGTTATGTCTGGCTCCAGAGAGCATAAACATCAAATTGACCATAATAAAAAAGATGGCACTACTCTGTTACATATTTTACCAGAATGCACCGTGGTCCAAAATCTTTTAAAAAGCAAATTAATGACAGAAGATAGTGGGTTATTTTCTTACTTATGCCAAAATTTCTGTCAATTAGCTTTGTGCAACTTGTCACTTTTTTTCAGCATTATTTATATTTGATGCTCCTAATGCATTCTGGTAAAATATACATCATTATGGTCAATTTTAATTAAGTACCAGAGCTAACTTACTCTCGACAAATAGTAAACAGATTTATTGCACGTATTAGGAAAATCTACTTGCTAACTTCCTTCATTTATCTGCCATAATTTTTCTATATTATGACCGTGTTGGACACACAACCCCAAATTATTAAGACAATGTTGATACTGTTAACTGCGTTAGACGCATAGTGCATATACAATAAGCGAAATATGTCTTAATTGTTCTGACAACTTTCCTTGGTTCCGCTGTTCATTGCACACTATGTTTTAATTCATGACCGTACCAGCGAGCCATCTCTGTAATCAGTAATATAATATACTAAGTAAAATAACCAGCATTTCCTGTGATTGCAATGATATAGTATAGTGCTCTAGACACACTATTTCAAATAATACAATAGCTCAATACTTTCTTGGTCTACACATATATGCCAATGACATTCCAGTGGATCCATAAACCATCTGCGATATCTTCCTGGAATTAGAAAACGTCAATAAATTTACCATTTTAATTCACTGTTATAAATATGACATTATGTTATATATAAAACACAATATTGGTGAATGTGTTGCTATTTATCCACTGCATCACTGATGGATAATGAGTGCCTAGGTATTCAGGGGCTTCAATTTGCCAAAGCCAGCCTCCGGAAGGCACTACTCTCAAATTGCCTGGCTTGTGAGGTATGTTTCCTGCTAGCCAACCAGGAGCCCCCACACCAGGCACAAGAAACTGTAACACTGACTGGGCTAGTGTAAGGGAAAAAATAAACTAAAGAAACAAAAACCAACACCCCAGCCTAGCTAGATTTCTAAACCATGCATCAGGTTGCTGAAGTACTACCACTATGTGCATGCTGGTATGCTAGAAATCATACACTAACCATAACAAGTGATCTCCACGTCAGTACTGACATGACATTCAATAATATATCATATGTACACAGATACTTTAAGAGAGAGGAATAGCAACTCAAAATATGCTCAAATTCCAACCCAAATTCCAATCATAAGTAACCTGGCAGGTACTTTTCATTGCGAAGATTATTGTATATATTACCATTTGCGTTCAAGCGTTAAGCGTTAAGCGAAATTACGGTTTGTTTCCGGTTTTGTGAACATTGTTTTGTCCAATTAGAACGTCGCGTTGACCAATTAAAACGTCGCGTTTGACATGTCAAACCTACACGTTCGACGCTTCAAAACATGCACTTTGCTGGGCGTGACTTATACATTTTATTATTTATATACACGTATTATTTTTGAACATATTGTAGTTGTTACTGTATAATAGCCTCCAAGCAGCAAATGGATAATTTTAAAATAAATAAGTTGGGAAGATCGTATATTAGTGGAAAACCTTTATCAGACGACTTTAGAGTATTAATATTGGACACAATTATTGAAAACGGGGGAGATAGTTCAACCGGTTACATCCCTGTTACTTATTCTGAGATTGCGAAACGTTTCTGTGTTTCCCAGCAAACAGTGGCAAAAATATGGAGGGAATTTTGCCAAAGAAACAGTTTTGCCGTGCAATCCCGTGGTGGAGTACGTAATTGGAAATTAACTGATAATGACTTGGAACTGATCGAAACGTTGAAGGCGAGTAAAGGATCTATTTCGATGCGAGAGATAAGCGAAATTTTAGATGAGGTCGGCGATGTTCAAGGCGGAATTGCGATGTCAACAATTTCCCGCGCAATAAAGTCAAGACTACTGTCAGGCAAAAAATATTCCCGGAAGAAGATCTCGCACATCGCACTACAGAGGTTTACATTCACAAATATGTTGTATACACAACTGTTCATAAATTTAAGTTCGAAAGATGCTATGAAGATAAAATTTTTCAATGAAGCAGGTATAAAGTCACCAGACGCAGGTATTCGTTTATACGGGCATGCACCTGTTGGGGAAAGATGTGTCGAAGTGGAAAGAAAGCTCGAAAATCCTAACACAACTCTAAACCTTCTCGTTTCTTTAAACGGAGTTGAATATTATAACATGTTGGATGGACCGACCGATACAATCCAGTTCCTGAATTTCTTCGAAGAAGCTGCGCATGCAGTCAATTTTGAAACAGCCCGGTCGGCGCTAGAAGTGGGCGACATTATTGTAATGGACAACCTTTCAGTGCACCATTACGAAGGCGGAGAGGCACTTGAAGAGTACCTTGCTGAAATGGGAATTGAGTTGTTATATACTCCTGTGTACTCGCCTGATCTCAATCCCGTGGAACTGTGTTTTAATAAAATTAAAACACAGCTGAATTATCATTTTCAAAAAGTATTCAAGGCAAATTTAAAACTGGCCACAGCATTAGCCCTTGACACAATTACTATGGAAGACATGCATAATTTTTACAACTTGACATCATATTTATTTGAAATATAAATATAGACGTGCTCATTGATGAAGCATTTTAAACTTTTATACAACAGATCTTGAGGGACTTGGGAAAATGTAACTGTATGTGGTTGGTCGAGTATATTGTCAAAAAGATACATATATCATAACTTATCCGTTACCACACACATAGACATAGTATAAAATTTATATTTTGTTTCGTTAAGCATTTTGAAATCCCCGAATATAAACTTTAATGTCCAGATGGAACACGTACAACCAAATAGAATTACCAAATATTAATAATATAATATGAATAGATGTTACAATACGATGTCCACAATGTCAATGAAATAGATTAGTTAACCACTAAAACTGATTGTACTGCACTTACTATACTTTCGCCTTTTCGGAATTCCGTGTAAATAACTGCATGTACTATTGTGTCCGAATTCTGCTATTTCAGTCTTGACAATGAAAGAAGCAATTCAGCAGTTTCATTATCTTCTGAACTGGTAACAACTGTTTCATTGATATTAATGTTGTCATTATTGTCACTATTAAAAGTATCAGTAAAAGATAAACATTCTACGGACTGTGTGGGCTCATTGTCTTCGTGTAACAAGGCACAATGATCGGCTGTGCTCGTAGACGGCATGGTTGTTTTTTCACGTAAACTCTCTCTAATACAAAAGATAATTTGTGCTTCCTCTTCGGCTTCATTTTCAGGAACTAAACGCGAATAGTTAGTTGCTGACGTGGAATAACTTAAGTTCTTAAAAGATTCATTACAGGCTGAGAGCGGCTTGTTTCCTTTCGGCCTTGGCCCTCGTGGGAACTCTACGCCATGTTCTTCTAAAAGACTCTTGCTGGCAAACTCGCGATGTTTTCGGGGTTTAGCTTGCTTTGCTCGCTCGATTGGTGAAAATTCTTCGAGTGCTTCTCCTAGGGTTTCGAGTAGTTCGTGCTTCGGAGGAATTTTACCGTTAAGGTATTTTTTACTGTAACATTGCAAAGCGTACACATGTTTTCTTAATAAAGTCCAGTTTTTCACACCATTTTGATAATAAGCTGTGTTATTTTCTTCCAATAGGTCAGTTTCAATTCTATTGTGAATTGATGTTGTAACTTTTTTAGATGCACTTTTCTTGCCTTCCAAATCTTTTCGCATCTGTTCCTTTTCGCTTTTTAGTTTATTCAAAGACATTGTATACTGTTTGGCAACATTTTCAGTCGGGTGAAATTTTTCTTCGCCACATTGAAACAAACTGGTACATGAATCTAGCATACATTTTCGTGCCGTGTGGTTGAGTCTTAGATGGCAATTGTGGCAGACATTCCCATTTCCTTGTTGAGATTTCACTAAGTTAAGTCGTTCTTGAAAGGCTGACAATTTTTTTTCCTGGGCGTGTATTTCGTTGTCTTTTGAACGTATTTGCTCCTCCAATTTATTCACGTATCTCTCGAAAGGCGTGCTAATGTGAGTTTGAATATCAGAAGACGCATGATCATAACATCGACTGGTTGTTGGGCAAGATTGTTCAAAACGTTCGGCTTCGTCATTGCATGCTTTACCCACTCTTGGTCCAAAAGAAAGACACTTTTTACTGGTTCTGCTGCAGGGTTTAGAATTTTCACTGATAGTCAGGGTTTTGGAGTCAGGGCACAACCGTTTTTTCAACGGCGATTTAATTGGACTGTCCAAATCTTTTCCTTTTCCCTGTGACGGTGAATGTCCCATAAAAATTAACAATTTCAGTCGCTTTACATCGGTTCCAGGAACAACTGAAGAAGACGTGATTGCCAAGCGAAGACTTCGAGGATCTTTATTCAAGACAACATTCTCACCATCGTGGTTTTCGTACATTAACCCAAATTCTATGTCTCTTATCTTTGGAAGTTCGTTTTTTATTTCAAATTCCAATTCTTCGTATGTGCTTGGTTCATCAATTATGGCACTACGGATTGTCTCGTTATATTTGAACTGTATTTGAATTTCATTCATGTTAACAATTTTTGTGTTATTTAAACAACGAAGTTCGAAAATGAAACCGCACCCAGTAAAGTGTTGTTTTGACTATAGTTTGAGATGTCAAACGCGACGTTTTAATTGGACAAACCAATGTTCGCAAAACCGGAAACAAACCGTAATTTCGCTTAACGCTTGAACGCAAATGGTAATAACTCCATTAGTTTTGTATAAAAACATGTAAAAGTGCAATAATGTTTGGGAGAAAAATACTGACCTGAGAATGCACTTGAAATATTGTTGGTGTCGCTTGCTCGCTATGAAGTTCAGGATTTTCAAATATCGTTGGCACAGCATTTGATTTCAATACTGCTTTCTCGCCATGCAGCCCACAATAGTCAAACATTTCAATTTTCAGCACTGAAATGCTCCAACAAACTCGGCTGTCTTGCACAGGAACAATTTCGACTGGTGAACAGCTGTTTATTCCTTGAGCCAATTTCCCGTGCAGTTCTGGATTTTTTATTTTACCTGGAAAACTGTAATTGGATCAAAAAACAATTGTCCGTAAATTTTATAAGGCATGTCGACGTCGTGTGTATGAAATCGGCTTCCGGTTAAGAAGCACTGTAAATCATTAACTAAACTTTCGCGAAAACAGCTCAGCTTTTGAAAGTGTCACAGCCAAAGGCAAGCTGTAAGTTTTTTGTATTATAGCAAGTAAATTTCGCTTGTATTTGTCGGGCCTGTTTCTAATAATTTCAAACTTAAAAGCAAAAACAAGCTTGTATAGAATCACGAAAAACAAACATCGCCTTACCACATATTCAGCTGAAAAAATACAGCAAAAGTTTTGATCTCGTCAAAACATGGCGAGATGCAAAACAACTGAGTGACGAACATTTCGCGTATAAAAGAAATGCGTATAACTATAGCACAAATTAAATATTGAGGAAAACTTACCGGTGAAAAGATATTCCTTTTCTCTTTCGAGAGTTCTTGCACCAAAAAACGGAACAAGGACGAGGCATGTCTTATTAAAACAAAGTGAATCGCAGTTCAAAAATTTCCAACAAGGACCAGAAAATTTTGTTGAAAATTTAGGCAATGATCCAGGGGGAACAGGGGGGGAGGAAATCTTTGGACTGTTTTTTTGGTCTGCGATCATCCGAAAAAAATAGGGACCAGTGACGCGTTTTACGTCACAATCCGCCATGTTTTCGATTACACTTTTTGGACGGGAATGCGATCTCCAGATATATAGTATAGCTCAGTGGGTAAAGCTGGGGTCAGTGAACTCTAATACAACTGGAACGATAACTCCTATGTTTTCGTCCTATGATTGGATGAAGCCAAATTTGAAGCAAAAGGCGGGAACCGCGCGGGGAAAATGGCTTGTTCGAAAGGACTGGGGAAAGTTACGAGGAGTGAAAAGTTTGTTTTTGAGCGAAAATATGCTTGAAAAATGAGAATTTTTATCGCAAGACTTCAATTTTAAAGATTGGATCCTGGTTTTCTGGATAGTCCTGACTGTTCTAC
This sequence comes from Muricea muricata, assembly GCA_963855995.1. Lineage (NCBI taxonomy): Eukaryota > Metazoa > Cnidaria > Anthozoa > Malacalcyonacea > Plexauridae > Muricea > Muricea muricata. The sequence continues at coordinate 4,971,571 of OY979717.1, forward strand.
ACTTGGTTACGGAAAAAATTGAGAGCTATCAGTTTTTTACTCTGGAAAATGACGAAAGTTTCAACGTGCCGAAGCAAACTACGAAGCAAACTACGCTCTTCAACTCAGGAATATATTGCTTTAAAACATGTCAACTCTTCCAAAACTTATCTTGTGCTAAAGTCCAGGTATCGTTGTTTATTTTGAGCTTTTGGTCTTTGCTGTAGCCCTTCTAAAACGTGAGTAAATCGAGGTTTTCAAAGTGGTGTATTTGTATGGTTGATTTAAAAATACGTACAAAACTAACATTTTTCGTCAGATAGCATTAGTTTTAAAGCTTTAAACTTCGGTTACGGATAGTTCTTGGCAGCTTCTTCCATCTAACTGTTAAAACTCGAGAGGTAACAGTTGTTTAAAAAAGATATTTCGTGACAAAGTTTTCGCCGAAACTGTTTTTCATTTTTAGCAGCCAAAAAATATTTTAAAATCTTACTCGACGTCCTAGAAAGTTGAGGTACATGAAATTTCAATCTATCTAGAAAATATTTAGCACCTAACTGGCTCTAAAACACGAAGTTAAAGGGTCGAAAAGAGCTTTTGAAAATAGGTCATATTTTCGCGGCGTGACGTACATGGCGGCCTTCAATTTGGCTTCAAAGATGGCGGCCAAGTTATCGTTCCAGTTGTATTAGAGTTCACTGGCTGGGGTACGCCGTTAATGCGGTTTACCACTGACCAGGGCTCATTCACTTGCGGGCGACACGAAATTCCCCCCCCCCTGATTTAGCAATTGAAATTGTTGTTTTATTTCTACAATCTACATCGTGTATTAAAAAAATCGTATCGTCGTTTGAAATTATTGTGAATTTATGGTCAAGAAATTTAAACCGCCTGCGAATATGATAGTCTCTGCAGTCAACAGCGGAAAACAGGACGAAAGATATGAAAGGACTTAGGTAAAGTTTTATATTTTACATGGCTAGTAAACTTGAACAACAGAAAACCTAACCCAGTGACCCATGAAACTTTAATATTTAGTACTCAGATGCGATGATACCATCATATCGATACAACAAAATTTATACATTTGTCCATGCTTTATTTAAAACAGCACGTCAGTTGTCTTGGGCTGAAAGAACCTTCGTTTGGTTTTGCTCAACAATTGTATATTGTAAACACAACTTGCATCAAGTTTAAGGTACAAAAAATGTACATCTTCAATAAAACTGTTTCACAAATTCGTTTTTACCACTTTTTTCTTAAATTTCTGTTTAGTTTAATATGAGTGGTAATAAATTTTATACATTTCATAATGAATGCTTTTCACTTTTCAGGGGAATTGTTCTGAACATTACTAATGCACCAGATAAATGTTAGCCCACATGGCAGTCTATATTACAAGGGCAAGGCCAGGAAGGTAAGAATTTTTTTCATATTTTCATCAACAAAATTAAAGTACTCTCTCAATCTACACGTATAATTTTAAATTAGTGTGTTCTCAATGGATTGGGATCCCAAGGAACATTTGCCTGAGTTACAAATTGCATACCTAGACCATTTCAGCAAGATAGTGTCCTTACCTGAACCATATATATTTGGGCTATCCAGAGCAGTGTCATGCCATTAACACTTAAAGGGTCATAACAATTAATTGTTATCATATGTATGTATAAGTATAATACTTGATATATAATAAAAAACAATTATATGAATGAACAATGATTTTATTAATCAAAACAATACCAGTATTAACACATATAATTATCATATACATATATAAATTTATAAGATTTAAATTATGCAGCACCAGCATTTCATTCCTGTTTAGTGAAAAAAAAACATGATAATTGACAAGGGCAGATTTTAGGGGAGGAGATGGGGGTTGGTAGGGGTGTGTACTAATACCCCTCCCCTTAGGAACATCTGCACCTCTGATCTGCCTCTAATAATTGAATATATACTTCACTTTTATAGATTCAGGCCTCTAGATGCCCAAAAATTCAGGACAGCCAGAAATTGTCAAACTGTAATTATCCAATTAAAATGTAGAGTAAAGAGAAAATTCAGTTGCTGTTAATAGATGAAGACTTAATTAAAAATTTACTTAATAGAAATAGACATTGTTAATAGAAAATAGACTTGCTATTAATATGAAATTAATAAATACTGGTAATAGCCTAAAAAATTTACAATTCAATGTTCAATTTTACAATGTTCAAGTTTGCTTTCTCTTCCCCTGTGAGACCATTCACCAGAAAATATCCACATGGTACTTTCCAGTTGGAATTTAAGGAGACTACTGTAAACACTAGAGTGTCTGAAGCTTCTGGCAAGGAGGAGTTGTCGACATCAATGCCACATTCAACAAACCCGCAATACTTCCCTGCCTTACCATCCCACTAGACATGCTTGTGTATAGACATATCATCGTGGATTTGCACCTGGATTTTTCTTCTTCTGTGTGACTAACCTTTTCATAAGTTCCTTAGTAAGAGGGTGGTAAAGGGTTTTTTCGTGAGCCGTGAATTGCCAATATTTGTTGTTTTGAAATAAGATTTGACAAATTTTTGTGTGAAATGTGATTTACATGCCTATATCTGAGCCGTGATTTGCAGCTGGACAAGTAGGGATAAGTGCTAAAGAACAAAGTACAATGCATTGGTCACAACAATTTTACTAAATGCATTTATTTTCTTCATTCTTTTCTACATATATTGGCTGTTTTTACAAAAATTCATCCGAACTTGAGCTTTCAATGGTTCTTTTTACTTTCTACAGCGTAAAAATAGGCTGACGAGTTAAGAAAGGGGTCAAATTTACACAGTTAAAAACGAGTTTATTAAATTTCGTGAAATGACTAATTTTTTACCTGTGAAATGAGAAATGGCTTTTTTTCCTCTCATGAAACGTGATCCGACCCCTCCCCCCTTTAGCACCCTCTAGTAACTCCATAAAAAGTTTTTGCCAGAATATTAGCACAATCATTGCTGACAAGGTTTTCTTTACTCACCACTGTCAAAGGAGCTTACCTTTTTATTTAACCTACATGTTTTTTTTTCTGAGATATATTCAATTTCTTCTTCAAACTTACAACCTGGTCCATAAGATCATCAACTTTTCTTCTTAATCTACAAGGAGATCTTATAAAGTAGGAATGATCTTAGTCATTTGCCTCGTTACTACTCACTTTACTTTGACACTCATCAGGTTGTTTCCTTTTTTTTCCTGGCTGGCTACTTACAATATTGAAAACCTTCATTCCTAAATTGTCATTGCCATCATGCAGTAACAACTTCAACACAACCTGGTTCTGTGGATGCAGCTTCAAATTCCTCAGTCACAAGAACTGTTTCCTTCAAACCACTAGGCACCTTTTGTTTTTCTACCTAAACAATAGATATTTATTTGTTTCAGCTGGACAGTGACAATAATTGTTTATTATAATTATTGTAGATTATTTCAAAATTGACCAACTTACTCAGTATTCAACCGTGCTAAATTAATCTTTCAGGCAATTTTAAAACATTGGTACATAAAACAGTTCTACCAACTATATACACAAATCTGAAACATACAAAAAGAATAAAATCTTGCAAAACTTCTGTGGACTAACCTGGATATACATAACTTTCAAAGGCTCTTAATTCAACAAGAACTTAAAAATCAAGATTGCAGTTTGTCTCATATGAAATAGTTATTAATGAAATTTCTGATAATGCATGTTTTGTTTCTGTACTAATTACTGTAACCTGAAATATCACATTCTTCACAGCATAACAATTTTTTAGGTATATTTAATAAAATCGGAAATGCACTTATCAGACCTGAAAAGGTACAAATAAAAGGCAAAATGGAATTGTCCCGTAAGACAATTAGTCGTCAGAATTATTTTAATTTGTTCCTTTATCTGCTGTATTAACCCTAGGGGGCTAGTTTCAGTACAGACACTTTTGAAAACATGGTTGAAAAACTACAAGTTTTGGGTTATATTTGACCCCAATTGATAATGGGCCATGAATGGGATTTGGGGTTGTAAACTGATATTTTTAATATGTCAAACAAAGTGACCTTCCTGACAAACAACCTTCACTTGCAACCTTGATGGTGGGACACGGTAAACAGAATAACTGGAAGAAAGGTTAAAGCAAACAATCTTAGCTTGTCTATTGATCCAAAGCTTATGAATCACCATTTTCACAATATAAATATTGATCCACAGTATTCAACTCCAGAACCTTTATTAATCCCAGAAGGAACTCGTATTCCTGAGGTTGATGTTTCTATGGTCGAAAATTTCATGACGAAGCAAAAGAGTTCAGCTCCTGGTCCTGACGGTATTCCCTACTGGATATGGAGAGATTACGCTCAATATCTGGCGCCGATAATTACTAGAATATTAAACTTCTCTCTCAGTCAACAATATATTCCCTTAAAATGGAAACTTGCTAATATTACACCAATTCCTAAAGAATCCCCTGTTATGGAATGTTCTCAACTCAGACCAATATCGTTGACTAATATTATAATGAGAATTTTTGAGAAAATCGTCTTTAAACAAGAAATATATCCTCAAGTTAAAAAGGTAATAGACGATGACCAGTTTGCCTACAAAGAAGGAACAAGTACTACAACAGCTCTTATTAAGTGTCAACATAACTGGTTGAAGTGGCTAGACGATGATGCCGACTATGTTCGGGTAATATCTTTTGATTTAAGTAAAGCTTTTGACACTGTTCCCCACGAAATCATTTGTGAAAAACTGAAAGCAACTGATTTAAACCCATACATCATTAACTGGATGATCAATTTTCTATCGAATCGGAAACAAAGAGTAGTGGTAGATGGAATTGAAACGGAATATGTCCATATTAATAGAGGTGTTCCACAAGGTACTGTATTGGGGCCTTTCTTGTTTTCTCTGATGGTAAATGATATTAAACCAAAAGATCCCGAAAACAACATGTTAGTTAAGTTTGCTGATGACATGACAGTTAGTGCACCTGTTAAAACTACCGGAGATACAGCTTTTAATGAAGTTAAAAATATTAGTGATTGGGCAAAAGAAAACAGAATGATCTTAAATTTTTCCAAAACTTGGGAAATTGTCATCAGTAAGGGATCATTGAAACAGCTACCTCCTCCAATTGATGGGATTAGACGAAAGAAATGGATGAAACTACTTGGTGTTAAGTTTCAAGATGATCCTTGTTGTTGGGATTTGCACGTAGATGAATTACTGTCCAAAGCCAGCGGGCGAATGTATATCCTAAGAGTATGCAAATCATATGGTTATGCTGGAGATCAATTGACCAAACTATTTGAAACGTTGATTTTATCCTTGTTTACTTATGCAATCGAAGTATGGGGCTCTGCGCTCTTGAAAAAATATCTGAAACAGATAGACCAGTTCTTCAGACGAGCTCGTAGGTATGGGTACACCACCAAAGAATACGAAATGTCTTCACTAATAGAGGAGAAAGATAGAGCTTTATTCCGAAAAATTACTAAAGATACTGAACATGTCCTTCATGATCTTCTTCCAGAAATGAAACATAGAACTTTAAGGACACAAAATCATAACTATATACTTCCTCAAATTAAAACTGAAAGGTTCAAGCGATGTTTTGTAAATAGATGTCTTTTTAATAATTTTTAAATATGAACTTTCGTGTTTTCTAGCTTTGTAACTTCAGCTAATATTCTAAATTCCTATTAATCATGTAAATATATTATAGATCAGTTAAAGATTATTATTGTTGTAAAGTCACACGTTTGTTGTGTCTATAATTTTAATAAAGACTTGAATGAATGAATTGAATGAAAGATGTCTTGTTTGTAAATATTGTTTTTATATAGTGAAATAACCTATGGAAATATCATGTGTGCATTATCTAATCTAGTGGGTCATATGTGACCTGTGGAATTCTCAATGTTTATATGCCATTCATTGGCATCACAGGCGGCCCAAACGCGCGCTAGACTGTAACAATTATTGTATATTTGATATATAGAAAAATATATCACTAAAATATATTTTAAAATAAAATTTACTTGCCTATTTGATTGTGTGTACTGCTTTTGTTGTTATTTTGCTGTTATAATATTTTTGAAACGCTTTACAGTCGATGGTTGCGACGAGTCACTTGTGTACATATAATAAGTAAAAGGCTGCAGACTCCCGCCCGTCGATCCGTCGACGCGAGAACTTTGAGTCAAAAATTCGCCCACTTAAATAACTCCATTCTCAAAAAAAGTCGTCAACATGTAGATCAGATGCCGTCCTTCGAAAATACTACGATACTTTGCCGAGATCCACACGATTTCGACAATTATTCAACGATGAAAATCAAAATCGCTTTTATGTCGAACTTGGAAAGACCGATCACTGCTACGGCGGCGGCTTGGACCGTTGGGATTTACAGGGGGGGGGGAGGGGGAGACGGCGCCAGCGCGCAGCATGCAAATACCAAGCAAATATTTCCGGTAACAGACAGCCAATCGCTACGGAGCTAGAGACTGTTTACATAATTTGAAATCTGACCTCCGAAACTTTTTAAACTAATACTATGAACTCGATATGCTGTCGAAAAAAAGAAAATTAAACGAATGTGAAGAAACGGAAGTCTACAGCGGCTATTTGTTGGAAAGCATGGTAAGATAATTTATTTCTACACACGACAAATTTGTAATGCAAATTTGAAATTTGATATTGGACTTTTGAAATATGACCGCGATCTGATCGTTGATATATGATACATGATACATAACAAAACACAAGTTGGTAACATCTGTACTATATACGTACAGTCGGAAAATTTGTTCTTTCCTGTGTACTATGCGTTCTCGCTTTTATACACGTTTATTTATTATTAAATTAGTGCGCGGTTGCTTTCATACAAGATTTACAACTGATATTTTTATTCATAGATTTCAAATTATGTAAACAGTCCCTAGCTCCGTAGCGATTGGCTGTCTGTTACGGGAAATATTTGCTTGGTATTTGCATGCTGCGCGCTGGCGCCGTCTCCCCCCCCCTGTAAATCCCAACGGTCAAGAAGGCCTGGCTGCCAAGCCGCCGCCGTAGCAGTGATCGGTCTTTCCAAGTTCGACATAAAAGCGATTTTGATTTTCATCGTTGAATAATTGTCGAAATCATGTGGATCTCGGCAAAGTATCGTAGTATTTTCGAAGAACGGCATCTGATCTACATGCTGACGACTTTTTTTTGAGAATGGAGTTATTTAAGTGGGCGAATTTTTGACTCAAAGTTCTCGCGTCGACGGATCGACGGGCGGGAGTCTGCAGCCTTTTACTTATTATATGTACACAAGTGACTCGTCGCAACCATCGACTGTAAAGCTGTTGGGGATTGCCTCCGCAACGTTTTCCCCCCAACACTTCACGATAGATTAGTTGGTTTTTGATGTTTTTAATGACTTAAAACTTTATGTTTAACACATGAACATGCAGCCTTTTTTTTTCTCTCAACCGGTATATTCCGGAACTCTCCGATCTAAAGTTCGGACACGCGCGAGACGCACGCGAGTAACAATAACCATAAAATCCTATAAAGTTTCCTACACTCTCCCCCCATATACGTTGTCCACAATATATATGTAACTAGAGCTTCGAAAGTTTTCAATGTCAACAAGTTATTCACAGTTTATTGTCCACCCAATCAATCAGCGTTCGTGTTCCACGATTTCTTTAATTCGTTCACGCGCAGCAGCTGCAGCATCCCGGGTTGGTCTGAAAGCAGGCGCGGCTGGATTCAGCGTTTCAGAAGGCTTTGGGTCGTCTCTATCACAAGATAATTCAAGTGGATACAACTGATTCACTGCTCGTTCCAAGAAGCCTTGGCCAGCACGTAGTTTCACCGCTCGAACCACGCCGTCTCGACCCTTGTACAATTCCTTAACCACACCAAGGGGCCATTTCCCTCTGTTTCGCTCCTCAGATTGAATTATCACAACATCACCAATAGCCACACTAAATGAAGTGTTCTTGTGCTTCTGATTGTGACGTTCCCTCAAACCACGCAGATATTCGTTGGACCATCTGCGCCAAATGGCTTCTTTACACTTGAACAAGTACTTTTTGCCCGTTTCCGAAGGTCTGTGTCTTCTAAATGGTGTGCTGCTAACTCTGGTGCGAACGTTGAGCCGACGAACAACATGGCATTCGGTGTTAAGGTTGGCATCTGTATATCGTCTTCTAGGTACGTGAGGGGTCTACAGTTCAAAGCCACTTCAACATCCAGCAAAATGTCTTGCAGCTCGTGCCATCTGAGACACCCATTTCCGATCGTTTTGTGTAACGCTCTTTTGACCAGCCCGATCAACCGCTCAAATTGTCCGCCCCACCAGGGGGCGCGGCTTAGATTGAACTGCCAATGAATTTGATTTGTAGCCAAATAATCGTTAAATTTCTCGTCACTCTGCGCCTTCTTTAACCATCTCACAGCCGCCACGAATGTCTTTGCGTTGTCGGAGTAAACTTTACTTGGTCTTCCCTTCCTGGCAACCAGTCTCCTGAAACTCTGTAGGAATTCTTGGGTTTCTAGGGAGTGTAACAGTTCGAGATAAACTGCTCGTGTGAGACTGCACGCGTACAGCACAATATAAGACTTCGCTTCCTGCTTGGGTTTCTTAAGATACTTTATTGGCCCGGCAAAATCGACGCCAATAGTTTGAAAGGGTCTTGTTCCATCAGTCCGATCTAAAGGAAGCAGTCCAGGTGGTGGTTGCACAATCGCTTTAGCCTGAAATCGGCGGCATCCGAAACATCTTTTCACGACCTTGCGAGTTAGTTGTCGCAGCCTGGGAACCCAGTAGTGCTCTCTCACACGCGCCATCGTCATACCAACTCCCCCATGGAGCGTTCTCTCGTGAGCATTCTCCACCATTTTCACAGTGAATGGATGGGTGTCTGGTAGATACACTGGGTATTGCCCCTGGATCCGTCCCCGACACTCTAATACATTTTCCTCGTTCAACTGAAGATTCAGTCGTAGCCGATCTTCCTGTAGGTCGCATTTACCTTGTGCTCGCTTGATCCAGAAACTGTACTGCTGATCGATTTCGTGAGTGGTCAAAGGCCCTTTGGAACGGAGCTTTGGATTTTGAATGTTAAACAGGAACCTCGAAACCCACGCACACACTCTTATGGACTTGTTTAGGCTGAACTTTGATAGGAGATCATCGAAACAATCATCAGCTACTTCAACGGTTGAGGCAAAGAGATCTCGAACAATCTTCACTTCTGCATCACTTTCTTTGGAAGCACTTGTCGTAATATCTGGAGGCCAAAGTTCTTTATCAGCCAACCATTCCGGCCCATACCACCACAGCTTGTCCCCGTTGACTTCTCCTTCTCTGCTGCCGAGGTCGGCTGGATTTTCTCTCGTCGGAACGTGGCGCCACTGGATCTGCTCATGGGCTCGAATCTTGCACACCCGACTGGAGACAAACTGCTTGTAATCACCTGCTGCTAGGATCCAGTGAAGTGCAACTGTTGAATCCAGCCATCCATGTAGGCTGGTAACTGGGAACCCTTCCAAAGCTTCGTGTACATTGCTGACGAGATTCGTAGCCATATGAGCGGATACAAGTTCAAGTCGTGGAATTGTCAGTCCCTGTTTCGCCAGTCGAGACTTTGCAGTCACAAGGCCCTGAGTCACCCCGGTCTTTTGTCGAACAACTGCATACACAGCACTGGACACGCCCTTGATGCTCGCATCGCCAAAGGTGTGTAGCTCTATCGACTGGATCTCTTGTTGATGCTTCGCTAATGTCCGCGGTGTAGTTACTTTGTCAGGCAGAAGGCGTTCCCATCGCGTCAATTTCTTCATTAGCTCAATTGGCAAAAACCCATCCCATGGAACTTTCTTCTCACAGATCTCGCGGTAAATCAGCTTTCCTTGTAGCGCTTGTGGCGACGCCAAACCCAGCGGATCAAAAGTTTTGGCAAGTTTACGCAACACACCTCGTTTTGTCGGTGTCGCACTTTACTCCGGTATTACCACGCTTATCTCATCGTCACGTTTGTTCCAAGCCAAGCCAAGGATACTCGAGTCATCACCGCCAGGTGTCCCCAACTGCTGTTTGGCAAACGACCGCTCCCCCGTCACATTTGCTACTGGTTCCTCCAATTCGGCAGCATTAGAATGCCATTTATGTAGTGTAAAACAGGCATCTTGGAATACCTCTGTTGCTTCTTGCTTGAACTGCTGTGTCTTTTTCACGGTTGTCTTGCCACTTATCAGGTCGTCGACATACATACTCTTTCGAATTTCCGCAACTACTTCGGGTGCACGGGTTTCCCATGATGCTAAATGCTGTTCGATCACCCCTCCCAGCAAGAAGGGTGGGGAGGCAAGGCCAAAGATTGCTCTGGTAAATCTTAGCGTTTCAATGTCCGACTTTTCGTCAGGTGCCCAGTGAAACCTTAGCGCATCTCGTTCGGCTTCTTTGATGCGTACTTGTAAAAAAGCCTGCTTCAAATCACCTGTTAACATCACCGGGTGGAATCGCATACGAACTAACACGTTCCAAAGTTTGTTTTGAAGGGGCGGTCCTGCGTTCAAACATTCGTTGAGGCTAGGGGCTTCTGGATGCGCCCGAGCCGATGCGTCATACACAATTCGTACCTTGGTTGACTGTGCTGCATCTCTGACTACCGGCTTATGCGGAATATAGAATTCAACACCGTCTGGTTGGTTATTTGCGGTTTCCACAATGCCATCTGCCTTCTGTTGTTCGATAATCTCCCTGTAGCTCTCGGTCAGTTCACTTCGTCGCAACTTACGCTGTAGGTTAGTAAGTCGTCGCAAACTCCCGTTTAGATTTGTTGGAAGAGGTGGATGAGTCCCCTTCCAGGGAAGCCCAGTCTCGTACCATCCTTCTTTACTTCTCACCAGTTGCTCTTGAAATTCAGCGTATACTTCGTGTTGATCGTGTTCAGGCGAGTCAGCTAGCCCCAAGACGTCGAGTTGGCAGAGACCTTCGTAATCACTCTGACTTGTTTGAGTCAGCAACAACGCCGTGTAATCAATCTCCTTCCCCTGGGGGATTATGGTCCAGCCAAATCGAGTTTTTTCCGCAACTGGATCTCCAATTTCACCAATCCGAGGTCGCTCACTGGTCTTTATTCGCATGTAATCGCTCGCTCCTAAAATCAGATGGACTGGTAATTTCGGTTTACGATCATTGTCAGCCATTTGAATTCCTTCTAGGTGTTTGTAAGTACGCAGGAGCTGTTCGTAATTCGGGTTATCCAGCACAAGTAGATCACCCTTGTTGACCCTTGTGACGTTAACATTCATGCTGAATTTCCCATCCAGAGCTTCCACTTTCACACTTGACATTTCCATTTCCTTGGTGACAGCCCCGAGCATCATCTGTATGTGTCTAACTTCTTTTCTAGACTTGCGCTTTGGCAGACGGTTTAACAAAGCAGCCGAAGCGTACGAGTTACCAGCACCAGTGTCTAAGAGGGCTCGACATTTTACGCCTTCGACTTCGACTAACACCACAGGATATACCAAAACGCCTTCAGTGTTTTCAGTGGCCGTTAGGTACAAATTCTGCTTGTTACATATGGAGGTATGGTGCTTGAGCTAGCAATTTTGACAGGTTGAGCTACTTTTACACTCAGCTGCACGATGCCGACTACCCGTGCAGTTGAAACACAACTTCTTTTGTGCAAGAAGTTTCTTACGCTCGTCACAAGTGGTCACACTTGAGCAATCTTTCGAAATATGATCATCCTTATCGCAGTAAACACAGGCTCGCCTTCGACGTTCGTTATCTTTGGCATGGAAAAATTCCGACTTTCTATCATACCGTTTGGACTTCTGATTCGAATCACCGTCCTCTACAGGATTGATGTCTTTCCACTTTTTCAATGCCTGAACAAGTCGTGACAAATCCCACTCCTGCCATTCTTCCTCCCCCCTGACTAGATCTGCCTTTATGCCTTTCAACTTTTCCATCACACTTCTTGCCATTCCACTCACTTTGTCGAGTTTACCAAGGGTTTCTAGCGACTGAACACTGTACATAAGGGTTTTGTAGAATTCATGTACTTTGGCAGGTTTTGCATCACTTATGACAGGTAGCCCCATAATCCTCTGTATGTGGGCGTTGACGATCTCACTAGTTTTGCCATATTCATTTTTTAGGATATTCTTTGCACGCTGGTACCCCTCGGTTGTAAAGGGAAGCCCCTCAATATCTGCCCGCACACTGGGTACTAGCCATTCTTTCAGATACCCGAATTTTGCTACCGGGGATAAATCTGAGGATTCTATTTCCGCTTCAAACGCATTCCAGAAAGGCAACCAATCAGCAACCTTTCCACTAAACTGAGTTATTGGTCTTTTAGGTAATTTGGTGCTCACCTTTTTTGCTTTTGTCTCCGTCTCTGTTTCCAAGCATTTCTGGTATTTTAGCTTTTGAGTTAGTATCTCCTCTTGATGTTGCAATTCTCGTTGACGCTCTTCTTCTCTATGGGCTCTTTGTAACTCAAATTTCGCCTGTTCGAGGGCCAATAGTTTTTCTCTTTCTTTGTCGTTTGCTGCCCGTTGCGCTTGCTCAACTTCAGCTCGTTGTAATCCCTTTTCGTTTTCGTCAATTTTCGCCAATATCTCCCTTATTGATGCAACTTTCATGTCAGTCTTGGCGAGTTTAGTATCGACATCTTCGGCCCATGCTACGACGTCTTGTTCGGTCTCACTTGCCACGAACTTTAATTCTACGATCTCTTCCTTTAAAGTATACATATCCTCGACTTTCTTCACGATAGATGCTACATGCCTCGATAAAGCTTCTTTGTTACTCGCTGTAATAGCTTCGTCCGATTTCCCGATAGTTAAATTTAACGCTTTAAATTTCCCCGTTAATTCAGCCAGTTTCGTCGCTAACGCCATGATTGTTTACGATATGAACTTCACAATTTTTACGTTGTTTTTCTCGAATAAATCCCAATTTATCCCTTTAGGAGGTGCCACTGTGTTGGGGATTGCCTCCGCAACGTTTTCCCCCCAACACTTCACGATAGATTAGTTGGTTTTTGATGTTTTTAATGACTTAAAACTTTATGTTTAACACATGAACATGCAGCCTTTTTTTTCTCTCAACCGGTATATTCCGGAACTCTCCGATCTAAAGTTCGGACACGCGCGAGACGCACGCGAGTAACAATAACCATAAAATCCTATAAAGTTTCCTACAAAGCGTTTAAAAAATATTATAACAGCAAAATAACAACAAAAGCAGTACACACAATCAAATAGGCAAGTAAATTTCGTTTTAAAGGGAAACAGCAATATATTTTTTTACCGCCTTATTGATAAGAACCTTTAAGGTAACCGTAACATCTATTCAGGGGCGGACTGGCCATAAAATATTTACCGGGAAATGACTCGTACAGGGGCCCACCAACTTAGCGATGAAGGCTTTTCTAAAATAGGAGCCCCAAAACGCTTTCTCCTGCGTTTTGGGACCTGACTTTGAAATATGATCAAAGTCAAAATGAAGCAAATATTAAGCACATTTAATTTCAGACAAAAATTTTTATTGGTTACAATTTTTTCTTCAGTTCCGCCAGTTTGCTTGTCGTCTGGCGGCACCAAGCTGCCATACACGTCTTAAAATCTTGTAAAGTCAGTAAAGACATAGTAAAACTTAATATAAGACTAACTTTTGTTATATTACAAACAAAGTAAGTTCGAATACACCCTAGAATTTTTTGCAAGGTAGGAAATGATTTCATCAACAGTTATGCTACGTAGCAAGTCCGTTTCAGTGCACATAAGCATGAAGGCCTCCAGCTTCTCGTTGCCTAGCGAGCTTCTTAGACGAGTTTTGACAATTTTAAGTTTGCTAAATGTTCTTTCACAGCTTACTTGGGAAAAAGATAGTGTAAGTAGATATTCATAGGCCACATAATAGATTTGTAAATGATGACGCATTCAACGAAAACCTATGCAAGATTTTGTAACAACACAATAAACATTTCTTGCAATATCCCATGCAAGGCTTAGGTAGTTTGTCAGCATCTTGTTCGTCTTTTTGTTCGTCGTCGCTACCACTGTCATCAAATTCATCATCATCGCCATCATCATCATCATCAGTTTCCATGTCCTCATTGCTGACATTGCTTTCCTGATACTCATTAAGAAGTGATCTTGTGAGAGAAGGAAAATTTCTCACAAAGGTTGTCAGTTCTGCTCTCAATTTTGATAAATCGAGCCCAGTTAATCGGGATATGGTTTCTAAACTTTCTTTCGGAAGACCATTGCAAGAAATCTCCGGAAACCTGCGAGGATCCAAGCACGCAGTGTCTCTGATAAGATCTTTATTTGCTGAGAAACGTTCGTCAATGCTTGTTGTTATTTGGTCAACAACTCGTCAATAGACATCAATCTTGAAGTTATGGAAGGCATCCTGTGATACAGAATCTCTGGCTTGTTCCCCTGGCATCCGTTTCTTTCTCGACACTCTTTTTTCTCCTAGGGTATTTTCCAAAGTAACACCAAGTGTGTCTACTTTATCGTTTATCTTGGAGATAAAACAACTTGTTTTTTCATGAACCTCGTCGAATTGTATTTTCTCAAGTGCTTCTTTAGCGCATTGAACCATATTCCAGGCACTGAGATAGTCGAGACCTCTTGTCTGCTGGTACTCAGATACAGCTCTTAAAATGCTGTATACACGGAGGAGGAGAAAGGCAGTTAGGTTTATATCGAATGAACACCATTTGGCTAGTAAGACTTTTGCTTCAAACCTAGCTTTTAAATCAAAATTTGGCATGTCTTCAATCCTTGAAATAACTTCAATCAACAGAGAAAATGCTTCTGGTTTTGGTTTTTCATAAGTACTGAAAATACGTTCTAGAGCTGCCTGTTTTGACCACCATCGAGTCTCCCCAATCTTTTGTAACTTTGACAGTTTTTCAGAGCCAACTCTAGTTTCTGCAGATAATTCCGTCCAAACGTTTGAGCGTTTGCTTGATTCGGAAAAGAAGTTGACAGTGGTTTGAAGAAGTCCAATAAGTTTCTTAACTTGAACTATGTTTTCTGAAAGGTCAGTTGCCGCAAGATTTAGTACATGGGCATAGCACCAGATGTAGACTGAATTAGGAGCAACCTCTTTCAGATGCTTCTGTACACCATTGTACTCTCCGCGCATGTTTGCAGCTCCATCAAAAGACTCGCCAACAATGTTCCCCATTGTAATACCGTTATCTACTAAGGTCGATCGGAGAAGTTCAAACAGGCCTGCACCAGAGGAATCTGTTACTTTCTTTACGGCAAACAGTCTCTCTTTTACCTCTTCTTCCTTGACATAGCGCACGATTATCGTCTCTTGATCAGTAACCGATGTATCCATAGAACTGTCCATTTGTACGGAAAATTTCCTTTCTCCGATCTCCTCCACAATGCGTTTCTTCATAATAATATTAATTGCAGATAGGATTTTGTTTGTTGTTGACTTGGATAGCATTGCCGTTAAGTTTCCGCGGCCACGTGACTTTTCTTTCCCTCGGTTTTCTAAGCTTTCTTTTCTCTTTTTTGAAGCCTCGATTGCTTTCCTGACGTGCATATGCAAAGGGGTGTCGTACTGTGCAAGGAGTAAGACTAACTCTAGAAAGTTACCATGGTTAATGGTCCTGTCCTCTAACGTACAGATTGACTCTCCACGGTGGCTCCTGTACGGCAGAGCCTGGGTACCTAGGTATTTAATGACATCCAAAATACGTTTTAATACGTCAATGTTTTCACAAATCTGTTTTCTACGAAGATTGCGCATGTCTATGTTAATCAGAGACTCGATATCATTCCCAGATTGGGCATTGAAGTATGCAGTTACGGAATTATTGTGCGATTTCGACGTTTCGTGTTCTTCGATTCTCTGGTAAATGTGCGTAAACTTTGTAAATCCGTTGGTGAATGCTGAATCACAGGTTGCAAATTCTAGGCAAATCTTACAATACACTCCCATGACCTTGCGGTCTTTAACATCGACAGTAATCCACTGACGTTATACATCTGTTACCAGAAACTTCACTAATTTGTCTTTGGTAAACCCGTCCAGGATCATATGGCAGGTCAGCATTCGCATGATTTGGTTGGTTATCAGAAAGATTCGCCAGCTGAAGTCTTTCATTAAGCGACGCGGTGTCGTGCAGTCTTTCAAATCTTCTTCCAACACCTTGTACTTCTTGCTTTAAAATATTTTCTTCACTTTCTACATATTTTTCAGGAATTTGTTGAGGTTCTTTTTGTAATAACATTTCTCGCAAACTTGGGGACGTCATAGAATCATCTGGTATCATTATCTCATCTTCTACAGTTTTATCTGGGTGGTTTACAATGGGTAGCGTTTCTGTTTGGTTTTCGCCGTGTTGTTGTGATGGCACTTCTGATGACGAGGCTCGAAAAAACTTGTCAAGCTTTTCTTGTTTTGGGTGAGATGCTGCATTGGCGATTTCTTCTAGCTCTTTTTGGCGACGTTTCTGGTATCCGGAATTACACTTTTTATCTTTAGAACACTTCATGAATCATGAGACATTACACTCGAGTTCCTTTGTAAAAACGAGGCTACAACATTTAAAGTTAAATGAAATAAGAACAATGAAAGTATAAAATATGACATAGTATTAAGTGAGACGTCATAGTGACGTGTTTACTTACTGAGGCGCAATAATATCTTGTTTACTGCGTCATTATATTACGTTACCATGTTTAATGAGTCGTGATATTACCATGTTTACAAGTCGTCGTGACCTTCACTGATATTACAAAGTGTCAAATCATTAAAGTAACACTCACCAAGCTTTCATTTCATGCAGAGCCTACAAATATATAGAAAATTGGATCGACATAGTATTTCACAAACGTTGACAAAACGTATTTTTGCTGTGTTTTGTGTACTCATCTTGACCAGCGGCCAATTTTAGGTATACTTCGTGTAAAACTAAACCTGATAGCACGACTTGTGTTTGGACTTAGAATCTCATTTAAAAAACACTTTCCTCAGTTTCGTGCAAAAAAAACTGTTTTAATTTTAAGATTCAGTTAACTTAAATTAGATAAGAAGAATCTGCGCAGAAAACACAGACTACAGGCCAAGGGCCCACACTAGAATATTGGCTTAAGGCCCACCGGGAAATTTCCCGGTGTCCCGGTGGGCCAGTCCGCCCCTGTTTAGAACACAGTAAGTTCACTTTGATTGTTTAGAAGTAAATACAATTCTTACTACATTGTGATAAAGGCTCTTCATTGAAGAAGAAATTTCTGTCTCCATGAGTTTGTTTTTTATTCAATGAACAGTGGTATTTATGGGAAGTGCAAAGTATCCTGATGAAAATGCGTTTGATGCATTTATAAAGGAACATGGGGGCAGTACAAATGCTTTCACAGAATGTTAAAGAGTAAGTATACCATATATTCAATATTATTTTTCATGTCCTTGTGCATTTCTTTGCAGTAAATATTTCCATTGATCTCCATTTCATGATAGTCATTAATTTAGTGGGGTAGACACTGTCACCTCTTGATTTTCTGCCAAGTGAAAAATAATGTAATTTAATCGCTATTCATGTGCTTGCAAACCAAAATTAAAATTACTTTAAAAGCAAATTTACTGAAATTAAAGGTCCAGAATTAATTACAATGTTTTTGATTCTATTATCCACCATATTAATCCTGATAATCAAACCAAAATATCGATTAATTTGTTTCATTTATTTTACAGACTGTTTTCAAATTTGATGTCCGTCCTAAGTATTTTAAAGAATCTCTGGATAGGTATGCATCTTCATCACGGACTTTTATAGTAAAGCAACATGCTATTTTCATTCAGATTTGCCCAGTTTTTTATTTCTCCGCTGATGAAAAAAGACAGTATGGATCGCGAAGTTAAAGCAGTGGATAGTGGTAAGGCAACCTCGTTCCTAGGACCTCTGTGGTGACACATTTGGTGGACAGAGGCATATATTTGGAAAATTTATTACAGAAATTAAGCACTCGCTAATTTGTTAGGAAGATTTTCCAACTATATTGGCATGTCGTTTTGTGGCTTTGCATACTTCATTTCTTTCTTCGTTCACCCTCCTCCCCCCCCGTGATATACAAAAAGGAGAATGAGCGCATTGCCCAAAATCTAATTAGTATTCTAAAAATCCCTTACTTAAAATCCCTTGTATAAACTCTAATTAATATTCATATGCGTACTCAGCATTTCTACAAATATTAATATTGATAACTGTTACGCCCTTTTTTACCGAAACACCTATGACCTCATTATTTGCTTTCATCGTACCCCTCGTTCCCCTCACGGAAGACGCTCTTATACCTGTCTTTGTTGTAAAAATTTGTAAAAGCGTAGTGGCTTAAGATTATACCAGCCGTTAGAATCCAGTTGCATCCTTTGTTTTTTGTTCTTATAGTTACCCTTATCCACAATATCAATTTCGCTCTTCTTCTTTTGCTGCTTGATACACAGGGTGTATCAAAAGACGTTTACAGTTGGAAAACGTCTGCTGATGCAGAGAACGTTCAGTGTTTTTAATAAAATATTGTAATTCTGAGTAGTTTAGCTCCATCGGGAACATCTTAACAAATATTTTTAGAAAACTGAATTTTTGACTTAAGGTGGCGGCTTATAATCATTAGCCACTTTTAAAATGCCTAGCGCACATTACTGAAACGAGACTTGGAAGTGTCAGTGGATTGCGACGTCCTTTATGGTTATCTCAAACAACTGAAAATGATTTAAATTACAACAAAAATTCATTGTATTCGTGAAAATGTTGTAGCAATTGTGTTTATAAATGCATAGGCACTGATCAATCTTGCTTCTGCTGTGGCATACTCGCAGTACATGCACAACGTATATATATTTGAGAAGGGAGGAAACTCTTTCAATTATAATCTTATATACACCAAATTCAAGCGTAAAATAACTAAAATTCCACCTCAAAATACATAAAACATAAAAAAATAGCTCAAAGAAAACGCTGACAATCAGTGAATAATATTCTCATAAAACATTAGAAAAGACAAACGGTAAAGCGAAAAAAATGTCCATAACATTCGCCTAATTATCGAGATATTTCGTGCAATGATGCTGGATGTATTCGCCGGTTTGAAAAACGAATCTGCTTTGTCGAAAAACTAAAAATTGCTCGCACCTTCGTGAATCTGGGGGGATGTCGAGATTTTAAGATAAGCTGAAAAGAGACGTGAAAATATAATATCTATTGGTCGACATGCTTTTCTCAACTCTCTGGTTACAAATTTACAAAGTTTACAACGTTACTGTAATTGTTAACCCTGCAGGTGTTCAGGACCGTTTGGTATAATGTCCGTCTTGTCATAGTTGGCTGCTACTTTGGTAATGCATACGGTAGTAATCTCATGCTGTCTAGACCTAAGAGTGTTAAGCTTAGGGTGGTAAGTTACATCGTTAAACAGACATTAATCCCGATATTGCTCGAAGGTTATTTTTTCCTTTACTACGTTCTTCTTCACATCCTTGCACGTCTTTTCTGAAGGAGTACAACTTTGATGTTAATCCTACAATTTAACAATCTGATCACCATCAACCTCATCTTTCATCATGCCAAGGACAAAACAACTCTAACCAGAGTGTTTGACGCATGATCTTTTGGATATTTGCTGGTGTAAAACCTTGTACTCATATTAGCTTTAATGTCTTCGTAGAAGTCTTCAGTCTAAATTTTGTAGCATACCAAGAAGCTTGACCAAGATAGATTGGCTTTTTGAACTTTACAGTAGACTTTGTACTTTTCACACATCAATGAAGCTCTCAAAGACATCAGCCAAAAGAACATCATCGGATTTGCAGTAGGACTCAGTGTGGTCACTGAGGCTCTTACAACTGAATGGGTTGAAAACTATCTACGCATACTCGTAGACGTAGTCGTCTACTCCTATGTTTGGAACGTCGGTAACGAAAAGGTTTCTTGAGTCTGCCATACTTCTTTATTTACACTATGAACTTCAATACACACGTAAAAACGCACAAGTTGCTACAGACCTGCAAACAAGTTGTAACAAGTCTGTTCACAAGTTGTTCACAAGATGTATTCGCACTGCTTGTTCCGAATTTGTTGGGACAAGTTTTGAACAAGCTGTTGACAAATTGTAACAAGCTTGATGGGACTATCAGACCTGTTACAAGATTGTTCCAACAAGACTGATACAGCATGATATAACAATATTGTTACAGCCTTGTGTTGTCAATCTTGTAACAAACTTGTTACTACAGGATTGTATCAGAGTTGTTAGAACAACCTTGTAACAAGTCTGATATTTCCGTCAAGCTTGTTACAAGTTGTCAACAAGTTTGGAACAACTTGTTGACAAACTTGGTTCAAGCAGTGCGAACACATCTTGTTGACGGCTTGTCTCCAGACTTGTTACAAGTTGTGAGATTTTTACGTGTGTATCAATTTAGTCATGGTGCGCATGCTGTCATGGATAGCGTGCGGATCGCAAGCAGGTCACGTGAACATTGGGGAAATAAACTCAAGCGATTACATCATGGGTGCCTCGGGAACAATGAGCGCAACAGTTTTGAAAAATGCTGAGAAACGAATTAATATTTGTGGAAATGTTGAGAGAGCATTTGTCCGAACATTAATTCTATTTTGGGAAAACGCTAAACAAGGGATTTTGGGGGAATGCACTTATTCCCTTGTTTGTATACTACTGCCCATTATCTTTAGGAACTGCTGGCAGTCTACGCCTGCTTACCATTTTAAATAGGAATGAATATTTATAGAATTTAGGACAAATTATCAAGATGACGATACAAGAAGAATGCAACTTTTTGGTAGTTTGACGACCGAAGCTGGTCATCCAATTGGAAAGTTTGTTTGGGGTCAGTTGCTTTTTATACTCTGAAATGAAGTTGCCAGACTGAAACTGTTCATTCTTGTACATTTTAGGAAATGAAGAATCACTATGTACAAATCCTGTAAAGCTGGTATGAGAATATTACTGAAGTTTTGAAAAATCGTATATATGATGTTTGTATAACATGCAGTTGATATGCGAGAGATTTTTAAACGCTGGCTTCCTTTATGGGCGTTGTTTGGAAAAGTGGGCCGAACGGGTAAAAGGTGCAATTAAATTCAAGTACGATGTTTAATGGCTGATAAGAGCTCATATGTGTGTTTGTGTGTGGAGGTTGCAGTGGCCAATGCAAACTTTTATTGTAAGATTGTTTGCACTGTGTAGTACTTGCCCAGCAGCATGAGTGGTATTGTGATTCACACAGTTACTAATACGCACAATTTCTCCTATCCCAGGGCATTGATGTCAACAACTATTTGCAATTATTTTGGAAGAAAATGTATTCATCACACAAGATGACATTGACAGTCATTTCTAATGGTAATAGCTAATGTATATACTTACATATCATGACATTTCCTGTTTGTTTCCAGTTTGCATACATCTGTATTCTTCGTTTAATTTAAGATATATTTTAAATTAGAAATCGTTAATTATTTTAACTTGTTATTTGCAGAGACATTAGATACTTTAGAGGAATGGGTAACTAATATTTTTTCACAAATTGCAAAGCGGTAAGGTTTGCATATATTTTTTTATTTTTCTGACATGCATAGAAATGCTTGTAGCTTACAATACCCATAATTTTTTCGATAAAGTGTAAAATCGCAGAGAAACACTTGCTGCGTTTGCATCTTTCCCCTTTTTTCAAAGTACCAATTGAGCATATTATTGAAACATTAGTTAATTAATTCCAAATAACAAATAATTAGAAAAAAATATATAGTAAATAAAATGAGCTCAATATTATTAAAGATTCTAAATACTGCAACATAATTTGTTGTACATTCTTCCGCCATTTTGCACCCTTTACATACCCGCGATTTCTGTCGATGATCGCATATATTGTATGAATTAAACGTAAAATCTAACGTTTGATGCATGACTATGATTTTTTTACTTTTTCTTTACAATTTTATTTAAACACGGTAAAAAATCTTCAGTTTACAAATGGTAAGTTAAACTATATATTAAAGAAGAATGAGAATATATATATATATATATAAATATGAATACCATGAACTGGTTTCCAAGATTGCCGTGTGGGAGTAAATTATTAGTTACTGTAATATTCCGCTATTGCTTTTCTGAATTGAGCAAATGATTGTAGCTTTCTTATATCTTGGGGTAGACTATTCCTAAGTAATGCCCCACTATAGCAAAAGCTTCGTTTTAAATAATTTGTTTGTGGCTTAGGCAAATTTAACCGCATTTCGGAATTTCTTATATTGTAACCAATACCACGAAGAGAGAACATATTTTGGAGGTGTACGGGCACATTTCCTTTTAACGTCTTAAACATCAGGCCAGCTTTGAGCTTTTCACGACGCAATGCATCTTACAACTAAGTGTTTCGCCAAGGCCATCCCAGACCGAGCAGCATTGCAATAATCAAAATGGGGTTGAATCAAAGCTTGGTAAACTTGGACAGCTGTATTTGTCGTTATATACGGTCTAATTTGCTTTAAAGTGTAACAGCTTGCCTTCTTCTTCTATTTTGATAAGGCAAAACAATGCACGAGGAGCGGACCGTTATAATATAACTTTATTAAATCATGATCAATCTAGCTCTTTATTGACTTCGATAGGAGTTCTTTACTCTCTCTCCTTCGACTTTATGATTTATCTCTGACTCATTCTCGACTACTCTTTGCACGAAAGGAACTCGTCTTTTATAATAACGCAAGCCACTTTTCGTGATTGACGTTACTACAGGTATGTTTACATTGACTTATCCAATGAGAGTTAAGAGCTCATATCTCAGTCCCAGTCTACTGTTCAACTATTACATACTCTGTAAATATTAGATAGTTCTTTTTGAAGATAAATATCAATAGTATAGATTAGATTGTAAAATTAGATATAAATATGACATTAAAGAAAATGTCATGCTCTACATCTCTATATAATTTTTACAGTGGAATTTCCCCTTAACAAAGAAGAATTCGAGGACGTTGTTATTTGGTCAAGCCTCTGAGTAAACATTGCGAAGGCTTCTTCTTCGGCCAGGGCGATGCCAAGCCAAGGAAGTAGCAATTATGAAATGTGACAGCAACCTGCGTATGCTAACTCAGGGACCTGTCTAAATACATAACAATGGTAACTCATTGTTACAATGCAAACTTCATTAAGCTTATGTCAAAATAGTACACCTCTGTGCATTAAACTGTGATATTGAATTTATGCTTGTCAAGTTCCACAAGCCAAAGGTCAATAAAACCTGCATTCGTACATTGTTCTATTGTATGATCTAACTTTTGTATTTACTCAAACATCACTACCTAATTAGATCATGTTCACAATTCTATTCAAAATAATTCAACTAATAATATACGATTTGCTCTTCACCCCTTTGACTTACACATACACTCGCGTCTCATATATTTTTATCACAAAATTATACTTTATTTTACACATGCATGTTCACTTTTATAACAATTCCCACAGGCTAGAAAATAGCACGTCCTCGTGCTGAACAAAGACTGAGTATGTGTAGCAACAGAAAAAAAAAACAAGAAACCCGAAAAAAACCCAGTTTCAAAGCACTGCGCAGCTTTGATAACGCGGACGGTTGCCAGCCGTCTATAACTGCCAATCCTAATGACGCAGGGGCGACTACAAATAGTACATATTAATTTTGATACCATTGAAATAATATAAGAGTAAAACATGAAAACACAAGTCGACGTGACAACAGCAGGAAAAAGCGGTACACACACGCATTGAAGACAGAGGCAAAAATATAGCTTGTCTTCCTAAACCTGAGTAACCCGATCAGAAGGCATGCAAGACTGAGAAAGAGATCGCTGATGTCCGCAGTCGACACACTCTTCAGGTTCGTAAACTGAAAACTAATCTAATTCATGGACACTGTTTGGTTCGTCGTCGTTGTTACTTATACTACTTGTATTGTCATCGGTTGTAGCCTGTTTTGTGCGTTTTGTGTTGCAGCGTGTGCGGCGGATGTAGGTGTACGCTAAAAAGAGGCTAAGTAACAAGAGAGCCCCCCAAAGTAAGGACCCACTTAACCCACCTATAACTTGGTGGAAAAATGAGCCAGCACCTTTGCCTGTGCTTTCTATAGCTTTGCCCGAAGAAGTTAGAATAGTACCGGACGCCTGGCCAATCCACCTATACGACCCTCATGTAATATGACACCGCATGTGTTAAAAATAGCATTTACTCGGACAAACATTGCGCGATTTATGTATAGATACTATTACACGAAGGCATAACTAGCGAGCAAAGTTTGGTTTTTTTCCCGTTTTTAAGATAGAAACTGGAGAAATTGTTGAAATTTATTACTTTGTTTATTATTTAACGTATTCAAACGGGCAAAAAAGGTTTAAAAATTTAGTTTAACGGTGGATTATTGTGTCGTGTCCGAGTATACTATGGTTAAGAGATGTGCTTGGGGTACATGTAAAACTGACTCGCGCTATCCTGAAAGGTTGATAAAGGGTGGAAAATTATAAACTCTTATCCTTTTCCTTCCGAGAAAAAATTCAAACAACGTAGGGAATTGTGGATTCGTTCTTGTAGCCGGGCAGGGCAGATGACTTTAAATGTACGAAGGTAGCTACATATGCAGCTTGCGTTTTGTGGTAGAGAACGGGCCGACCGACAAAGATCCAAATCCTGTTTCAGCTACAGCCAGTAGAGAAAAGGTGTGTTTTTTTATGTGTATACTGTATGTCTACATATTACTTTTTATTCAGTAATTTAAAGTTCATTTAAAGACCTGCGCCATGGTAGACTGTTTTCATGTGCCATGACCTTAAGATGACCTAACGAGTACGACACATAATTTGCATTCGCACTATGTATAATATTTGGTGTTTTTTAATAGATCAAGCGGCTTTAAAGAAAGAGAAAGTCACCAACAAAAAGACTTTCCCATGGAAAAAGATTAGATTCAGAACAGCTGTAGACAGATCAGCCGCGGAAACTATGTTGCTTATTTCATCAACAGAACCAAATACAGCCAATGCTGTGGATGATGTCATAGTGTCTAATAGATACTAACAAGGAGACTGTTCCTTTATTGTCTTCGGTTGACAACACAGAAAATAGCCCTAAATCTGAACCGTTTGATGTGAATAAAGAGCAAAATAATGAAATGAAAATACTTAAAAATAAGTATTATCCAACACCGCATTGGCTGTATTTGGTTCTGTTGATGAAATAAGCAACGTAGTTTCCGCGGCTGATCTATCTGCAGCTGTTCTGAATCCTTTTTCTTGGGAAAGTCTTTTTATTGGTGACTTTCTCTTTCTATAAAGCCGCTTGATCTATTAAAAAAACACCAAATATTATACATTGTGGGAATGCAAATTATGTGTCGTACTCGTTAGGTCATCTTAAGGTCATGTATACATATGTAAACAGCCTACCATGGCGCAGGTTTTTAAGCGAACTTTCAATTACTGAATAAAAAGTAATATGTAGACATACAGTATAAAAAAAACAAAACCTTTTCTCTACTGGCTGTAGCTGGAACAGGATATGGATCTTTGTCGGTCGGCCCGTTCTCTCCCACAGAATGCAAGCTGCATATGTAGTTATCCTTCGTACATTTAAAGTCATCTGCCCGGCTACAAGAACGAATCCACAATTCACCCTACGTTATTTTAATTTTTTCTCGCAAGGAAAAGATGAAAATTTATAACTTTTCCACCCTTTATCAACCTTTCAGGATTGCGCGAGTCAGTTTTACATGTACCCCAAGCACATCTCTTAACCATAGTATACTCGGACACGACACAATAATCCACCGTTAAACTAAATTTTTAAACTTTTTTTGCCCGTTTGAATACGTTAAATAATAAACAAAGTAATAAATTTCAACAATTTCTCCAGTTTCTATCTTAAAAGCGGGAAAAAAAACCAAACTTTGCTCGCTAGTTATGCCTTCGTGTAATAGTATCTATACATAAATCGCGCAATGTTTGTCCGAGTAAATGCTATTTTTAACACGTGCGGTGTCATATTACATGAGGGTCGTATAGGTGGATTGCGTGAATAACTTTCGAGTCTAGATCACCGAAGCCGGATAAACCGTCATGCAGAGCGCTTCCTAATGCCTTTACAATATGACTGCCGCCTGAATCTATGCCAGCCAAGGTGGAACCTATGACGCGTTCCATATCCAATGCAATGCTATCACTAGAGGCAGACTGTATTGCTTGCAATTGATCGAGGGTATCTTGACTGCGCGCAAGAATATCTAAAAGAGAAAACTCGTCTAAAGGTTCGTCAACATAATGTAATAGATGGGAATTAACTCCAGGTAACTTTAAAACATGATTTGAAAAGGATGGTAGAAATATTTTAGTGTAATTTACTGGGCTAATGGTGGCATTCTGATTTATCAGCCAAAGGTTACCATGAACATCTGTGACATATGTTGATTTTGGAATATCACCACAATTAAGAACAGGTGAATGGGCTTGTATACGATGATCCGTAAGTTGTAGGAACTTAACCTGTTGAGTAACATGCATAAAAACAGGGAATTTAGCATAGCAGGTGCCGTTATATGTCCTATTCCAAAAGACTTCATATTGGGTGATATTGTGACATTGCGACATTAAATACGCATCACCTTGCGGGCTGATTATGTAGCCTGGGGCAGGCGCTATCCATTCAGAGCTACTAGTTGGAAATCGTTGAATCATCCAACGATGAATTCGATACATTTGCTGACGGTGGAGACAAATGTTTTCCCATGCACTAATCATGTTACTGCGTTCGTGTGCAATCAGTGCGGCCAATTGTACGTTTAGTATTTCGTTCTGGAGTCGTAATTTAATAACGTCTTCTGAGTCTTTTACTAAAGCAGTTAAAATTCCGTTTTTCTACAAAAAGCGCATGTCCTTTTCAACGTCATGAAGGACGTGAGAGCTTGCGGAAATATTTGTAACAACGAACCCCGAGTCAAGGTAAAGTAGGTGATCTTCCGGTATTCGTTTCACGATTGTACCACCGACAGTGGCTTTAGGAACTAATATATAATCGTCTAATTGTTGTGCCGGAAAACGACCAATTGGGTGGTATTTGCGAAAATCGTGTCTTACATGGTTCCAAACAATTTGGGATTTTGGCATTTCTTTTGGTGTGCAGTGACGAGATCGATAATTGCAATGGGTGTGGGTGACACGTTGTGAAATAAGATGGTCTGATCCTCTCAATTGTACGGGGTAGGCAACCATTTTGAAATGAGTGTAAGTGCGTGATTTTGTTTTCATCCATGAACAAGAATATTTATTAGGGCTAGAAGTACGCCACTCTCCGTGTGAGTGTTGGTGAAGCTTACCATAACGTGTAGTGTGTGTAAGCATTGCTCGTTGGCACTCATATCTTGAAACAGGGACAAGTGATAACCGACTATGTTTGCTTTTATGACCAAAAAAAGATTCATGGCATGTCATCCGTAATCGCTGAGCCGTACAATGATAGATAGGAAAATCAGTGCGTTTAGGGGAAAATTGCCAAACTTTTGCTGTGAAATGTTTTATTCGTGAGTCACTAAGATGCATGCGGTGTTTGCAGTTCATGTGATTATTAAATTTGTACAAAGCAGTATGGTCAACACGAGAACAGTCATACAAACGACCTAAGTTAATGGCTAGTGTTCCGTTAATCATGCAAACCAAGGTGAATATCACAAGTGCAATGCAGACATAGGAAGGCAATGAGTTGTTGGATCTACGCGGTTTATTATCAATTGTAGGAGGCGTAAGGAGTGCAGAGGTTGCGGAAAGTACCCGTAATTCAGCAATCGGTTGGTTCGGGTCGACCATGTCAGATTCTGGAACCCATGAATTATGTTTACTTGGATATCCTACCCATTTAACTAGATATTCGGTTTGGCCTTTTCGCTGGCGAGTATTGAGAATTTTTTCGATTTCAAACACATCAGAATCTACTGGTTCGGGCAGGGTTGACCATTGTGGTTTCACTCGCAAAACTATCTTCAGGCAGTTCTGATTCATCAAGCATTAAATCATCATGCTCAATATCAACGTCGGGCGAATGAGTTGGGCGACCATCTGGATCAAAATACAATTTCATGCGGTTAACATGAACAGGAGCAGACAGTAGACGATTAGCTTGAGTGCGCAGTTGAAAATTGACTGGAGACAATTGTTTGACAATGCGAAAAGGTCCGTGCCATTTGTACAGGAGTTTCTTTGACAATCCCTTTTTTGTTTTGGGTGTATAAATCCACACCTTTTGGCCGACTTTGTACTTTGTTGGTTTAGCTTGTTGGTCATAATGCGCTTTCATGGTCTGTTGTGTGCGTTCAATATTAAGTTTCGCTAAGCGCTGTGCCTCCTCAAGTTGGGTGACAATGCGCTCGCGGTGGGTGGCTATAGATGTCGCAAGCTTATCTACATTTGGTGGTAAGAGCTTTATGTCAACGGGAAAACGCGGTTCTCTGCCATATAATAAGTAAAACGTTGAGTCACCAGTCGATGCGGATGGTGAAGTGCGATAAGCAAAAAGTGTGGAGGGAAGGAACTCATCCCAGTTGCGCTGATTTGCGGAGACATACATGGTGAGCGTCTGAGAGATAAATGCGTTAAACCGCTCAACTAAGCCATCACATTGAGGATGATATGCGGTCGTGTTTAATTTTGTCGTGGACATAAGCTTCGCGCACTAGCGTGGACAAGAAATTTTTTCCTCTATCTGAAAGCACTGACGTGCGAGGTGAGCCATGGCGGCAAAGGACCTCTTCGACTTACAGTTTAGCGATAACGGGCGCATCGGTTGTACGTACGGCAAAAGCCTCTGGCCACTTTGTTAAATAATCAGAGAAAACTATGACATATCGGTTTCCTGAATACGACTCCGGATAGGGCCCTAAACAGTCCGCTGCTATGCGATCAAATGCTCCTTCAACAGGAATAGGCAGCAAGGGCGCCTTATGACGATTCCGAGGTGTTTTACGCACAGCGCAAGGAGCACAGGATCGACACCAATGCTGTACGTCCTTAAATAGGCCTGGCCAAAAGTAGCGAGTGCGAATTTTGGTATACGTTTTTTCTATACCTAAGTGTCCTCCCAAAGGGTCATCATGCATGGACTTCAAAACTTCAAAACGCAAGGCTGATGGGACAATTAATTGGACAGTAGTGTCTGCTCTTTTGCGACGTGTGGGGATCCATAAATGTTGCAAGACACCATTATCATCGATCAAGTAATGATCAATTTCAGCCAAAATCTTATGACAGATGTTGTCGTCCTCAGGCAAGGTTTTAGATTCAAGATATTGAATAATATATAGGAATTCAGTATCTTTACGTTGCATTTCGCGCACGTGCTCATTTTGGTCAATAGTGAGAGAGTATAAATTTGCATGCTCGCTGGGATAAGGACGACGAGACAGAGCGTCGGCATTGCCATTATTCACACCTGGTCTATGCTTAATCTCAAAATCGAACTGCTGTATGAATAAAGACCAACGGGCTAAACGGCCAGTAACATCTTTAATATTCATAAGCCAGCGAAGGGCGTGATGATCTGTGTGAACCGTAAAACGCTGACCATATAGGTAAGGCTGGAATTTCTTTATTCCGCCAATTACTGCAAGTGCCTCGCGCTCAGTGGCTGAATATGCTTGCTCGGTATGACTTAAATTTCGTCCTGCGTAAGCAATAACCACCTCTCGATTATCTTGTATTTGCCCAAGAGTCATTCCTAACCCTTCTAAACTTGCATCAACATAAAGCTCAAATGGTTTACTAAAGTCGGGAAAGCAAAGTATTGGTGCTGATACTAATGCATGCTTAAGAAGTGTAAATGCACTGTGACACGCCGGGGACCAAATAAATTTTTCGTTTTTCCGAAGCAACTTTGTTAGTGGTTGAGCAATTTTTGAAAAATCTTTGACAAAGCGTCGGTAATAATAATATATTATACCTCATACTTAGCTCGTCCAATCAGAATGTTCTATTAGTAGCACGTGTCCATAGTATTTTTCTGCGAATACCATGCTATAGGAAATTCTGATCCTAGGTTTTTTCCCCGAGGCATGGTATTCGGCCGAATATCCCGTGAGATTCGACTTTTGAATCTCACGCGACATCCCGCGAGAGCTACACGCGCCGATTAAAAACAATGAAAAATGGCGGGAGCACACAAGAGTGTATGGATATTCTACGGTGTTTTTTAAGTGGTTTCACTGGAAATTTTACAAAACAAGATGTTCAAAATACGGCAAAATTAGCCAGCACTATTTACTTGATGCCCTTTAGCAAAGAAGTTTGGAAAAATTGTTTATGTATGTGAAAAACGAAATCTCGTATTCTCGAAGGTATGTTGACAAGTTGTCCTGGACTTGAACAGTTATATACTTTCGGTATAATATATCATTTATAGACCCTCCGCTTGGGTGATTCGGCAAAATAGTAACCCTCAGTGATGATATTTCCCTCGGGCTAAAGCCCTCGGGAAATATCATCACTTCGGGTTAATATTTTGCCGAATCACCCTCGCTTCGGGTCTAACTGATAAATATATATATACATACATACATA
This sequence comes from Muricea muricata, assembly GCA_963855995.1. Taxonomy (NCBI): domain Eukaryota; kingdom Metazoa; phylum Cnidaria; class Anthozoa; order Malacalcyonacea; family Plexauridae; genus Muricea; species Muricea muricata. Next base: position 5,002,201 of record OY979717.1, read on the forward strand.
CATACATACATACATACATACATACATACATACATACATACATATATATATATATATATATATAGATATATATATAAATATATATATATATATATATAAATATATATATATATATATATATATATACACACATATATATATATATATATATATATATATATATATATATATATATATATATATATATATATATACATACATACATACATACATATATATATATACATATATATATATATATATATATATATATATATATATATATATATATATATACATATATATATATATATATATATATATATATATATATATATATATATATATATATATATATATATATATATATATATATATATATATATATATATATATATATATATATATATATATATATATATATATATATATATATATATATATATATATATATATATATATATATATATACATATATATATATATATATGAAAAAAAAGAGTCATACCTTGTGTTGTTATTACATTTGTAATACTTTTTATTTTACCTAAGTATGTAAATGTACTTAATAATGTATAGTACTTAGCATAGAAATTAGTTTTGTTTGATTAACCATAAATTTCATTAAAAAAATCATTGACATGCCTCTATTCTTAGGCACAGGTTGGGAGGATTGTCAAATAATTACCTCACCCAGCTTTTGTAAAAATATATATAATTAGTAGAATCATACTAGTATACTATTGAAATGCTGTAATTTGATTGGTTGCTCTACTCGCTATCTATTCCTCAATAGATAGCCAGTAGCGAAACAATCATGTTCCCATAGAAATTTCTTTTAAGAAATTGCTTAAAAATCAAATTTTTTGTTGAATATTCCATGTTTGACCTCTGATTCTACTAAAACAATTAGATTACTTGCTCTCGATTTCTATGCGGTGATAGTTGATTCGGGCTTCGCCCTCATCAACTATCACCACATGGAAATCTCGAGCTCGTAATCTAATTGGTAACTAGAATATCAAAGTAAGTTTCAGAAAGAATTTTATTGAAATTTTCATTATATACTGAAGTGGAATTTTGGATATTCACTTTTGAATGCATTACGAAGGAGGAAAATGCTATTTACATTACATATACTGTTACAGGTTGTAATACCAGTATATATTCAATTTTTGTATCACATGTTAACCAATTGTGTAATACAAGATGTATAAAAAAAGTTAGTGGTCTGAAGCACTTAAGCATGCTCAATGTTTAATTCATGTAAATATTGAATGTTTTGAAAGCATGTACAAGTCAAATGAAAATGGCTAGTTGAACTGTTTCCACTGTTGGGAAATTAATAATTGTTTCTTGTGACTTGCGAGTGATTAATTGGATTGTATGTAATTTTAATCAACAATTTTCATCTCATTCTCTTCAAATTTTATAAAAAATTTTCCAATACTAAATAGCTGAAGTATCTCAGCCTTACTGTAGAAGAATTATTATTTCTTTTGATAAAATACTGAGTATGCTAAAGCGCTCCAAAGTTAGATTACTCCAGCAGTCCAGCTTTTCAATGCACACTGCAGTACCACAGTCATATACTGTAATTTTACTATGACTCATTTTTTGAGTGATTTAATGTCACGAAAAAGGTACTGTACAATCTTTGATTTGGTATTTTTTCGCAAAAGTTTCAAACACACTCAAGAGTACTGCAGTAAAATAACACACTGACATTACCCCTCCTAACGTAAGAGCAAGAAGATGAAGTTTCCAATGACTATACCATGCTGTAGTAATCAGAGTGTTGTGCCAGTAAATATGAATAAATATTGATACACAATTTGCAACAAAACTTATCCCAATCCCAATCAGCACTCTTATTATAATAAACTCTTCCAGAATTTTGCGTGGATTGACATGGTAATAACTTGTTAAATATAGCACCAAATAAGCTTGACTCAGTATTATGGCTGTACTCTGATAGAGCATAATCTGAATTTCTTTGTCAACTTTCAAACGACGATGATGACTTGATTCTTTTAGCTCTCCAAGTTGTGGACATGATCTGCATTTACGTTCGAGACATTTCCAAATTCCAATGAAAACTTTTTGCCTTATTCTTACTGTTGCTGTTTGGAAAACCTGTAATGCGCCACGAAACACTGAAAGTGCAATGAAAAAGCTCAATTCCTTCACTCCTGCTTGCATGATGCAGTATAACAATATAGCGACACCGTTAACAAAATATACCAGAAGAAAAGTGCGTTGTTCTTCAATAAATAATGAGCTTCGCAATGCTAAGTTTTCTGATATTACCATAGGTAGAAGAATTAAAGTTGGGGTAAGCATGGCAATTATTGCTCGCAGTATCACGCTCTCTGTATTACGAAACCAGGGCACAAACAGATACCTATATGCCATTGCTATGAGGAACCCAAGGAAGAACTGAGTTGAAAGAATAGCGAAAACGTTTCGTTTTCTCAAGCGCCTGGTATTCGTAGAAAATATTTCACACACTTTTTTGGCCGCTATATAACTGGAATAGATCACTCCAAAGAGGAAAACTGCATTTCCAGGGTACCTATATATCGTTTGAGTAAAGTCTATATTCACTTGAAACAAAGCTGTTTTGTATATCACAACGATCAAACCAAGAATAAAACCGGGCAGCAAAGTGGATAAGTAATGTGACTTGAATTTTTTCCAACCAAATAGCAAGATCAGCATGAATTGAAACCAGAAATTAAGAGCAAAACCTTCAACATCGTGTCCAGCAATCACAAATTTCATAACGTCTTTAGGCAATGACTTATTGCTTACGAGCTGTTCGTAACAAATACTGGAGGTATTAACGTCTAAGTATAGCACAGAAATCATTACTAAGCTGACAGGAATGACTGCAGCGGTTATCGTAAAACTTGTAAACAAACTTGTTTTACAAGAACTTAACAATCTTCTTGGTTGTTGATCTGGATGTCGGATAGAAATGCTGCCATAGTTTGTAATCGTGTGTTCTGGTCCAGAACTTGATGCAGTATCTGAAGAATCAACTCCACCAAAGAAGCCATCGCCTGTTTCGTTAACATCCTCGCTGTTTGAGGGTCTGTTCAATCTAGGTTGTTCAATCAACGGTCGCACTGATTCTGAACTGAAGAGAAATAGAATCCCAACACCGATCTTGTCTAAGAGTTCTTGTAGCATACTGTACCTTAATGTTTTACATATTCCCACTCTTGTACATTTACTCCATAAATACAACTGTTCAAATCCATGAGCGGCGATCAAGATATGGTAGACTTATCAAACCCGTGAAGCGAGAATATTTTGTTAAGAATTATCAATTAGCATTGCATACGCATAATAAATAAGTGCATAGTTTGTGCATACAGACACAATTAAAAAAAACTCGTTAGCATTAGTGTGAAAATCAATAATTTTTAGTAGTCGCCGTATGAGGAGCGTTTTAAAGTTAAAATTCAGTTCTATAAGTCGCCGTGTTAGGAGCGAAAGAATTTGTCTGTCAGTATAACTTGTTTAGTGTGTATAAATGGCCGTTTAAGGAGCGAGATAGTTTCGATAATTCGACTGTATATATTGTACATTGCCGTGAATAAATATCGGTGTTGTAATCGAAAGAAAATCAGAAGAGAAATAAATTTTTATGAACTAAACAACAACACGCGCATGCACTGTTACATCATGTCTGAAAATGTTGTAGTTTGGTACTGGAAGAACAGTGAGTACAACGACGCGTAACTTTATGCTAATGCCTATGTTTTGGAACTACTGGAACGTTTCGCTAAAAACATTGTGCTATTCATATGGTGCTATTAATATCAACTATTCTTGGAATTACGTCATTTACTTTCAGGAATCCATGTCCTATGACTGGTGTTTCTCGGTAGTCATAAACATGAAACATGAAAAGTTTTGTATCACTAGAGATTGTTGTTCCTAGAAATTGTTCTTTTCACAGTCAACGAAAATATTTGCATAGCAGAACTATAGTATAGATAGTAATGTTAATATTTAAATATTAATATTCATATTTTGAGTTGTAAACAAGCTACCATATTTGGGCATGAGAGCCAGACAGCACTAGGCAAGGAAAGAAACAATATAAAATATCTGTTGTGAAAAGCGGATAAACGAATATAAATAAAGAAATATCTAAGAAGGAGATATTAGAACAACTAAATCGTCGGGCTGGCTACGCTGCCGAGTTTAATACAGTTGAGGCTGATCTTCACTCAGTACTAGTGGCGAAGCGAAACCTAATAATGACTTGCATATAGACCGATAGCCACAGTCCAGCTTTTCAACTGAGGCCAAGTTTTCTTTGACAAGTAATTACACAGTGACATACATGTATGTGGTAGCTACTGTTTTTTTCTTTATTTAAGAAAAAAATGCCAATTTATTGCTACACAAACCAGCAGTTAAATTTACCAAGGAAAACTTGTCATTGAAAAATTGTTACACTGGTAAATGAACTTGTCAAGGAAAACACGCTAGTCGTCTGTGCGCAGCTTTGGATTAATATAAACTGTGTATTAAAATATGTTCAGCTGCGTGCATGCGCCGGCGTCACAGTTATTTAGGGACGGACCATTAAATTTTTGAGGGGAGGGTTGGGTAATTTTTTTTGTGCATGTTATTTTTTTCGTGCCAGTTAAACACGTTGGATTTTTATTTTCTATCGCATTCCATTGCTAGATTTTTTCACACACACACACACATATGTCCTTTTACTTCCCTTTTTAGATGGTGTACCACATATATCTTTCTATTTATTTGTTTTATGCCATTCATGTGGCACTATTAAATTATATATCTGTTCTCTAATGAACATTTACATTAAGTTGATGTACGCTGGTGCGGAAGAAGGCGTAGAGGTTGTGGAATGTACTGAGCTTGACTTAATAAGCTAAAATTCCTATGACTTTTGCATCTTTCCATTTATTTGTTTTTTTATATGGATTTTGATATTCATGTTGTCTTATATTTATACACAAGTAGTTCAGTAATGAACATTTATAACTGATATCTTGCTACACTGGTATGATTAATGTTGAAGGAACACTTTTAAAAGACTCATTTTAATTTAAAGTTAATTTCCCTAAAATGGCTACCTGATCTTTGATGACCAGGTGGCCATTTTGGACAGAAATACATGCGAAACATACAATGTGAGCTATTTAATAATACAAAGATATTTTCGCCAATATATCATCTGGGATTTAACAACAGCGACCTTAAACAACTTGCTCGATTTTTTTTTAAATTTGTTTATTTGTGCACGATATTTTTTCTCTGTATTTTTTTAGTGCGCGAATTTTTTTTTTGGTGTTTGCCCAACCCTCCCCTCAAAAATTTAATGGTCCGTCCCTTAATACTTTGTTGTGAATGCACTGAAAAGGTAGGCCAAATTATGCGCTAATGACATTTGTGATACAGCCTGACTTGGACCCTTTAAATTCGCTCTGAATATATTCCAAGACTTACATTTTACATAGTATAAATCAAAGTATAACTTAAATTTATTATCGCAAATGATCGGTATTCTCTATAGCACTTGTACTTTGTTTTATTGTATTCTCCACTGTCTATATTTCTACACACAATAACTACTGTATCTATATTCAATTGACCGTCCGTCCCATACTCTCGTTCACTTCCGGCACCTATCTATATTCAATATCAGCCAATCAGATCACTACATTCTCGAATCTTCATCAGTGCTAATAAAGAAGGAACTTAGTAAAGAACGGAAATTGTCTATAGTACTGTAGTGTCGCCCACGCGGAAAATCGATCAACTTTGGAACAATTTCAAGCACGATAAGAAGAGATATTTTAATAAATCTTTTAGGAAATAGACTCACCTAGATTTATTTTTAATTGCGCCGCAAATACTATTAATTTTCAATTTCCTCTTGGCAGCCAACACTTGTACATTATCAGCTTATCATCTGTTTTGGTTTATTCGCTTTAACACGCCTTAATGATCGTGACACTAATCCTAATTGCTTTTCCGCCTCGCCTTTACTAGCTAGCGTATAAAATAACTTGTAAATATTAATAACTAGACAGTCTTCGCTTACGCTCTCGCAAGTGTAATCAAACTTTGTAGTATGTCAGAAGTTCCATAGGTTCAAGATATAAGTAAAAATTATATAAAGAAAATTTATTAGTGTTTGAGTATTCATCTGCGAACTCGTAAACGTAAAACCCAGCAACAAGTTTCTACTCGCGCTAAAGTACCACTATCGACTTTTTCGTTATTTCTTAGTAAAACGGCAAATACGTACCATTAAAAATTATCATTGAATGTTTTGATAAAACTGCGACGAAAAAATCGTTAATCCAATCGTTGAGACACCTAATTTGCACGTTACACAAAACCCTAAATATCTCTAAAACGAGGCCAGATATCGAGAAATGTTGTGCTGTCGGATTAAAAATCGTCATCGCACTGGCACCAACATGCAATGGCAATATTTCTGCTGTCAAAAATAACGCAAACATTTAGGTTGTTTTTGCCTTTGTTATATCCAAAAGGTGTTGTTTTTTAAGAAATACAAAGCCCTGAAACTGAAAGAACAAGTTTCTAAATAAAAGTAAAGCATACCAGGCGTAGCACATGGATGTACGTGTAGCATTAGCAACTTTAGCGCTCTGGCCTGTGTTTCCAATGTATCCTGCGATTATCTGTGTGGAGATTTTGAGGCAATATTTTGGCGAAGTTTATACGTAACTGTGCACACGAGCAGCATAGCCTTAATGCGAATCTTTCTTCTGATGCAAAATACAACACTTCGCTAACAGTGGCGGATCTAGCGTAAGTCAAAATAAATTACCACAGCTCATTTTAGGATATATTTACATTTTAAAATATCTTCAAAGCAACTTCATTGGCTAGATTTTATTCTTTTGAAATTCATAATCTATGACATTGTTTTAAAGTTATTTTGAATTTAAAATTGAACTGCTATAATTTATTTTGACTTACCCTGGATCCGCCACTGTTCGCTAAGCAAAAATGATCCTACTTTTTTTACCTGGGTTCCGTTCAAAGCGTAGTCTTTACTCCTGGGTTCAAAGTGTATATTTAAAGGGAATGGCAACAAAAATTTTTATTGTCTTATTGGAAAGAGACTCCAAAACAATATATAGAAGTCTATTACAGAATTTTTATATCTGCCTTATTTGGTAAGATATTTTGACCTGAAATCTTTAGTTGTCGGCCATCTTGGATATTTGTAGATATGCATGATTCGTCACAACTGGGGTCACGCAATTTTTTTTTCTTACGACAGAACGATTAATCTCCTTTATTAACCACATACATGGTAAGTTTTTGGATTTCAGCACGGACTGAAAAGGTTTCACACATATTTTATTGGTGGTCAGTATTTAGGAGAAGCTTTGAATGGCTTATCCCTGTTGTGGCGTCACCAAAACATTGTTATTGAGGGGTTAAAAATTAATCCAAGATGGCGGACAGTTCGATTATTCAAGTGACAATATCTCCCAAAGTAAAACAGATATAAAAATTTTGTAAAACTTTTATACATTATTTTGTCTTTTATATATTAAGTCTCTTTCAAATGAGACAATAAAAATTTTTGTTGCCATTTCTCTTTAAATAAATTCTCGATGAAGACGTCACATTATGATGCATGTAACTGATGGGTAAAACTATCAAAGAATTTCTATAGCTATATATGTAACTAATTACAATATTTTACAATAGCTAAATCTGTTTCAATTTTTTTCAGAGTTTCTTAAGATTAAAGAGGAACATGGTAATGATTTTTTCCATATTGTCCAAACACCAAAGCTCGCATGTGAAATCACACTTCAGGTATTTATTCTCAGTTTATTCTCTGGATGTTGAGAATGTAGCATTAAGTTGTTCCGTATTTGTATACGAGTAATTACAAGTTTATAGTATTACAAGTAAAAATTTGTTTAGTTAAGTACTACAATACTACAGCAATAGAATATGTTGCCCCCTCCACAGGTTTCTCTGATGGTGTTAACATTTTTATATACGGCTTGAATTTTTTTCTCAATCCGACTGCTAACCCAAGCCGTATATAAAAATATGAATAGCATCAGAGGTGCCTGCGGAGAAAGCTACTGAATAGGAGTCCTTACTAATCTTGCATCCACATTCCGTGCATGCGACATCATTAGTGAGCTCCATATAAATCTGGAGTTAGAACTTGAGGGCAAGTAAAGTGAAGCGCTAATGAGTGTCTAATCTCAACTCTAATCCCAACTCTAATTTTAAACTTCGAAAAGTCAAAAGTAGTAACAACTCTCGAGTCATTTTTCACATATCCCGAATTGCAGAAAATTAAGTTGATTTTTATTTTCAGCCTATACGACGGTTTGATTTGGATGCTGCTATAATATTTTCAGATATTTTGGTAATTCCACAGGTATATCAGTCCACTATATAAAGGCAAATAAATGATAAAAACCCCATTTCCATTCATTTATTTTAAAATTCGTTTGCATATTTATTAAATCTAGGCCCTTGGTATGACATGTGAAATGGTGAAGGGTAAAGTAAGTCATTGTTTTTTTTTCAATATGAGCACGGTGTATATGATATTTTTACAGCAGACATTAAATATGCGTCTCAATCGGGAAAGTGAAAAATACTTTAATTAACCGCGGTAAGAATCGAACTCACGACCGTAATGTTACTAACGTCGTGCTAGCGTCATGTACTGAATGTCGTAAACATAACTCGTTTATTATACGAGTCCAGCTCTGAAGCATACTTAGTTCAACAAAGATATATGATGCGGTGATTTTGTCCACTTAGTATTAACAACTATTGTACTCGTAATATGAGTACTGGAGGGTGTAGCTCTGTTGGAGAAGGTTTAGGCGGCTGCATTCACTCGGCGAGTCAGCTAGCAGTGACCTCCACTGGGCTGCTGTCTTATAGGTAGAATAGACATCCGGGCCATTCAATTTGACAAATATGACTGATTCCGAGAATTAACCCTCCAACGCCATCCTCGAGAAGGGGATTCGAAGCATGAACCCACGCCAAGGGCGTTCCCAACCCCGGCACCAGTCTCAAACAAGATGACAAGCCGATCGAAGAATGAGATGAGGGGGGAGTTAAATGCAGCACAGCTAACAGTCACCAGACCACCGTTTCCAAATCTCGGTGACATGATCTGGAATTTCCGCAACCGCGGCCAAGGTAGCTGTGCCTGTACGAACTCTGCGAAGTGAGCAATTGCCCGGTACTTAGGCGGTCGCGGGGATGGAACAGAGAGCCATTCATTAACCAAGGACGGCGAGACCGGTGAACTGTTGGAACAAATGAACAAGGAGCCAGGTGTGGAGCCCCGGTGGAGGAACGACAGGGGCGAATTTCGCGCCAGGAACGGGTTTTTTTTATTTCAAATGAACAATCAGGTTTTAGGAAAAATTATTCGAGTGAAACGTCCTTACTTGCAGTTGCCAACAGATGGTGCTGCAATATGAACAAAGGTCTTTTGAATGGAGTTTTATTTCTGGATTTAAAAAAAACATTTGATTGTGTAAATCATCAAATCTTATTAAACAAATTAGCAGTGTATGGAGTTCGTGGTCGGACGTTGAATTGGTTTGAGTCATATCTCTCCAACAAAAAACAAACTTGCAAATTAAACAACATATTTTCCGAAATGGGACAAAATAAAACTGGTGTGCCGCAAGGATCCAATCTAGGACCTTTATTGTTTCTTGCTCATGTCAACGACTTGCCTAGCTGCCCAGATAATGCTAGTGCAAGTATGTTTGCTGAAGACACAAATATCAACAACTGGTCAAACAGTACAGGAACTCCAAAATAATTTGAATAACAACTTAGAAAAAGTACATCATTGGCATCATTGCATCCTCGCAAATAAATTAACTCTTAGTTATAATAAAACAGAGTATATGATTTTTGGTCAAGACAAAAATTTTAAATATTTAAGAAGAACCAGTAATAAGCATAGGTAATGAAACGATTAAGACAATTAGCAAATGTAAAACTCATTGTGTTATAATTGATGATAAATTGTTATGGAAAGACCACATCAATGAAGTCTGTGCCAAAGTTTCAAAAGATTTTGGAATATTGAGAAGGGTCAAAGCGTTTGTAACTCAACCTGTTATGCAATCCATACATAACAGCTTAATCCTTCCATATTTAGATTATTGTAATATGGTGTGGGAAAATACAGCTAAATATAACCTGCAAATGATTCAAAAAATGCAAAATAGAGCAGGTTATCGATTATGGTTTCAATTAACGTGCGATCAGGCCTTTGTTTTTCGCGTAGTATAGAGCATGATCACGCCTTAGGCATGTAATAGGCCAACTATTATAGGCCATGTACTAAAACCCCCGAAACGTCCAAACGAATTAAACGAAGCGACCGCCGATGAAATAATGTCGCTCAATATGTGACACTGTGACCGACACAGTTTGTTGATAAAATATCATTGAATTTATGTAGGGACCTCATTTTCCGGAACCGTCGAGAAAACCGGAAGATATTAAGGTTGGTCTATTTCTGTGATATTTATGTGTTGCATTGTGGGAGGCAGAAATTTGTAAGCATATGCTTGTAAAATGGTAAAAATACGTGGCTAAGATCAAAATTTAACCGCTCATTGACGCGGACGGATGGTTAATCTGGGACTACAGTTGACTATAGTGAAGTTTAGATGTTTAATAATTACTGTTGTTATAGTTGCCACCAGGCCTTAAAATATCGGTCGGTCACGGACATTTGTCCGACCCATTCGTGAAATTGTCCGACGAAGAGCAGTGGCGTAGCCAGCGTCGATAATTGGAGGGGCGAATATTCATATATTGTGTTTTGCATCATTAATTTCTTTTAAAATCTAATGTTGTTACGGTCTGTGAACACAAATATATGAATATTCGCCCCTCCAATTATCGACGCTGGCTACGCCACTGACGAAGAGTGAAAAACACCGGACATTCTGTCCGACCGAAGAAACATTGCGGATTAATTTTTGTCCGACTTAATTACATTAATGTTCGACCAAACCACAGACGAAACACTAACTTTTGTTGACTTATCGGCCCGTAAATATATGAAAATCAGAGCTGTCATATCATCCGCCTGAGCTTTACAGGTCGAATTCAGTTTAAGTGAATTTAGATTGAGAGGGTATTAGGTTCTTGCAGAGTTTCCATGCGGCTTAAGTTAATCGTAACGACGCATGACTGTCTGACATTTACTATCGGTGCAATTAGTGCCATCGGTATCGCCGTCCGACATAATTTAAGGAATGTCAGACCCATTCTGAAAGACACCGGACATTTTGACAGACGAATTGCTAGACGATGTTTTAAGGCCTATGCTACTGTTGCTGAATATATTAGGTAGACTATTCCTTTGTTAAATTTTATGCAGAGACTGAACGAAAATGTCATTGTTGAAGAAACACTGAGTTACGTGATGGATGCAATAACATTAACAAGACACACACTGGAAGGAAAAGTGCCTTTAATTGGCTTCTCCGGAGCACCCGTAAGTTTTTCTTTTGTAGTAATCTAACCGTCGGTCTAGTTTGTAAATAAATATATTTTGCTGACGTTATAATGCCTTTTCCGATTTTTCATGTATCACGTAATGTGCAGTGGACATTGATGGCGTATATGATTGAAGGTGGAGGAAGTAAGACGATGTCGAACGCTAAGAAATGGTTGTATAAACACAATGAAACGACGTCATTGTTATTGCAGAAATTGACGAATGTTATTGTTGATTATCTTGTCGCACAAGTGAAGGCTGGAGCACAGGTATGTCGGTAGTGAATAACGTTTGAGTCAATATAGAAACCAGTTTTAAGTTTCGGTCAATAGAAAACAGTTTAGACTGTAGAGAAAACACGAGACTAAGGGCTCGAAGGGCTGCTTTCCAGTTTAGCATTTTTTACAGGTACGTACACTGGTGGAAAATTTTAAACTCTAACCAATTCCCGTTTAACAAACTGAATTACTAATGCATACTAATTGTAGGAAATCCTGAATTTTCTCCATCACAAATTTGTTCATTTGCGTGCGTGTGAAAACGAGTAACTAAAAAACAGCCCTCTTGCAGTGGAAATATACATAATATACACATGTTTCGATGGCCTCATCCAAACACGCTTGGCATGTTGCGAGAGTTAAGAAAAGCTTGAAAAACACGAGCCACAGTCTTTTCTCTTTAGCTTTTCTCAACTGGAGCAATGTCCTAAAGTGTTTAGATTTTACATAACTCAATGTAAGCACGGAAAATTTCCCGCCACTTGTAAACACGGAATTTTTTTGTATCCTTCGGGCTTTTAACATTGCTATATTATAAAAAAAATTATAAAGCATTTTCCCGTGTTGATATACAGTTATATCAACACTCGTGGAAATTAGAAAAACTTGAAATTGTGCATGGGAATTAAAACACAATTTCCGCACAATTTCTCGTTTTTCCAATTTCCACTCGTATCGACTCAACACGGAATGTTGAGTAACGTATATCAACACGGAAAAATGTTTTATATTTCTTAGATATATATCAGTCAATAAAGTAGTTAGCACGCGGGGTGCTTTGGGAGATCGTGAACCTCCCCCAAGCACCCCCGCTTCTTTGCTACTTTGGTACCTGATGTTTATACATGATTGTATTAAAAGCACATAAAGCGCCTGGGTGAGAGGCTGCATTATTAGTATGTCATGAATGCCTCTTGAATCATCTTTCAGAACTCCATAGATGTGAGTTCAACCTCAATCCCAGGGTCTTTTCTTAAATTAGGGAAGGGAAAAGGCCCTGGCATCGGCTGGTCACATGACACCCAGAATATCTGGGTGTAAGAATATGTTAATTTCTGTGGTCTCTGTGAGTGTTTGCATGAATAATAAATCAGAGAAGTAATTTTTAACGTTCTATGCAATACAGCTAGCTTTAAGGTAAATAACTTCTTATAAAAGCAACCTTCTATGGACTATAGCTGGCTCTACATCTTCGGCTGTATATATGACACTACAATGCCCAATGAAATAAAGTAATATGTTAAACCTGGCTGAGTAACTGCTTAGTAGGTATAATACAGTTAAAACCTGTTTAGAAGATTGCTGTGTGTGAGCTGATAATATTCATAAGTTGTCCCTATACCTTCATCAGATTCCGATAATGAAGCATACGGATATTCTACGTATATGACTTTATACGAAGAGTGTTAAGAGTCAGCCGAATAAGTGATTTAAAGCTACATAAACAAACTAAGCAAAGGGTTTGCATTATTTAAATCTCTCTTCAGTTGTATTTTATGAATAAATTATACTCTTAAATGATTAATTGACAGTTTGAGTGAGCCAATGGGATTACAAAATAGACCAGCCGATGCCAGGGCCTTTTCCCTTCCCTAATTTAAGAAAAGGTCCTGGGATCGAGGTTGGATGTGAGTTGTAGACCTGAAACTGATTTATCCTTTAGATGCTCCAGGTATTTGAGTCCCACGCAGAGTGTCTCAGTCCTTACTTGTTTACTCTTTATGCTTTTCCTCATCTCGAGGACATTGCTGTGAGAGTGAAACAACGTCTTGGGAAAGATGCAGTGCCGATGGTAAGTCGCTATATGCGTGACTGTCAGAAATCATTGCATAATAAGAAGATCTCGAAGATATTTCTTGGAGAATTGTTTTGCATATATGACCATACTTTTGCAGAAACAAGCTACAGTACATCTACCATGTACTTTCATTTATTTTCTATAATAAAATTGTATATACAACCGTCGTTTTGGGTTGTAATAAAACTTAAAAATATCCACTATCGTGTTTTGTTGTTATAGGCACAAGTAATTTGGCACACTATATGGGCTAGTTGGGGCATGAATGAATTGTTGATTTTTAATTCTTGATTCACAATTTGATTTCTTGATCTCGAAAGGTTATATTTGCAAAAGGAGCGACCTATGCCATACGAGAACTTTCACGAAGCAGTTATGATGTTATTGGGTTAGATTGGACGGTACCTGTGGAGGATGCAAGGTATAAAGAACCGTCGAGTATTCTGGTCGGTATTTTCTGCAAGACAACGACCACATAAACCATATTCATTAAGTGTGATTCACGGTTTAACAAACACAACAACAATATTTTTTCTGTAGATTACAAGCGCCCAATTGCGTTTTGCAAGGAAATCTTGACCCATGTGGACTGTACGCCAGCAAGGTACTGTATGGCCATCCATGCACACTCTTGCCCATTTTTCTAAAATTTGTCATAAATATTACATTTATACATTGCTTGCGTATGGATAAATTTTCCTTCTATTCACCCCTATATACAGTTTGGGTTGCGTTTGTTTTAGGTTAAGTTGGGTTTGGTTAGTCAAGGTTAGTCTGTAGATCGCTTTTACGGTATTTTTTCAAATATTTTGTAGACCTAGCAGCATATAGTCTGGTACGTAGTTTCTGTAAACCAGACAGCATCCAGTTATGAAACACTTTTTCACCAAAATTGGTTAAAGCTACGAAAAACTTTAAAACCTGTATTTCACCTAAGCGATACCAGAGCGGGACGTATAGCATATATTTAATATATTTTATAGCATATGTAAAATATTTGTGTTAACGATTTTGTTCCCGAATATTGATGATACATATGCATCATCATGTGCTACGTTTTATCATGATGACCATTTTGTACGTTGCTTGTATTTAACACGGCTTTAAATACCCAGTCAATTTTCCAGGCGACGATCTTTTAGTGACATAACTTTATTGACAGGGGTGTTCCTTGCTGGGACCTTTCACTTTCGATACCCCCTCGGTAAAAACAAGAATCGAACAAAAACAAGGTCTTGATTGATTGGAAAACCTTGTCGGTAAAGTCATGAATAGAATTGATGGTCGGTCGAAATCGAAAGGCCTTGCAGGTATAACAGCAAGCATGGTCCTTGTATGGCCCATTAGGTTTTTCAAGCAACAATGTCTTACAACGTGAACTGTTTTTAGGACGATCTGGTTAGAGCAACAAAAAGCATGGTTCGTTCATTTGGCACGAAGAAGTACATTGCGAATCTTGGTCATGGTATATATCCAGATATGGATCCTGGACAAGTGAAAATATTTATTGATACGATTCATTCCTATTCAGAATCACTAAATAATCAACAAACAGCCTGGAGAAATGAGAATTATTTTTTTATAGATTGGAGGAATAATTTATTTTATTCTAAACACTGTCTTTTATTACGTTCAGCTTTTATTCTGACTTACATGCACAGAGCCAACATGTTTCCCATTTCAAAGATTATTTGGTCAGTATGTATACCGGGTGTCTCAAAAAAGTGTCACTGTTTGATTAATATGGAACAAAAACTAGATTTACATCGTATTCAGAAGGGTCAAGCCTTAAATTTGGACATAACACATAAATATTTTGACGCAATATTGTGCATGCTATCGAAACTTTAAATCGAACAAGCGTTTTCGAGAATAATCCAATTTTGCACAAATTGTCAGTGTTGCCAGATGAAATCTTAAAATATTCATGTATGCTTACGCCAAAAGTTCACAAAAAGTTCATGTCCCTAAATTTTAAGATCGGAACTGGTCGGAATTTATCGTAGATCGTCTGAAAATGTCGGAACTTATCAACATGTCCGAAAATCCTTCACAGACTATGTTTAAAGACGAAATAAATTGCTGAAAGAATTCTTTTTTAAAATTGTACTTAAAAAACTAGAGTGTCATTAGACTATATTTTTATGCAAGAAAATCCATTATCGCTACTATCTGCTTTCCGACCATTGACATAAAATAAAATACATCTGGACTGCCTGCTCGCAATATTTTCGCTTGAATCATAGGCGGCCCAATTCAGTGTGTAGTTTCATATAGAGATCAGTAGCGTATTGTTTACATATATAAAATGTATTTACATGTATTTATATATGTAAACAATACGCTACTGATCTCTATATGAAACTACACACTGAATTGGGCCGCGTATGCTTGAATTTTGCGTTATCAGTTCAAAATCACGAAGGCTGACGAATACTGACGAAAAATGACGAATATGAGAGTGATTGAACATCGCTGGCTCTTAAATAATACAAAAAATATTGGTCAGCAGTCAACTTCATGAGCAAACGCTCTCATATTTCGGCCATCTTTGATAACGCTTTTCAAAGCCGAGCTGGTGAGCTGGCAGTCCAGATGTATATATGTCAATGTTTCCGACCAATCCGACAATTTGATTTTTTAAAAGCACAGCGAACAGCACAAAAAGGCGGGAAATTTGATTTAACATAAATTATACAAATTGTGTTCTACACTTCTATTATGGCACCTATTGTTTCTTACAGCCACTGCAAGACATATTTCTAAACATATTACGAGTTTTTTAGGTTAATCATTGAACATTTTCATCTTGAAAAAATGAAAATTTTAAAGTTCATGGAATTGGTCATGATATTTTAAACAGTTCACAAAAAGTTCACAAATTTTCATTGTTCAAAAAAAGTTCATGTAGAGAGTAAAAAGTTCACAAATCTGTTAACTTTGTTCACGATCTGGCAACACTGCAAATTGTCCTATTAAGCTAATTTGCACAATTGCTGTTCCCTCAAGTTTTTTCGTATTTCATAGAAGTCAACTAAAAATACAGAATATATTCACAAACAAATATTGTTGATATTTCTTAATTTTGAGGCTTTGAACGTGCACGATAACAAAAATTCACCAAAGATGTTAATGTCGGAAGGCTTCTGCTTAAACTCGTAGCAAACGTATAGCCAGTTTTTTTTTTCTCAGTGGCGCATCTAGCGTAAGTCAAAATAAATTACCACAGCTCATTCTACGATATATTTACATTTTAAAATGCCTTCAAAGCAACTTCATTGGTTAGACTTTATTCTTGTGAAATTCATAACCTATGACATTGTTATAAAGTTATTTTGAATTTAAAATGGAGCTGCTATTATTTATTTTGACTTACCCTGGATCCGCCACTGTTTTTTTCTGGTGAGTAAATGGCAATATTTGAAACAAAGTTGTTACACACGCGTTTTTGACAATTATTAAAACGATATAGCGAACTTATCTGATTACTCAATTTTACGGTAATACAGGTGGAACAATTTTGGCAAACTTTAAGTATTCTCCAAAACGCTTGTTCGATTTAAAATTTCGCTCAATACTGTATCAAAATCTTTATGTAATATGTCAAAATTTAAGTTCGACCTTTCTGGATACGATGCAATTTATTTCATTGTGATAACTGCTCTAGTTTTCCTGCCATATTTAACAGCAATTGTTCGAAAATTTTAATATGACATCACGGCAGCGATGATTTATCATAATTGTGTCACTAACACATCTTTAGAAGAAAAATAAAGCCTGATACTCAGGCTAACAAATCTTTGAAAATTTAATTTATTCTGTTACATTATAAAAAAATTACATGAAGTTTTTCGACAAAATGCGAAGTAAATATGGAGGTCGGTGTTAATAATTTTACAGAACAACAGGTTATCAAATCTTTGAATGATCGTCGTGATTACAGGTATTTCATTTAAAATATAGCGCAGTTTTAGAATGTGCTTATCTAACTTGAATTTGATTGAATTTTTAATTGTGGCTAAGTTAGAGTTAAGTACCAAGAAGGAGGGATGTATGTCATATACAGCCCCCGAGGCGTCCGAGGGCTGTGTATGACATACATTCCGACTTTCGAGGTATTTAATTAACGTAATCTATTTTTGAAGAGGTTTTCTAACAGAGTCTTTTGACTTTAAACAATTTAAGTCGAGATTCGTCGAGATTTTTCCACACTTTGATCTAATTATTTATTCAAGGCAGGGTTGCCTGGGTTGGCAAATGTTCTTATATAGTTGTTCTTATATGTTCTTATATTATATAAGAAAAATTTTTGTGGAGGCAAAAATTTTCTTATATTATTCTCATTAATTATTTTACTTCAAGGTTGTAAATCTCCACTATTTGAGAATCATCTTTAAAATAAGGTATACAAATAATAGTTGTGTAAATACTGCAGTAATAACTATTTTTATAACTTTGAAAGCCCATTGTACCTAATGGAGTTATGCAACCAGCTTGTAGGCTCTTGATTTTGGATGGCAAGGTTTTTGAAAATGTTCTTATATTGCAAAAAATGTTCTTATATTAATATGAGAAATAAGAAAATTACATTTTTGAAAAAGTGTTCTTATATCCTACCCTGATTCAAGGTAAATAACCTATATACAACCTGCAGTACATCAGAGAAAACCAACTCAAAAATAAATTTATATTAGTTACAGACTCTTGTTAAAATGATAAAATGGACTAACTCACTAAGAATTATAAAATTATCCAATTGATGTGTAAATTTTAGCCCAATATGGTAGTTGCCAATTTTGTTGTTAAACTATTTGACTTTTATTCTTATGCTTGAGAGTTTTTGTTTTCCATCTACAGGTACATTAATAGGTTTTGTGAGGTTTACATAAACTAGAGTGTAAAGACTTGAATAGGCGCAATGTTTACGATAGATAGAAGATTGACCCTCTTGGATTGTTATAAACAAAAACGACTTTGAAAATATTACGTCTAGTCACCTGTTAAATCCAATTGACAGAATTTAGTTGCATGGTATGCTAAAGTATGCACTTTGCTAACCTAACAAGTCATGCAACCAAAGGGAATTACAATGTGGACTCACTGCATGCTATGTTGATATTGCAGTGTGATATTAATGCTGGTGATCTTTTAAAAAGTGCAGTGTGATCTTAATGTTGGTGACCTTTTAAAAAGTTTCAATCCCAGAAACTTAATTTTTTTATTAAGAGGCTTTTCTTTCATAGCTGTAAGCGTCTCAGCAAATATGAGATGTTAACCTTTATTCGTGTGTTCCAGATGCCTGATGCATCACAAGCCTTTTTATTTCCTGTCCAAGTGATTTAATTAACCTGTTTGTAAACAAACATTTCACAACAAAATCTGACTGAAGAGCAATTATTGAAGCATGATTTTTTCAGTAAGAATTTTCCCAAAGCAAAGTTACCTCCTCAAAATTTTTCGTAATGTTTGCACGTAATGTTACACAAAGCATTGATAACAACCGACGAGTAGTTTCTGCACAACAATTGATTTAAATTGATTTTGTTGTACTTGTCATTTTTCCTCCTGGTAAATACTGAAGACATTTGATATATGACCAACACACGCTAATACTTAATATATTGTAACCTGAATCAACTTTTTATTATTTATTTGTTCTTCTAGATTAACCAAAAGTTTAAATACTTCTGCCAAACGTTTTGGTTTCCTCTACAAAAACCATTATCCTTACCATTATAAGACTGGTCTTTGATAATGGTTTTCGTAGAGGAGACCAAAACGTTAATCTGGAAGAACAAATAAATAATAAAATGTTTCAACCTATTTAAAGTACAAAACAACTTGGAATCAATTTTTGTCCATATATGCTAAAAATTATAAGTATATCTTATCAACTGAGCAAAACTCGATTCCCAGGCCTGGCCACAGCCCTGGTCACTGCCTTATAGGCCTCTACAATGTTTTCCTGGTGCCCCCCCCCCCCAATTGATGGATGCCCCTTGCTATAGCCAAGCGACGCCAAAAGGAGTTATGTTTAACTGGCAAAGACTATAGTTTTGTACAATCAACTACATGGAGCTCTCCCTCTCTGTGTTTCATTTGGTGTATAGTTTTCTCTTTCTTTGTGGTCAACTGGGACACGAGTGATTGCATAAGCCAGGATGTTTGTCCCGTGTTCTTATTCCTTTTCCCAAGTAATACTGATACACAATATTGTATATAACTTAATATGACATTCTATTATTGTTTGCCTTCTGTTGAGCCCATTGAAATCATTCTGATTTCTCATTTCATTGTTTTTTCAAATTCCTGATGTGGACACATTGTACAGAGTTTTACAGTTGGACAATGATTTAACCGCGTTGTTGATATCAGATACACTGATAAGACAAAAGAGGAATAATCAAACTACCCTTGAGGAAGAGAAAGACAGTACAGCTTACAAGAAAAATTCAAATGAAGTTGAGAGTGACAGTGACGATAAAACAATCAGCGAAGACAATGAGAGTGATGTTGACGATAGTGGTACTGATGATGATGATGTTGATGATAATGATAATTATGATAATGATGATGATGATAATTATGATGATGATGATTATGATGATAACAATGACGATGAGAATTATGATGATCATCATCATCCTCATATTGATAGTAACAGTGATGGTGAAAAGAGAGCAAATAAAAAGGATCGTATTTCGTCTACTAAAAGAGAAACAAAGCTGGTAAGTACTTTGAAAGTGTTTGGTGGAAAGGTTATGAGAACCGGTTACTTCAGTAATAACATACTGTCTGAGAGGCCAATTGACATATCTTTAGGCAGCAGCTGCACTCTGTGTTGGTGTTGGAAGTTTCAGTGACCCAGAAGAATTACCTGGTCTTGCTCACTTTTTAGAACACAGTAAGTTCACTTTGATTGTTTAGAAGTAAATACAATTCTTACTACATTATAATCAAGGCTCTTCATTGAAGAAGAAATTTCGTTGTCTCCATGAGTTTGTTTTTTATTCATTGAACAGTGGTATTTATGGGAAGTGCAAAGTATCCTGATGAAAATGCATTTGATGCATTTATAAAGGAACATGGGGGCAGTACAAATGCTTTCACAGAATGTGAAAGAGTAAGTATACCTTAATTCAATATTATTTTTCATGTTCTTGTGTATTTCTTTGCAGTAAATATTTCCATTGATCTCCATATCATGATAGTTATTAGTGGGGTAGACACTGTCACCTCTTGATTTTCTGCCAAGTAAAAAATAATGTAATTTAATCGCTATTCATGTGCTTGCAAACCAAAATTAAAATTACTTTAAAAGCAAATTTATTGAAATTAAAGGTCCAGAATTAATTACAGTGTTTTTGATTCTATAATCCACCATATTAATCCTGATAATCAAACCAAAATATCAATTAATTTGTTTCATATATTTTACAGACTGTTTTCAAATTTGATGTCCGTCCTAAGTATTTTAAAGAATCTCTGGATAGGTATGCATCTTCATCACGGACTTTTATAGTATTTAAAAAGTAACATGCTATTTTCATTCAGGTTTGCCCAGTTTTTTATTTCTCCGCTGATGAAAAAAGACAGTATGGATCGCGAAGTTAAAGCAGTAGATAGTGGTAAGGCAACCTCGTTCCTAGGACCTCTTTGTGGTGACACATTTGGTGGACAGAGGCCAATATATTTGGAAAATTTATTACAGAAATTAAGTACTCGCTAATTTGTTAGGAAGATTTTCCAACTATATTGGCATGTCGTTTTGTGGCTATGCATACTTCATTTCTTTCTTCGTTCACCCTCCTTCCCCCCCCCCCCCCCCACCTCCAGTGATATATAAAAAGAGGAATGAGCGCATGCCCAAAATCTAATTAGTATTCTAAAAATCCCTTATTTAGCATTTTCATAAAATCTAATTAATATTCAGAAAAATTCGTACTCAGCATTTCTACAAATATTAATATTAATAACTGTTACGCTCTTTTTTACCGAAACACCTATGACCTCATTACTTGCTTTCATCGTACCCCTCGTTCCCCTCACGGAAGACGCTCTTATACCTGTCTTTGTTGTAAAAATTTGTAAAAGCGTAGCGGCTTAGGATTTTACCAGCCGTTAGAATCCAGTTGCATCCCTTGCTTTAGTTCTTACAGTTACCCTTATCCACAAGATCCATTTGTATTTGTTCGGCAAGGTCTTTTACGAATGTTCTTTGATACTTGTGCTTTCTGTCGATGGGGCTGTATCTCGTGTACGTATCTTAAGTTTTCAACCAATCTCTTACTAGTCTTCTGCTCACGCTTAGCCTTTCTTCTTTTGCTGCTTGATATACAAGGTGTATCAAAAAACGTTTACAGTTGGAAAACGTCTGCTGATGCAGAGAGCGTTCAGTATTTTTAATAAAGTATTGTAATTCTGAGTAGTTTAGTTCCCTCGGGAACATCTTAACAAATATTTTTAGAAAGCTGAATTTTTTACTTAAGGTGGCGGCTTATAATCATTAGCCACTGTTAAAATGCCTTGCGCACATTACTGAAACGAGACTTGGTTATGTTATTGAAGTTTCAGTGGATTGCGACGTTCTTTATAGTTATCTCAAACAACTGAAAATGATTTAAATTACTACAAAAATTCATTGTATTCGTGAAAATGTTGTAGCAATTGTGTTTATAAATGCATAGACACTGATCAATCTTGCTTCTGCAATGGCATACTCGCAGTGCATGCAGAACATATATATACATAATATTTGGAAAGGGAGGAAACTCTTTCAATCGCACCTTCGTGAATCTGGGGGGATGTCGAGATTTTAAGATAAGCTGAAAAGAGACGTTAAAATATAATATCTATTGGTCGACATGCTCTCCTCGACTCTCTGGTTACATACTTACAAAGTTAACAACGTTACTGTAATTGTTAACCCTGCAGGTGTTCAGGACCGTTTGGTATAATATCCGTCTTGCCATAGTTGGCTGCTACTTTGGTAATGCATGCGGTAGTAGTCTCATGCTGTCTAGACCTAAGAGTGTTAAGCTTAGCGTGGTAAGTTACATCGTTAAACAGACAATCCCAATATTGCTCGAAGGTTATTTTTTCCTTTACTACGTTCTTCTTCACATCCTTGCACGTCTTTTCTGTAGGAGTAAAACTTTGATGTTAATCCTACAATTTAACAATCTGATCACCATCAGCCTCATCTTTCATCATGCCAAGGGCAAAACAACTCTAACCAGAGTGTTTGACGCATGATCTTTTGGGTATTTGCTGGTGTAAAACCTTGTACTCATATCAGCTTTAATGTCTTCGTAGAAGTCTTCAGTCTGAATTTTGTAGCATACCAAGCTTGACCAAGATAGATTGGCTTTTTGAACTTTACAGTAGACTTTGTACTTTTCAAGACACACATCAATGAAGCTCTCGAAGACATCATTTAAAAGAACAGCATCGGATTCGCAGTAGAACTCAGTGTGGTCACTGAGGCTCTTACAACTGAATGGGTTGAAAACTGTTTGCGCATACTCGTAGTTTGCATCGGCAACATGCTCGTAAGGATAAGTTCCTTCGCTGTCTTTAAAGTACTTACTAATGTGTTTAAACCTGGGATTATCTGAGTTGCTAACCAACTTCTCAAGGAAAGTTTTGATAATGTTCATTGCTTCTGCAAACTTTAACCCAGAGTATGTGTCTACCTCTTTGTCATCATCTGTAGTGATGGTGTGTACATGAACGGCTTTGTGGAAAGTTTTGTACTTCTCTTTGTGACAGGGAATACAGCCAATATCTGATAACCAGAACGATCTCTGTGTTCAGTGAGAATAAGGACATAATCTCATTCTTCATCATTCTGTGTATGTCACACTCACTGGTCTTTGAATGGTTTCCGGTACGTAGCCAACCAACCAATCGTACCATTTATTCATCTGACAGCCAACCACTTGAGGTTGGTTTATGGAACTCGGTGTGTACTTTGAAAGCTTAAGAACATCTACTTCTATGTTCGGAACGTCGGTAACGAAAAGGTTTCTTGAGTCTGCCATACTTCTTTGTTTACACTATGAACTTCAATATCAATTTAGTCATGGTGCGCATGCTGTCATGGATAGCGTGTGGATCGCGTGCAGGTCACGTGAACATTGGGGAAGTAAACTCAAGCGATTACGTCATGGATGCCTCGGGAACAATGAACGCAACAGTTTTGAAAAATGCTGAGAGATGAATTAATATTTGTGGAAGTGTTGAGAGAGCATTTTTCCGAATATTAATTATATTTTTGGAAAACGCTAAGCAAGGGATTTTGGGGGAATGCGCTTATTCCCTTGTTTGTGTACTACTACCCATTTTCTTTAGGGACTGCTGGTACGCACTGTACGCTCGTACACCATTTTAAATAGACATGAATATTTATAGAATTTAGGACAAATTATCAAGATGACGATACAAGAAGAATGCAACTTTTTGGTAGTTTGACGACCGAAGCTGGTCATCCAGTTGGAAAGTTTGTTTGGGGTCAGTTGCTTTCTATACTCTGAAATGAAGTTGCCAGACTGAAACTGTTCATTCTTGTACATTTTAGGAAATGAAGAATCACTAAGTACAAATCCTGTAAAGCTGGTACGAGAATATTACTGAAGTTTTGAAAAATCGTATATATGATGTTTGTATAACATGCAGTTGATATGCGAGCGATTTTTAAACGCTGGCTTCCTTTATGGGCGTTGTTTGGAAAAGTGGGCCGAACGGGTGAAAGGTGCAATTAAACTCAAGTACGATGTTTAATGGCTGATAAGAGCTCATACGTGTGTTTGTGTGCGGAGGTTGCAGTGGCCAATGCAAACTTTTATTGTAAGATTGTTTGCACTGTGTAGTACTTGCCCAGCAGCGTGAGTGGTATTGTGATTCACAAAGTTACTAATACGCACAATTTCTCCTATCCCAGGGCATTGATGTCAACAACTATTTGCAATTATTTTGGAAGAAAATGTATTCATCACACAAGATGACATTGACAGTCATTTCTAATGGTAATAGCTAATGTATATACTTACATATCATGACATTTCCTGTTTGTTTCCAGTTTGCATACATCTGTATTCTTCGTTTAATTTAAGATATATTTTAAATTAGAAATCGTTAATTATTTTAACTTGTTATTTGCAGAGACATTAGATACTTTAGAGGAATGGGTAACTAATATTTTTTCGCAAATTCCAAAGCGGTAAGGTTTGCATATATTTTTTTTATTATTCTGACATGCATAGAAATGCTTTTAGCTTACAATACCCATAATTTTTTCGATAACGTGTAAAATCGCAGAGAAACACATGCTGCGTTTGCATCTTTCCCCTTTTTTCAAAGTACCAATTGAGCATGTTTTTGAAACATTAGTTAATTAATTCCAAATAACAAATAATTTGAAAAAAATATATAATGAATTTGTTAACGTAAGTTTCGTTTTTGGGTCACTCTGTGGTAAAAAAGTGATGATAATTGTGGTAGAGTATATAGTAAATAAAATGAGCTCAATATTATTAAAGATTCTAAATACTGCAACATAATTTGTTGTACATTCTTCCGCCATTTTGCACCCTTTACATACCCGCGATTTCTGTGGATGATCGCATATATTGTATGAATTAAACGTGAAATCTAACGTTTGATGCATGACTATGATTTTTTTACTATTACTATATAATTATATGCATGCGAATGGCAGATGTTTGTGGGTGAAATAGTTGTATTTTTTAATTGTCAAGAAATGATGCTGAAGATTCATATTTCTGCGATGTAAATGTAAGCTGACTTATTAAAGAATAATTTTAAGTAAGAATTTATTTCAATAAATCTAACTGAATGCGACCATTTTTATTTAGAATACATATGGGTTCACACCAGAAAAAATTCATAAATTATATAAAGGTTTGTAGATCTGTATTGTGCATCCAGGCGACAGGTTTGGCTATTCCACACAAACTTCATGCCACCGTTTAGGGCGCTCGATTCAGGGACGTCATGGACAGTGCTAAGTGAAACGCCCGCTCCAGAACTGGCCCTCTACTACTATACGTACGTTCAAGCCATTTTTAATTCGTGATTGACACCAATGGGCAATATGGCAATGCCTAATTCAGACTCCTGGGCTATCAAGATCATTGGTTTCCACAGATTATTGGTTTTTACGCCCCTGGTTCAATTTCTTCCAGATTTTTGAACAGTCCTCTTATCAGCTAATTTCATGAGATTTATAGAGTGACGTACATTATGGGTTAGTGTAGTATAGAGCACACAAAACCACTGAAACCTTAAGAAGCGGGAATTTGACGTTTGGAGCGAAGACCTTTCCTCGGGAAATGGCTGAAAGTTTTCGCTTGAAATGTCAAATTTCGCTCCTATCGTTCAGGGACCATTTGTCAAATTCGGATTAGTGCTAACCAGGGGTTAAATTGTAACTCACTATTTTAATTTTTGTATTTCTACATTTCTATTTCTTTTCAAAACATCAAAAACTTTTACTTTGATTAAGAAATCGTAAATAATAAAGAAAAACGTAAATGGTAGCTACATCGGATGTTGGGTCCCCTGTATGATTGGGCAATTGTCTGTTGAGAAAATTCCCTCACGTATAAGTGCGAGAAATCTATGGAGAAGATGAATATCAAATAAATGATATTGTAATTTCTCTTATTTTACAATAATATTACAGTTGTTCCAGTTAAAGATATTCATCAGCTCGCAATAACCTGGGTACTTCCTCCGTTGCAAAAATATTACAGGTAAATATTGTATGAAAATTTATTTAAATTATGAAAATTTTTATTACTATATAGATGCTAATCTGAGGAAGGTCAATATTGTATTAAACTTTGAAACTGAATGTTTTTATTTTTAGGGCAAAACCCTTAAATTATATTTCTTGGCTTCTTGGACATGAAAGCCGTGGTAGTGTTCTTTCGTGGTTAAAGGAAAAGTATGGAAGATAATTTTTGCGTTCGTTAGTACTGTACTAGTGTAATAGATCACATACACAAGTACAAGTCGAGTGCGATAAGTTATTTGTTTTTCGCCACCAGTGAGGCCTTCTGTGATCTGTGCAGTACACGAGAGCAAGAAATGAAATATATTTTAAAAGTATATAACGCCATCAGATGACGTAATTTGTGTATGTGTGACATAATAACGCACAGCTTTCGTCCAATGAAAGAGTGATTTTGCTAACCCTATTCCAGGGCATACTACCAACATTCTGCTTTCGTTTTCGTGCTCCAAATCAACGTTTTTGGACTAGTCAGTAAGAATATTAAATAATATACTAAAATAATATATTAAATAATATAATACACTACATATAGTGAGTACACTGCACACACATACTTAATATACTAAATAGACGAATCCCTATCCATATTTGAACAGTGATTATATTTATACTCTATATAGAGGATGGGCGACAGCTTTGTGCGCTGGTAACTCAGGATCTGGTGAAGAATTCAACACAATTTATTCACTTTTTACATGTGACGTTTATCTCACAGTAAGTAGAGTAACGGATTAGTTGAATAGTAAAAATAAAATAGGGTAGAACGTAAAATTAGGAAAGTGCTGAAATCAGAATGATAACTTTTCTGTTTCATTAAGGTCAGTGGACTGGAACATTATACTGAGGTAATACAAATATTTCATTTTTATTTATTACAACATTTTCCCCTAGTAAGCGTACATGTTACTGCGTGATGCAACACTTAGGAGACGCTGGGTACGAAATAGCACCATTGGTAGATGTTAATGAAACCACCAACTGACATGCCTCCGATTAGGGTTAACTAAAGAAAACCAATTCATCTGCAAGATAAAAAATACCTTGTCATGAAACTCTGTACATTTTGTGTTAAATTGAAACCACATCATTTTGTTTACTAGGTTATCGTGGTTATATATCAATATTTAGAAATGTTACGGCGTATTGGACCTAATTCCAGGTATATGTCTCAATCTGAACTGCCTTTATAGGTAATTATCGTATTTTTACCCCACTGCAAGTTACCAGCTGCATGTGCTAAAAATTGTCAAATTTCAGGGTATTTAACGAAATAAAGAGAATTGAAGATAATTATTTCAGATTTAAAGCAGAGGTTGGTCGCCTGTTCATTGGTACCATTTTACAGTGATTTCCTCCCTTACTACTAGCATCACTAAATTACTGGATGTTAATTGGTTGAGAAGCGTACATATAATTGTTTCATTAATTGTACAGCTAATGACTTTTCCAAAACAAACTCACCCCAGCAGCTCATCAAATTTTCGGAAGATTTCCAAATACCACAAATTGCACTCGCAGATGAATAAAAACTACCAAGTGGTGAGCACGATGCATTGTGTTCTCAGGTAGATCCATCAGATTATGTTGAAGAAATTGCTGAGTGTATGCAGGTTGGTAATTCGCCTAAGCTGAAATTTACTGTGGCAAAGAAACATATTCTTCTTTTCAAGATGTAGTTCCTATAATGGCTGTAATTTGAATGTACTATTGCAGATTGAAGTAAATGGGTTTAAATCAGTATATATACGTTTGCTTTAGCTTTATCCTGCACAAGATTATCTAACAGGAAGTTATTTACTGTGGAACTTTGATGAAGAGGTATTTGTGGCAGTTTGCACAATTTCGAGAATTACTTGTAGTTTATCAGACAATCAAAATAGGGGTTTTTGTACAAGCACTGGACGCCATTCAGCAAGATATCAAGAGTTATTCGGAACATTAATATCAGTGTTGTTATGTTGAAGTACAGAATAAGGATCTTAAAGAACCTTTTATGCTTTTGTCCCAATGACCGCCATCTTTCTGGCAAGTAAACCCGGCCCTTTCAGTAAATTCCATCCATCAACTTGGTATAAACCAGATTAATGAATCTGGTTTTTCATATCTTTGAAGATGGTCCTGAGAATTGGCATAACCATTAAGCAATTTTAACAACGTCATGTTATTCTAGTTGTTAAAAAGCGAGTGGCAATCTCGCTCCGCGCTAGTGTCACATGTGTAAAGAACAGGAACATGCGCAGTGCAAAAGTGGGGGGCACATAAACTCGAGTGAGACCTTTGTCACAGAATAGGGAATAACAGTAGAGGCCACTCAGCAGTTCAACATGTCTCCCTATTTTTATGCATTTCTTTTCTATTGGCTACAAAAACTTCATAAAGTTCCGACACGAATGGTTCTTCTTTTTATTTTATTCTGTATCGACGGAACGTTGCATCTTGCGACCTTCCACTGAAAACCATCAAAGTGATCTCCTTGCAAAATCGTAAACTATTAACTATCAGTGCGCATGGGATGACGGTCATTGGTTATTTTCACCTGTAAACGTGGAAGTATTTCTTTGAGACAGCATCGAGGGCACATGGGAAACTTACGACGGCAAATTTCCTTGCTACAAAGGTAATTTCCGTGCTATACAAAGATGATTTCCTGAGTTGGCATAGGACCTTAAAAACGATAATCCACCATCCCTTGCGCGCTCATAGTTCACGGTTTACGCTTTTGGAAAGACAACCTTAATTGAAATATCTGTGTGCAGTGACATCTCATTCTTTTAAGATTATTACGGATATACAGAACTGTTTAACTCCAGACAAAGCAAATATAATGTTGATATCAAAAACGCTAAATAATGAATGTACAGAAATAGAAAAATGGTTTAAAACACGTTATTGTATTGAAGGTTTGTCAAGGTTCTTACTTTATTATATAAGCCTGCTTATTTTTTCATTAGGCTTATTTATTGCCATTTGCATGATTCCAACCAGTGTTTTAAAAAATGTAAAGTACTGGATAATGGCAATAATATCTCTATAATATAGAAATTGATGTAAAGCTAAAAGACTGTGTACAAGGTATGTTTCAATGGCCGCTAATGCTCTTTTTTAGTAACATTGATTAATTTTGATTAATAAATAATGGTTAGAGGAGGTTAGAGGTTTCTAAATTTTAATTTCCCTGTAAATTCCTTAGTTTTCCATGTTTTTTCCGTATTTTTTGGTGTGGATGGAGGGGAAGTTGAGAAAAAATCGAAGGAAATCTCTGCCAACTTTCTGTTCAAAATGGCGCAAAACCGGGGGGGAGTAGATGACTTTCATGATTATTTATTCATTATATGTCAAGGATTTGCTTATACTCAACATATAAATCGACATAGCCCACAATAAACCCATCTTGCCATGCTGCAGCTCAATAAATTTTAATATAATTTAATTTAATGTTGTATGCATTTAAAATCGCATGCTGTGTATTAATATTCGTATTATTATTGTTAGAACTGAATCTTGATTTGCATTTGCCAGAGGAGAATACATTTGTTGGTAAGTTTATGAAAAAATGTATTAAAAAATACTAGGTATTGAAATTAGTGTAAGAAATTTACGACAAATCGAAGACACCCAAATCCCGACTTTCACAATATTGAATATATCCGTATGTTCCGCTGCTTAGCTGGCGGACTTGAAATGACCTGAGTATGTTTTAGTTGTGTAAATGACAACATGTCTGCCAAATTTGTTTAGCCGCTTCCACGTAAGTGATTTTTTTACCTAAGACCAGCAATGATTATTCTGACGAGCTCTGGGATAGTTTATCTTTCTTGTCGAACTGAAAAGATTTTTTTGTTTTGGTACTTGCATAGTTTTTAATATTTTTGACGTATCGCTTTTCTTTATAGCCCAAAATTTTGACATCTATTCGTTGGAAAAAGCTCATACGAAGGTAGGCAGTTCTAATTATCAACGCAGTGCGCATTTAATATAAAGTGACAAGTGGATGCTATGCAACAAGTATACGATTTCGTGGTATTCTTTTAGAGATTTGTTGGCTCTTAAAAGAGCCGGTTTTTTTTATAGTCTTGCAACTCGAAAGAGTTTACGCTTTCTTCTCTGTCTTCTTGGGCAAGAGAACAGCTTGGATGTTTGGTAGAACACCTCCTTGAGCGATGGTCACCCCAGACAGAAGCTTGTTTAATTCCTCGTCATTTCTTACGGCCAACTGCAAATGTCTTGGGATTATCCTGCTTTTCTTGTTGTCACGGGCTGCGTTGCCGGCCAACTCAAGGATTTCAGCAGACAGGTACTCGAGGACGGCTGCCAAGTACACTGGAGCACCTGCTCCAACACGCTCGGCGTAGTTGCCTTTCCTCAACAGACGATGAATACGACCGACGGGGAATTGTAATCCAGCTCTTGATGAGCGGGTCTTGGATTTGGTTCCCTTTGCTTTGCCTTTACCACGTCCAGACATTTTTTCTTTACTTTTCCTTGTTCTTCGACTTGCGATCTTGAAGGAAGAGAGCTTGTGAATGATACAATTTAGGTCTCTGCTCTGATTTATGCTCAAGGGCCGCTTCGAAGAGGATCATTTTGTGCATATGTAATACGAGATTAACGTGTTCATGATGTCTTCTTAGACGTCCGCGTGAACGTTAGCCAATCATTACGTCTGATGTGTTATCCTCATTATACAACCCACGCTGTTCTGGCATGTAACCAAATTTAGCAAATTACCATATTTCACAATTATGGACTCGTGGATGCTAATAATTGTCTGTCCCTAAATTCACTTTTATACTAGACGCGTTATAAATTCATGGACTTCTTTTCCTTTATACGCTATTTGGTTTCTTTCCCTTCCTATAGTTCCAATCTTTGTTTGCGTGTGAAGTGTGAACTAAAAACCCATACCAGCCGACATGCAATTTCAAAAAATATAATACAAAACATAATCGGAAGATTAGCATCTTGAAACCCAAAATATGAGTTAAGCAAGAAAATTGAGTGAGTAATATTTCGATTTTATTACAAAATCACCATCAGACTAACTACAGTTACAATATATACAAGACTTTGTATATATTGTAACTGTAGTTAGTCTGATGATGAGTGTGAACTAGCTCGTCTTAAATTACGGTCTGAATGAGTTAGTTCTCGTCCGGCCGAATTCACATTAGAGATGGGAATCTCGTCTTAGATGGGAATCTCGTGTAATGTGAATCCGGTACTGGACGAGTTTCCCGCCTAAACAGACAGAAAAGAGAAACGGGGTTCTCAATTGAGGATTTTGCAAGGGCGCGCAGCGCCCGAAGTAAAGTCAAGATTATATGAGAACACAGAAGTGAGATATAACAATGCTTTATTCCACATCAAACGCTCTACACAGCTGATGAAAGGACTAGGTTCTAATCTATGCAGAAAAATCAAGTAGCCTCGACCTGATAATCAGTTCGAATCAGCGAGTGGACACTATCGTTAACAGAATACGATCTCCACGCTAAAGCTCATAATAAAGTTCATATTAATCCTCAATTCAAGGCCAGCTTCTAATCTCTAGACTGGGTATTCATCTGTACAAAATTTGATTGGTTGCTTGTCATTCCTTTTCGTCTTTTACTTGCCATTCCCGTTCTTCTTGTATATACTTCTCTTGAGAAAAACCTAAAACAACAGGGGCGTGGAGGGTGGGATTGTTATATCTCACTTCTGTGTTCTCATATAATCTTGACTTTACTTCGGGCGCTACGCGCCCTTGCAAAATCCTCAATTATATTTCGAACACAGAAGTTTCGATATAACAATGCTTGTTTAAAGCCAATACCAAAATCTCACAAACTCAAATCTGAATTCTATGTTCTAAATGCTCAATTAAAGCGAATGATGAGCTGGACAAAACGGATCCTCTCTATGATATAGCATCTCTACCTGATAGAACTACTGAACTGGAAGAATTATAATAGTATCATAGAAATAATTGCGCGCACAGGCAAGGAACAAGAATGCCTTCAATGGCAATCATGATTAGGCACAATCCACATCACAATTATTACGAATACCGTCGTTCTTGCATACATAACGAGAAGACACGGGTAACTGAAAGCTTAGAACGCGCAGTAAAACATCTAGGATGCTCTGCCAAAAAACTATACCACCATAAGCTAAAGATATATTAAGGTCGGCATATTAATTATGCAATTCTGCGAATTCTGCTGTTGTTGCGTGTCCCTTGTATGAAAAGGAAAGTTTAACAAAAAATACATAGAGGAATTGGCGAATTGCAGTTGGAGAGAGTTGCACCGACTAGACCAAGTGTATAGTAGACGGGAGGCAGGAGCTTGAACTCCTTTCTTTTTCGACGTTGATTAGCTAAGTCGATGTGTTGCTGAAAAGCTTATTGCAGTCGCCAACAAACGCCAACTCTTGGTGCCAAACCCTCGGTGCCGAATTGCTAATTATATATTCTATCCTCACGTTGTTCTCGAAAAGGCGAAATTTCCGATGCATGAAAAGAATGGGAATAAAACTTTTGGATACTAGAACCCGAGTAAATACTAGATTTCTATCTCCATTATCACGTGCGTAGGGTGTGCTTAAGAAATGTGTGAGCAGGCGAATAGACCACTTTGGCGGTTTTCACACAAGTGGAAACACGTGCTCGCTAATTGGGAAACTCGGACAAACATGGCAGGACGCAAATATGAATATTACGCAAAATATTGCCAGCTTGCCTCTTGGCTTGCCACTCAAGCTCAGGGCTGACCAACCATGACCCTATATTGCAAAATTATAAAGGTTTTACGCCTTCTGGACTGCCTCACAATTAACCGTATAATGGCATACCATATGTGTAAATAACCGAGTTACATACAAATAAATGTACATCGAGTATGCTGCATGGTTGAGTTCTAACCAAATAAGGTTTCGTCAGTCTGAGCTACGTGCTGAGCCGACGTAATTAACTCGCGATGAAGAACAAGCCCAGGTGAGACCATGCACGTGCTTGTTTCTCCCTGGCAGCCATCAGCTTTGCGACATCTTAGACTTGCGTTACTTTTAGTTGACTTCGGGGTAGTCCATGAACTAAATATATAGAACATGCGGTAGTTAATTGTAAACGCTTTCACAATACTGGAGAGAAGCACATAAAAAGTGTCGAATGACTGATTTGTATGCTATCGTATGAATCGCAATGTGTCTGTGAAGGGTGCAAATTCCATCTAGGCGTAACTGGTAGCGCCTCGTAATGGTAGCATGAAAGATTCCTTTCACACCATTGGGTACGTCATTCCTGCTCTACTGTGACGCGTAGTGTGAACGTCGAGAAATACATTTTGTCGTAGCCATAGCTAGTGTACGAGCTCCAGAACAAGCAAGAACCAAAGGCAGAGTCTGCCTGCCTCCAAACATTGTTCACACTATTACACTGTATATTAAGTATACAATCATGTGGACGGTTCGCAAAGTACGATGATCCTGACCCAGTTAATCATGTTTTATGTATAGTTTAATGCAAATAACATACAATTGAACATTCCAACAAGGTATGCTGGCCATAAGTCAATGAAAAAGGATCTACTGTACCAGGGGCGGACTGGCCATAAAATATTTACCGGGAAATGACTCGTACATGGGCCCACCAACTTAGCGATGAAGGCTTTTCTAAAATAGGAGCCCCAAAACGCTTTCTCCTGCATTTTGTGACCTGACTTTGAAATATGATCAAAGTCGAAATGAAGCAAATGTTAAGCACATTTAATTTCAGACAAAAATTTTTATTGGTTACAATTTTTTCTTCAGTTCCGCCAGTTTGCTTGTTATCTGGCGGCACCAAGCTGCCATACATGTCGTAAAATCTTGTAAAGTCAGTAAAGACATAGTAAACTTAATATAAGACCAACTTTTGTTATATTACAAACAAAGTAAGTTCGAATACACCCTAGAATCTTTTGCAAGGTAGGAAATGATTTCATCAACAGTTATGCTACGTAGCAAGTCCGTTTCAGTGCACATAAGCATGAAGGCCTCCAGCTTCTCGTTGCCTAGCGAGCTTCTTAGACGAGTTTTGACAATTTTAAGTTTGCTAAATGTTCTTTCACAGCTTACTTGGGAAAAAGATAGTGTAAGTAGATATTCATAGGCCACGAATAGATTTGTAAATGATGACGCATTCTACCAAAACCTATGCAAGATTTTGTAGCAACACAATAAACATTTCTTGCAATATCCCATGCAAGGCTTAGGTAGTTTGTCAGCATCTTGTTCGTCTTTTTGTTCGTCGTCGCTATCACTGTCATCAAGTTCATCATCATATGCATCGCCATCATCATCATCAGTTTCCATGTCCTCACTGCTGACGTTGCTTTCCTGATACTCATTGTGAAGTGATCTTGTGAGAGAAGGAAAATTTCTCACAAAGGTTGTCAGTTCTGCTCTCAATTTTGTTGAATTGAGCCCAGTTAATCGGGACATGGTTTCTAAACTTTCTTTCGGAAGACCATTGCAAGAAATCTCCGGAAACCTGCGAGGATCCAAGCACGCAGTGTTTCTGATAAGATCTTTATTTGCTGAAAAACGTTCGTCAATGCTTGTTGTTATTTGGTCAATAACTCGTCGATAGACATCAATCTTGAAGTTATGGAAGGCATCCTGTGATACAGAATCTCTGGCTTGTTCCCCTGCCATCCGTTTCTTTCTCGACACTCTTTTTTCTCCTAGGGTATTTTCCAAAGTAACACCAAGTGTGTCTACTTTATCGTTTATCTTGGAGATAAAACAACTTGTTTTTTCATGAACCTCGTCGAATTGTATTTTCTTAAGTGCTTCTTTAGCGCATTGAACAATATTCTAGGCACTGAGATAGTCGAGACCTCTTGTTTACAGGTACTCAGATGCAGCTCTTAAAATGCTGTATACACGGAGGAGGAGAAAGGCAGTTAGGTTTATATCGAATGAACACCATTTGGCTAGTAAGACATTTGCTTCAAACGTAGCTTTTGAGTCAAAATTTGGCATGCCTTCAATTCTTGAAAGAACTTCAATCAACAGAGAAAATGCTTCTGGTTTTGGTTTTTCATAAGTACTGAAAATACGTTCTAGAGCTGCTTGTTTTGACCACCATCGAGTCTTCCCAATCTTTTGTAACTTTGACAGTTTCGCAGAGCCAACTCTAGTTTCTGCAGATAATTCCGTCCAAATGTTTGAGCGTTTGCTTGATTCGGAAAAGAAGTTGACAGTGGTTTGAAGAAGTCCAATAAGTTTCTTAACTTGAACTATGTTTTCTGAAAGGTCAGTTGCCGCAAGATTTAGTACATGGGCATAGCACCAGATGTAGACTGAATTAGGAGCAACCTCTTTCAGATGCTTCTGTACACCATTGTACTCTCCGCGCATGTTTGCAGCTCCATCAAAAGACTCGCCAACAATGTTCTCCATTGTAATACCGTGATCTACTAAGGTCGACCGGAGAAGTTCAAACAGGCCAGCACCAGAGGAATCTGTTACTTTCTTTACGGCAAACAGTCTCTCTTTTACCTCTTCTTCCTTGACATAGCGCACGATTATCGTCTCTTGATCAGTAACCGATGTATCCATAGAACTGTCCATTTGTACGGAAAATTTCCCTTTCTCCGATCTCCTCCACAATGCGTTTCTTCATAATAATATTAATTGCAGATAGGATTTTGTTTGTTGTTGACTTGGATAGCATTGCCGTTAAGTTTCCGCGGCCACGTGACTTTTCTTTCCCTCGGTTTTCTAAGCTTTCTTTTCTCTTTTTTGAAGCCTCGATTGCTTTCCTGACGTGCATATGCAAAGGGTTGTCGTACTGTGCAAGGAGTAAGACTAACTCTAGAAAGTTACCATGGTTAATGGTCCTGTCCTCTAATGTATAGATTGACTCTCCACGGTGGCTCGTGTACGGCAGAGCCTGGGTATTTAATGACATCCAAAATACGTTTTAATACGTCAATGTTTTCACAAATATGTTTTCTACGAAGATTGCGCATGTCTACGTTAATCGGAGACCCGATATCATTCCCAGATGGGGCATTGAAGTATGCAGTTACGGAATTATTGTGCGATTTCGACGTTTCGTGTTCTTCGATTCTCTGGTAAATGCGCGTAAACTTTGTAAATCCGTTGGTGAATGCTGAATCACAGGTTGCAAATGCTAAGCAAATCTTACAATACACTCCCATGACCTTGCGGTCTTTAACATCGACAGTAATCCACTGACGATTTATACATCTGGTACCAGAAACTTCACTAATTTGTCTTTGGTAAACCCGTCCAGGATCATATGGCAGGTCAGCATTCGCATGATTTGGTTGGTTAGCTGAAAGATTCGCCAGCTGAAGTCTTTCCTGAACCGACGCGGTGTCGTGCAGTCTTTCGAATCTTCTTCCAACACCTTGTACTTCTTGCTTTAAATTATTTTCTTCACTTTCTACATATTTTTCAGGAATTTGTTGAGGTTCTTTTTGTAATAACATTTCTCGCAAACTTGGCGACGTCATAGAATCATCTGGTATCATCATCTCATCTTCTACAGTTTTATCTGGGTGGTTTACAATGGGTAGCGTTTCTGTTTGGTTTTCACTGTGTTGTTGTGATTGCGCTTCTGATGACGAGGCTCGAAAAAACTTGTCAAGCTTTTCTTGTTTTGGGGGAGATGCTGCATTGGCGATTTCTTCTAGCTCTTT
The DNA here is from genome assembly GCA_963855995.1 of Muricea muricata. Classification (NCBI taxonomy): domain Eukaryota; kingdom Metazoa; phylum Cnidaria; class Anthozoa; order Malacalcyonacea; family Plexauridae; genus Muricea; species Muricea muricata. Next base: position 5,039,333 of record OY979717.1, read on the forward strand.
TTGGCGACGTTTCTGGTATCCGGACTTACACTTTTTATCTTTAGAACACTTCATGAATCATGAGACATTACACTCGAGCTCCTTCGTAAAAACGAGGCTACAACATTTAAAGTTAAATGAAATAAGAACAATGAAAGTATAAAATATGATATACTGTTAAGTGAGACGTCATAGTGCCGTGTTTACTTACTGAGGCGCAATAATATCTTGTTTACTGCGTCATTATATTACGTTACCGTGTTTAATGAGTCGTGATATTACCATGTTTACTAAGTCGTCGTGACTTTCACTGATATTACAAAGTGTCAAATCATTAAAGTAACACTCACCAAGCTTTCATTTCATGCAGAGCCTACAAATATATAGAAAACTGGATCGACATAGTATTTCACAAACGTTGACAGAACGTATTTTGGGTAATAATTCCGTGTTCTAATAGAAATCTTAATCCAAGCCCTAATCCAAACCCTAATCCTAACCAGCGTTTTATTTGTCATGTTTTAACTTTGATGGATTGAAGATTAATTTCGCGTACTGAGAACACGGAATTATTATCGTATTTTGCTGTGTTTTGTGTACTCATCTTGACCAGCGGCCAATTTTAGGTATACTTCGTGTAAAACTAAACCTGATAGCACGCTTGGACTTAGAATCTCATTTAAAAAACACTTTCCTCAGTTTCGTGCAAAAAACTGTTTTAATTTTAAGATTCAGCTAACTGAAATTAGATAAGAAGAATCTGCGCAGAAAACACAGACTACAGGCCAAGAGCCCACGCTAAAATATTGGCTTAAGGCCCACCGGGAAATGTCCCGGTGGGCCAGTCCGCCCCTGTATTGTACATGACGTTTTCTCTCTCAATCTTTCCTTCTCGTACTAGCAAAATTAATAAATCTCCGTTTTATGAGGGCAGCCCCCCCCCCAAAAAAAGGTGGGGGCACAAAACAAACTAGTACGGCTTTCCTAGCCCATACAATCATGAACGACGTAATCAACTGTTATCGACATTAGATTTTGTTATCGTAGAGATCGAACTATTCTGCTTGTATATCCTGTTCTCTTCTCTTTTTTTTGCTCGAAATGCCATGCACATTAACCGATGAAGGACGAACAACGGGCAGCAGATAGGGGATTAGTAGAAAAGGACGAATTTTTTCCAGTTTGTCCCGTTGCATGAACGTGTAATTCTCAATCTTGGTAGCGTTGTGAAGTTGTCAATGAAGTGCCATTAAAGTGAATGACAGCATTAAATTGTTGTATTGATTTGTCTTAGCGACAGCCAATATGGCCCTCAACACGTCACCAGGTCCAAGAAATGTTCTACTTTTGTGAGTGGTACTTTTCACTCGTTTTTTTTGTGTCTTCTTTCGTTTGTGTTCCTGTACTGCCCAGATTTACTGCAGAATGGTTAAATGCGGTTGCAACCGGCATAGCAATTTACATTGTTGACAAACCAGTACTTACCTGAACACTTGCCTAAAATGGCCTAAATTAGGCAAAACGAGCACGTGAACAGTTCACGTGAACAGAGTGAAGTAAACACTGGAAAAAGAACATTGGAAAAGTACGGGGAAAAATTTAGCTAGCTTCGAGTGAGAGGGTCGCTTGTCTTTTATATCTCTTATAAATACGCATTAAAGTTTTGACAAGACACGGCCGAAGTACAAGCAACCGTGAGACAACTAGTCGAGCGTCTTTCCTGCGAGGCGAATATGTCGACTCAAAGACAAACAGTGCTGAAACATTATTATACAGGCCATGTACTTTATTATCGCCCATCGTTTTGGTTTAGGACGAGGTTTTGGTTAGCGCTTTGCAAACCTTTAACATTTTATCAGTTTGTGGTTACGTTGCAGATACCAGTAACCGTGCAATTTAGACTGGAAAAAACTCCGCAATAGGGTTTTGTATACACCACATTGGTTTTGGCGGGAAGCCGTTTCGGCCGATTGCTGATACTCGACATTAGACTAATGCCCATTGAACTATAATTAAACTGGAACGATAAGTCAGGGGGGAAAATTGAAGCCAATTTGATTCAGTTTTTCTGAGTTTTGAGTTGAAATACTAAACGTCACAAAATGGATCGCATATCAAATGAAAGCTATTAAAAAGTTGTATTTGGTGTAAAAATTTTGAGGCTTTAGGTGAAAGACAAACACCTTAAACTTTGAAGGGAAATTTGCCGTATTTTGCAAAATTGCCGTTGTTTTTGTATTTTTAAGGCATTTCCTTTTTGTATAAAGCCTTGAATTTTTTATATTAAATGTAACTTTTTAATTGCTTCAATTTGATATACGGTCTGATCTTTGGCGTTAAGTATTTCGTCTCAAAACTCAGAAAAACTAACTTGGCTTCAGCCATTAATTGAACTTTTGTATTGAGTTAGCGTTCCAGTTGTATTACAGTTCACTGCTAATGCCTCAGTCATTTGTAACCACGGCCCCCCACCCCCGGGACATAGCGGGGACGTTCAAAAATATAACGGGGATTTAACGCCATTTAACAGCGCAATATGCCCCGTAGTGCCGTGGAATTAACTACGAATTTTAACACCGGGGAATCAAACCGGGATTTAACAGCCGGTCTTAAAATGGCATCCCACAAAACAACTTGTAGAAAGTATGATTTTTAATATGTTTATGTATCCTTAGCAATTCATAAACTTACAGTAGGTATACATTAAATCAGGTTTTACCTTATTTATTTCAGCAATATTAAAAGATCTATTTGAAATGCATGATTGAACGCAATCTATAAACACGAGCTTTATATATTTGTTATATTAACTGTCACTATTTTCTTGTTATCTTGGAGTAATATTTTTAACACTTCATAAGGTTTTAAATTAATGTGTGATCTGGTTGATTTGGATGTTTTGAGGCCCTGCCATACTGGGGGTTTAACAAGTAACTTTGCACCAGGGGTGGGGAAATTAACAGTTTTTAACACTTGGTTAGTGTTAAGTTCCCCGCTATGTCCCGGGGGTTGGGGGGCCGTGGTTACAAATGACTGAGGCATAAGAACCCTCGCTATATTCGTAGCGTCGTTGTATGCACGAAAACATTCATGATGTGATTACTGTGGGATTGAACAACACCAGGGATACTCAAGCTATCGGCCCTGAGCTCATCCAAAACGGATTCGGTTTGTGAAAGCCATAGCTTTCGTATATTTAGTATATTATACGTTTTGTGTATTAACTCGTGTGTTTTTTAGTTGTTTTTTTTTTATTTGGCAAAACGTAAGCGGGTTATTCGTCGGAAAAAGTTGCGGATATTCATTATCTTTGCACTTCCTTAGCCATAATACATTTTCCATGGCATAGTCCTTGTAAAATACAATAATTTCAGTGAGCAGCTCTTATACCTCGACGCCAAAGCGTCATGATTTTTTCTCGGTTTTGCCGTGCAAACCGGATTTTTTCCTCGCGGCTTGTCGCGGACATTTATAATCACTGTAGGTGATAGTAAAGCTACGTTTTCCTCACCAAGTACTGTTTAAAATAGGGCATTTTCCATAATCCATAGCCCATATATCCAAAAAAAAACTCTTAGTCTTTCCCCGCTTGTAAAAACACGTCTGCTGTGTGGAGCGAGCTGATGAAGAACTGATTATCAGGTCGAGGCTACTTGATTTTTCTGCATAGATTAGAACCTAGTCCTTTCATCAGCCGTGTAGAGCGTTTGATGTGGAATAAACCGGTCTGTGGCAAATGTTTAATACACCCATTGTTCGTTTTGTACCTATTTTGTTCAACTCCAGCCACTGTAGTCCATATAGTTAACAGTCAATAGTCTTCAAAAAGGTATCCACCGAATAGGACTGAAATTCAGACGTAAAAGCGACGTCTAAGATGAAAAAAGTAGTGTAATACACAACTTCATGTTGCCAACTGATGTCAGTGGCGCCACGAAGAATTACAAATTGCTGCTTCAATATCGAGATTTTATGCATTAAATAACGTACGTATTTCGCTTAAATCGATATGGGTGTAACTTTGAAGATCTTTTCCCCCGATAAGCTTAATAAACCATGTATTAATTGTGGTAGAGTCGAAAAATATTGTTATAAATAGACACAAGTGTTACACGTTCACTTTGTCGTTCATGTTTCTTTGTCGATTTCAGAATTCGTAAAATTGACCAATCACAGCGAAGCACAAAAGTTCTAAACATTTGCCACAGACCAGAATATAGCATTGTTATATCGAAACTTTTGTGTTCGAAATATAATTGTCAATTAGACGATTCAAATAACGAGGTTGCCGTCCAAGACGAGATTCCCGTCTCTAGTAATGTGAATTCGGCCAGTCGCGCGAACACAGCCACGATTCACGAAGTAGAAAAGCTGTTTTAGAAAAGCTTAAAACTGCTTAGGAACATTGGATCATATAAATTAGACAAATTACTTAACATTTATACTATCTGTGCTTGAAGCTCTCTAACATATGCATTTGCGAGACAATTCTCTGTTCAGTTCCTAGCTTGCTTATATCTCCTACATAAAACGTTGTTTTCCTGTTCAGATATAAAAGTATGTACTTCGTGTAAGTATTGCTCTAATCGTGCAAATGATTGTTTCAATTTCGTACCCAGAGCCTGCGTTTCTTTTGGCAAGGACGAAAGGCTCTGGATAACGCCAATGAAAAAGTCAGAATAATTATGATTTCGATACCAGTGCCCTATTCGTAAAACGGCGTTTATGTGTAGCAATATCATAGAGGAATATTCATAGATTTATAAAAGGCAAAGCGAATCGTGACTTGAATAGCGAAAGCAATATTTTTGATATCGGAAATGAAAAGAATACAGTTGTTTCACGAAGCCCTGGACAGAGGTTTACAGGCTCGTGGGTACTGGGGCAGGAAACAGCATAAACCAATCATATCACATATCTCGTTGGCGTTATCCAGAGCCTCTCGTCGTTGCCAAAAGCAACGCAGGCTCTGGGTACGAGATTGATGATTGTTTGTGCATAAAATGTTGGAAATCCTTCACACTAGTTCGGTTAAACTGTCCAAATCTCCCGTTCGCTGGTCAACAACAACAATGGGGACTGTATTTCGTTTTTTCTCATTTTCGTTTATTCAACACAACATTTACAACCAATTCAATATATCATTACAAACACAATCTGATACAATCTCTATCACGATCGAAAACATTCTAATCACATTCTTTATACGTTCCCTACACATCTCTTTTCTTAACAATGTTTTTCACACATATGTATACTGTAAGCTAGGAAGTAAATACTTTACTTTGCACGTCATATTTTTACCACAGAACGTTCCTTTCCTTAGTCATGTTTAAGGTGTGTCGTTGTTTTTTCCTACATTATTTGCGGTTTCTACAACGCGTTTTTGTTCCCATGCTGTTTACGCGCAATTTATGCAACTCATGCTTATGTGGTTGCTGCGCCCACTTCGCGCCTTAATCTAGAAGTTCCTTAACATAAAACTGGTTTCCAGTTTTCCACACTGTGCAGAAACAATGTCCCAATTAAGTGGTTCGATGCAAGCCTAATGGCCCAACAAGTAAAATAAATGGGAATCACATGCAATAAAAATGACAATTTTTTTAACGTATTTTCTCTTTTAATTAGTTACCAGAAATAATCCACGAGTGCGCAAGTGGTAAAGTTTGGCACAAACAAGATGATACATTTTTTGCACCTAAAGGTAGTGCTGATGTTGGGAAGTTTTTCATTACTAAATGGTTTGAACCAAATTGTATAGCAAAGGGCAAGGTTGATCACGGAACTAACTTTCATAAGTTAAAAATTTTTTCTGAGGTAGACATTTTCTTTTTGTTTAGCAAGTTTCAACTTATATTTCAAGTCTCCAGTAATTAACCGTACTGCTAGAAAGTAAGTCAGGATTACCTGTACTTAAATTTTTTATTTGAAGTTTTTTATTATATAATATGGTACTTACAAAATTATACTTTGACAATTTTAATTGTTATACTTATATGCATCACGGGGATCATATTGTAATTCTATGAAATTATACATGGATTCATTTACAGAAAATTGCTTTCCACTCCGTGCATGTGATTACCAATATACTTAAATTTTTCTTTAAAGCTTTTTTTTCATTTTTTTATTATCTAGTATGGTACTTACAGAATTATTTGTGTTGATGCTTGACTTTGACCTAAAGGATGTTTCTTATGCAGCTGAAATGGCTGGATTGAGGTATGCAGTGTGACCTTTATAAAGTATACTTTATTACAGTATAATGCTGCGAAAGGTGAATCAACTGAGTTTCTTTGCCTGTCAGTAGCAAAATTAAACTTCCTAGTACTAACCAAGATGGCGCGCAACGACAAATTTTGACGTCATACAAAGGCGCGAGAGAGGGATAACTATAGAGCGTTAATTTGAGGGGGGGGATTACTTATTCATATATCTACGCTCTGCCCGACGATATTTCAGATTAGGGCATCTGTATACCATGTAAAATGCATTTATGTGTACGCATGCATGCATGTCTCATATTTTTCCATGTATAGTAAACTGATCAGCGAATTATGACTTGTCGGAATGCAATTTAGCTGTGTGTTTCAATATCAAATGTTTGTGGCAGTTAAATTGTAAATGTTTGTATAGCTACCAAATTAAAGTTTGTCAAACTGGTATTATGATCTCCTTCAGTGGATTTAATGACAAATTGCATGTAAGTGTATAAGATCTCTACTAGAATTATATTTATACAAAATAAAATTGTAATTAGTTAATATAAAACATTTTCTCGGCTCTAAATTGCATGCGTGCTTGTTGAAATCGAAAAAATCGGTATGTGTACAGCTATTAAAGTTGTCCTTTCAGAAGCGTAAGTTGTGAACTACGAGCGCACAAGTGATGATGAATTAATGTTTGCTTAGGTCCTGATAGTCAGGAAACTACCTTTCCGTCGTTTTCTATGTTTCGCTCGATATTGTCAATTTTTTGTGCAGGGGATAGTTTCTTTGTTCTGCTGCGCACAACCATTTTCCGTGTCTTAGAGACTTAGACATATTAAGGGTCATCCTGTTTTCACTCGCCCATCCTTTTATGTTCTTAACTTCTTCAATGGCTGAACCCCCAGATATTTTTACAGGAGCACTATTTGTTAAATCATCTATACAAACTTGGTCAATAGATTCCTCTCAGTTGATGTCATTAACCATAGGTGAGAATAAGAAAGGTCCTATAACTGTTCCCTATGGTACACCTCTATTGATCTCCAGAAAATCTGTTTCATTTCCAGCTATAAACACTCATTGTCTCCGATTTGTTAAAAAATCTATAATCCAGTTGATAATATAGGGATTATATCATGGGGAATCAAAAGCCTTGCTGAGATCAAACGAGATCACTCTAACAAAGTCGACTTCTTCGTCTTTCAACCATTTCAGCCACTGATTTTGGCATTTAATAATGGCCATGGTGGTATATGACTTTACTGTCTTATATGCGAACTGACCTTTTCTAATTATAGATTTTAACTTACCACTAGTTTCTTGTTTGAATACAAGTTTTTCAAAGAGTCGCATTATAATATTTGTCAGTGAAATAGGTCTTAAATGGTCACACTTAGAGAAAGGCAGTTCTTTCGGGATTGGAGTAAGGTTGGCTAATTTCTAGAGGATGGGAACACTCTGCTGTTCCAATGAATAATTTAATATCCAGGTAAACATTGGAGCAAGATATAATAGTGCGCAAACTTTCCACAACCAGTATGGAAACCCACCAAGGCCCAGATCCAGTTCGCTTCATGACATTCCTAACACCATTTTTGTCAACAGTAGGGATAAGGGTACCGTCGGTGATTATTATAGGAATCGGTGTGGTATATTGTGTGTCCGTATTAGTCATTAGAAAAAAAAAACTTTTATACATTCAGGATTGATTACAGAACTAACCTTATCATTATTTGTTTTTCTTGATTTTGTGTACTCTTCTTCACCATTCTTTTGTCCCTCGTTTAAACTTTCTATTTATGACTCATGTAGGGGTAATGTTCAATGCTTGTAACTATTGTAACCTATACATTTGAAGGCGATGACTTATCATTCTCAAAAGCGGAAGACAAAGTTGGGCATTTATTGATCATTATTTAAGACCCCTCCTCCATCATGATTGATGTTTTTTATTTCATTTCATAATATATAGTTGCTGTTTCAGAAGGTAATTGCACAAATGAATACTTTAGAGGTTAAAGAAACTCAGTTTATTATAATTAAGGTGAGCGCTTATATTTATGTGTAAGTCATTATAAAGCTTATAACCATTTGGAATAAAGTAAATTGACTAAAATGGTATTAAATATGTAATATGTACATTGTATATATTTATATTATAGGAACAGACAACGCGGACTTATTACCATCGTATTATTAAACCTCAAAAACTTGTTCGGTATGAAATATTTACTTTACAATGTTTTGCCTGCATGTTTTGCTTGCATGTTTTGCTGCAACATAATTAAATTTGTTATATAAACCATAGTGTTGTACAGAAATTTTGGCCACACGGAAGAGCCATATTTGACGCGCGATATAAATATATAAAAAATTTTCATCAGCCGTTTTTCAAATTGTTTTGTACAGTAAGTACTTGATTTGTATCAAGTTCAACACTCGAAATAAATCTGGTATTGCCGCGCACTCATGTATTATTCTCTATATCATCACAGACTCAGTATTGAAACTTGTACATATATCCATCTATGATCAATTTCACCGGCATGTACTGCATGAAGCTATCTTTACCGTCAAGTTTCATTTGATTCTTGCGGTCGTTATATGCAATTGAATAATGTGGTTAATGTAACGTCTATGTTATATATACAGTGCTGTTCGACTAAAAATTCTTCAAGATGTAAACTGGATGGAGAATGAGAAAGGAGCAGCAGTCGCTGACATAACAATAGATCATTTGAAGGTTTTTTTCACCATGTATATGTAAATCAAATACTATATATGTATTGAGATATCAAAATTAAATTTTATTAATTTGAATCATATAATGTCTGATGTCGGAGCACAGAGTAGGAAATAAACAGAAGGGCAATTCGAGTGGAAACCTTTCAAGTTTGTGTCACCACGCATGTCGCATTAGGCATATTCCTTATGCAGGTTCTGCAGGCATTTTCTGGCGAATAAAAACTATGGACTGGCTGATCCGCCATTATTCTGGCCAGTAAACTGCATCAAAATAGGGGAACATATTGCACTACTAAGTGGCCCTACTGTTCATTCGCTATACGGTCGGAGAGTAACATGCAAAAAATGACTATTATATTTATTGTTTTCAGGCTTTTTGTGCAGAATTAAAGTCAACATTTTATGTAGAGAGTTTGTTTCAAGGAAATATTACATCCCAGGTTTGTATATAGATTTCTTTATTTAGAATTTAATTTAGATTGTGCTTGTCACGTTTGTTATTTCTATAAGATTTTAACATCCTGGATGTTTAAACGTATATATTCTTGTATATATAGAGGCTTGATTGTAAAATTTGAGCTATATGAAATAGCTATGAAATGAAATTTGTTTGTTGTATGGTTAACCCAAGCGTAACTATGAAGTTCTGATACCAATAATTCTCTTCAGTTGCGTAGTTTTCAAGAATAATTTTGTTGATGTCGGTATGATTTTTAACTTCCGCCAGGACAGCGGAGGATGCAAAATATTGATAACAAAAAATATGTGAATATATTAGAAATTAAGTGGTTATTCTATGCAACTATAAAAAAAACTATAAAAATGTTTGGTGAGACAAATTTATTTTTAAAACAAAGCTTGTCTTGGCGAAAGTTTTTTATAGGAACGACAAGCATATTAGCTATTTTCATTTTCAGCAATGTAGCTGAAATTTTAGAATTGAGGGCTTCTCGTGGAAATGATGAGAATCCTCTTCTCTCTCTCTATATGTATGTATATATATATATATATATATATATATATATATATATATATATATATATATATATATATATATATATATATATATATATATATATATATATATATATATATATATATATATTTTGATATGTAAATTGTTTTAACAAATCATTATCCTTATTATGTATTATTTACTGAAACATTTTTTCATGTCATTTTGAATAGAATATATTAGTGAATATGTTAATGTTCCGCTTTTTCTGAGACACCCTGTCTAATGCATCCGTCCACAACCAAACTGTAAACTATCGTATCGTCGTGCTAATTAATACTTTAATTGGATTTAAAATAGTTAAAAAAGTGATATTTTATGCCAAATACCACTGATGTGTAAATACTGCATGGAGTTGCATATCATGTGTAAAGATTTGACTTCAAACCTTAGAAAAGTGATAATAAAAAGAAATAATAGTCGAAAATATATTCAATGAAAAAGCACTTGTGCACATTGCTGTGGTGAAATACAAGGCGTCCGCCCCCCCCCCCCCCCCAAAGGCAAACAATAACATATTAAGATTATATTCAATTCAAAATGACAAAGAATTTGTAAAAAAATAAATCAGCATCTTAATAGCATAGCGCATGTCATGAGTACACTCATGTAGCAAAGTTATTGAGCTGTAGTATTTTTATTCTTAAAGAAAGCAATTGCTCATCAAGAATTCATATACAGGTAACAGTATCTTTAATTTTCTTCGATCATGAAATGTAACTAAACTCCTCGTCCTAAAACCTCTTTCTCCTCTTCTATAGATCTCTGATATTTGAACCTCTTTCAGAAGTTTTACATCCTCGGGTAATTATAAACAAAAACATATTTGGCACAGAATAAGAATTAGACAGAAGGGCCTCTTGAGTCGGGACCTTTGAAATTTGTGTCTCCGCTCGCGTATTCATACCGCATATTCATCATGCAGATTCTGGCCAGTTAATTTCGGTTTGGTTTTCTCAGGTCAATAGAAACGCCGAACTAGTCATTATCCTGGCCAGTAAACTGCATAAAAATTGGGAGACATGTTACAGTGCTATGTAGACCTACTGCCTATGCGCTATACTGTGTATTAGGTAATGGCACTGTTGATGCTCTAGAGTCATGTATATATGACTGTGTGCGACTGCTTTTAAAGTGCATATGAAAGAATTTTTATTTGTTCACTAAGAATTCGGCCATGGCGAGACGATTCGAATGACATAAAAATTATATCATTCTTTGATAGGATAAAAACTTCCTGAGATATTTAGCTTTAACACGTCAAAAAATAGGGTTTTTTTTCAAATCAGGCCGGGAGAAAAGAAGCTGGGTACTAATTAAGGTTTGTGACGTCAAATCGGGAACGGAAGTACTGTAAAACGGAAAGAGCTCTTGTCTATTCTGTAGTGTTTTGTATAAGCGACGCAAAAGTCGAGGTAAAGGGTAGAAAAATTTAAGGAAAATTTGTTCGATTTCTACTGATATAATCAGTTCAAACTTGTGCTACAATGAAACGTTTTCATCTGTTGAATCAGAGTCGGAATATGTTGATGACTACGAAGTTGAAGTGGAGCAGTTTGATGTTGGCTCTACTTCGCCAATGCCGCAAAGCATGCCGAAAAGCATCGGAAGGCGACACTGCAGTTACAGCAGTTGCGATTTTTCCGTACATGCAGTGGTGCCGGAACCCTCTCTTCTGAGGTTCTTGCGCGGAATATCATACAGAGAGTTTTCTCAACTTGTGTATGGAAATCTGGGTAGGCTTCGAATACCATTTCCAGCATTCGTATACCAAGCAGTTCGAACTAAATTGAGGGAAAATTCACATGCATTTACAGATTTTCTGGAAGGTATTTAAAAAGTACAAAATTGCAATAGGCGTTATACTTTTTTTTGTACTTTGCCCCAAGTGACCTTATTCCTTGTTCGACTGTTTTAATAGCATAGTCATTGCATCAGAAGATAAATACTAGTTTGATTACTGATTTTGAATACACTTTTCCTACAGTGCCTTTCCAAAAGTTTAAATACAGCTCAAGAATTTTAATTATTTTTTAAATATGTGACAACCTTTATTGATTTCTTTGTGAAGCTTAAGTCTCGATTGTTTTTCTTTTATATTTTGGGTAAAAACCTTTTCATTTGACCTTTCGAAAACTCAAAATACATAGACAGCGGCATTATTGTTTGTGATATCACTTTAGTAATTGACTGCAAACTTTGCTGTCAAATTCAGCGTTGTTTGTTCTGTTTTAGTATCGATTGCACAAGCATCAACGCACTTTATTTCTTTATATGATGGATACTTATTCGGTATTCGATTTCCAATTCGTCTGTTGATCGAATATTACATTCAGGCTCAGCAGTTATTCTAAACTTTATTAATTTCTCTTATATTGGGCTCTTTCCCAGACAAATAACCTGGCTTTCATGCGCGAAGTTTAGATAGATCTTTCTTTAGCTACCAAATTACTTTTTCCATAATTAAATTTCTGGTTAAAAAAATGCCTTTTTGACATTGCTAATTATATAGTAAGATAGCACCATATCACTATAGATTTTTTATCTGAAGAGCAATGTTTTCCTACATAAAGCAGGGCGTATTCAAGCCTGGATACAGCGTAATGGAGGAATTGTAAATTAATTAATTGAATAAGTTATGAAACTTTAAAACATGAGGATTGTGTCGTCAACAAAAATGTTGTTGTTTCCCCATTATGGAAAATACACTCAAATTATTATGATATTGGTGTTCTGAATGGTTACACAAAAGTGGAGAAGGTCATAAATAACAAAATCTGTATATAACGCAAAAATTTCTTTATATCCGATATAGTTTGAAATTTTCTGAAGCCCAAATTGTGGGTGTTTACCTAAAATGTTAAAAAACAATCAAGACTTAAGCTTCAGGAAAAGATCTTTAAAGGTTGTCGAAAATTTTGAAAATAATTCAAATTCTTGAGCTGTCTTACTTTTGGAAAGGCACTGTATCTATATTTGTATCACAAGCAGAATTAGCTATACCAGTATAATATGAGTCAATTCCCACTCTGCTTCTTTGGCCAGTCCAGGACATCTGGACATCTTATCATTCCTTGCAATGACTGATTCGTCAATTATAAAAACGTTGATGTGGGAGCGTGCCTCATGCTATAGTATAACTGAAAGCATCTACTATAGAACGAGATTTTGCTGAGATTTTCTTGTCAACCAGTTCATTAGGAAGAACTTTGTTTACTTTTTGTAATGTGACACAGGTATATGGCCATTGTTTGGGTGAATTGCTCACAATGTACCCCTTATCTTCCTTCGTTCAAACAAAAACAGTTGGTAAACCGCGGATACTCTACTCGTAGATTTAGTATAAACCTTTCTGACAATCTGACTATGTATAGTTAATGATAAAGATCAACAAAGTTGCGTTTATGTACACCGATATGCGTTATGCCATTTGCATAATTAAATTAAAGTGTTAAATTAACGAAACAATCAACCTCGTATCCAGGGTATTTTACCACGGTGAAAATGGCCCTGGCCGCGGCCGGTCAGTCCTGCAACGTGATTGGTGATCATCAAGCCAAATTAATTCGCTTGTCAATAATTTATTCCATGTAATTTCAATTCAACAATGAGCTGTAATTTCTATAATAAAAATCTAAAACATTGACGTTGCATATTTTTGGTTTGGATATGGCTTTTATTGAAGGTAAGCAGCAATTTAAATATATTTGTATGTACTAATGCTTTTTTATCTAGTTATATACTTGACGATAAAGATAAGCTGCAAATCTTGAAACTTCATAACTTTACGTAATTAATTTTCCCAAAGGCCAGGGCCATTTTCTGAGTACGAGGTTGCGAAACAATTGTTTCTGCTGCAGTGGGTTTATCCCTTATATCACTTTTTCCGATCTTTTTTGATGCGCACGGTTGCGGCTCTTCTACTGGACCATTTTCTTTTTTAATCTACGAGGGGTTTTTAACGTAGCCGAACAGTGTTGTAAATGATGAAACACCGAGTTCATTTGTATTCAGCCACGGTATGTAAGTCGTTTCTTGCCAGGCAAATTTACTTTGCGAACAGAAGCGTCTGGTTCAAAATACTTCGAGCACATCTTGTACTCGAAGGCTCCCACTTAACGCCTTTACGCTTGACAAAATCCACCCAGTGCTTGCGTTGTTTTATCGCCTCTGGTCTGGAATCCCCAACATAAGGAATCTTATAAAAAATTACAGCCAAAACAATGAATCACAAAGTCATTTTGCACTCATATGCTTGTTAAAACAAAAATGGTTTATAGCAAATTAGTGCTAGCAGAATTACTTCCGTTCCCGATTTGACGTCACAAGCTTTAATCCAACCCGGTCTTATTTTTCCCGGTCACTTTTAAAAATTGGAAAGTTTAAACTCAAATATCTTTTTCTTATTAATAAATGCAATGTATCACTCGAATCGTCTCACTACGGCCGATTTTTTAGTAAAAAAACAAAAATTCTTTCATATGCAATTTAAGGAATAAATTTCTATTTTGTTCTAGACCAGGGTTGTACAACTGCCTAACAATGGAACTATTTGTAAGGTGGAAGGATTCAATAGGAAAGACGAAAATACTGTTATAACTAATTATTATCAGGTAAATCCTCCAAGGCTTCGCAGTTGTGCAGGCTCGTGCCAGGCACTTTATATAGTTTAAAGTACTAAAGTAATCATTAAAATAAGTGTAGTTAAATAGAGTGTAGTTAAAAACAGGGGATATTACCGCAAATTCTTGCACACTCCCTCTCAGGTTGGATGGGATTGATTTCCCGAAGTCACTAAAATATGATGTACAAAAAATAAAAGTATAGCTAAAAGAGGGGAGGGTTAATGCCAGTTTTCCAGTCTAAGCTGGACTAAATCCCAGTGTTACAGGGCATGAAATCCCATTATCTCATAGCCTATTTGTTCCTATCCCCATTTTGTAATTGTTTTGCGCCGAAGAATAGATACAATGGATGCCCAGAAAGAATATCGAAAGATCTTAGTCTCGCAATGAGGGTTTCTGATATATGCGTACCTTTTTTTAGATTGGCCCTGCAAGTGGAAAAGATTTAACATATATAGAATTACTAATGGTAGAGTTCATTTTTATCCAGATATAAATTCCGAAGTATATCTAAATAATAAAATAATATAAAATATATTTTCGTCAAGACATAATCAATATTAGACATGAAACGACTGTCAGTATAACATTTAGGTCAAGACAAAGGATTTGTGCATATGTACCAAGGTGCACTACATAGAAAACAAACGACACACCTGTCGATATTTAAGAAATATCAAACATTTGTTGTGTTGATATACAGTTACGTCATGCAAACGAAATTGGAAAAATGATTAATTGTGTGGAAACACGACGCACCGTCGTTTAACTTGAATGTAATCTTACGTAACTGTATATATCCTATCATTTTGCAGGATATAATGGAAGAACCTTGTTTTGACGTTTTGAGAACAAAAGAACAACTTGGGTATTTAATGATGTTTGTCATGATTTATATCTCTAGTATGCAACTTTTGCGAATCAAACATGAACATCTAGATAGAAATTGCACTAAAATTGTGGCAATCTCCCTGCTAGTAGAGGAAGAAATGAAATGGTTCTTACTTCTGTGTATTCATGAATGTTTATTGTCTTTGTAAACGTTGTAAATCTCTTCAGAAGGGGCGTTGCCAGTAGGTATTTAGTTAAACATGCTAACAAATAATTTATATATATATATATATATATATATATATATATATATATATATATATATATATATATATATATATATATATATATATATATATATATGTATATATTTGTTATTAATTGTGCAAATGCTAACCAAAGTTGTATTTCGCTAACCAAAACTAGCACATATATGTATATATATATATATATATATATATATATATATATATATATATATATATATATATATATATATATATATATATATATATATATATATATATATATATATATATATATATATATATATATAGTCGTTTAAGAATAATTTCCAGATCAATAGGACCAGTCATGCCAGAAAGATCAAAACTGATTCATCAGTTTAAACTCAGTCAAGAGATTGATGAAGCTCAGTCAAGAGTTCAAACTTAGTCAAGAGATTGATGAAGGCTGTAGCCGAAACGTCTTAATAAAGTTTAGATACAATTGTAGGTTGTCAGAAATTGTTGTTGGTTCGCTTTTTTAAACTCTTTATATATATATATATATATATATATATATATATATATATATATATATATATATATATATATATATATATATATATATATATATATATATATATATATATATATAACTAGATGAAACAAGATTGGTTACTTCATAGATTTATTCGCTACAAATTTGTTTCGTATGGCAAGCAACGCTTGCCACACTCTTCAGGCGATGTGCCACACTCTAATGGGCGTATTGTGGGCCTGCGTTTGGCTCACACTCCCCTAAAAATTGAATCTAATCGATTTTTATATTTACTTAAAAAACTCATTAATATTCAACAATCATTGTGTCCAATCCGATGTTCTGGTTTCGTCACGAGGAAAGCATTTTATACCACATAAAGTACGATAGATTATAAAAGCCCGGGGAGGGTTTTTGAATTCGGGCCAGGGAAATCATGGGGTAGAATATGTACAAAATTGAACGAACATAAACCTTTATATAAAGACACATGTGTCTTTATATAAAGACACACGTGTCTTTATATAAACACACGCCTACGTAAACTACAAGTATCTATAAATGAACCGAATCTGTGCAAACAATCGTGAAACAATGGTAGAAATAGGTTCAATTTACAACACACTTTCGTTACACAAAAAATACACTAATGACACACTAATGTACTTCTAATCATCATTTTCCAAAGTTAAATACACAATTATTGAACGTTCCGCCTGATGCGGAAATAAACGACGTAGACGCACTGCTACTTGCCAGGATCTTTATTATCTCGCCCACTTGGCCACTCACCAAATATTTTAACCGCCCATTTCGTCGCATAACGCGTTGACTTCGGAATAGATTCTTGTAAGGCATTTTTTTCTTCTTCCTTACTTAGAGCTTTTCGAAATTGCCTTCCTGACATGTTTAACCAAACTGAATCACTTATCGCAAATTCTACTCACCTAGTTCGGCTCATTTGCATTTATTGTGTGTTTGATTCCTTTTGTTGCTAATTCCCTACAGCAAACAAAATTGTTTTTCCCCGATTATTTGTTCACCTCAATCTACTAATTACACTGCTGTAAATTCAATATCCCATCGGTATTGGACGCAATGATTGTTGAATATTAATGAGTTTTTCAGCCATTTAAAACACTCGTAGTTCGTGTTTTATGCGCTATAAAACGCTCGGCTGCGCCTCGCGTTTTATATCGCATAAAACACTCCTACTCGTGTTTTAAATAGTACATAAACAAGAATAAAATATAAACGTTTTCAATATTCGTCAACTATAGTTCAATCGTCCTCGTCCGACAGTTGTGCCCGAATCCTTTGGTCTGCTTTCTTTGCTGCCTGTCTCTTTTCCCTGCTAATTTTTGGAATATCTTTTCTTTCCACTCGTTCTTTCCTTCGCTCGATAGCTTTAATTTCCCATGGACAAACTAATTGCAATGGTCGTTCTATTCGTTTACCGTTGTGTAACAACACGACTCCGCGTACGACTCCGTCTTTTCCTTTCACCAATCGCTCCACTCGGCCCTTCTTCCATTCACCCCGATTTTTACTATCACCTATGATCAAAAGAATATCTATGACTTCTGGAACTCTGCCACCGGTTGTTCGTGATCTATGAACCTCCATCAAAGCGTGAACATACTCCTTTTTCCAGCGTTGCCAAGCATGTTGTTTCGCGTTTACAAGGCGTTTATTCATTGCCGTCAGTTCGTCCGTGTTTTCTTCTGTATCTTCAATTGGGTATGCATTTCCTCCCAGCATGATGACATTCGGGGTTAGCACCTGGGTCTCCAATTCACATTCCACGTACGTTAAAGGCTGATTATTTAAATACCGTTCGATATCCATGATCACTTGCTCCATTTCTTCAGATGACAGATGTGACCTGCCCAATGTCTTATATAATGTTTTCTTAATTTCTTTAATCAGTCTTTCGTAGAACCCTCCCCACCATGGGGATTTCGCAAGGTTGAACTGCCACGTTATTTCTTCGTTTGCCAGGTGGTTTTGCAATATCTCACTCTTCCTTATTTTCTTCACCCACTCCGCCGTAACTTTGAAGGTAAGCGCGTTATCTGATATGATCAATCGTGGTCTTGATCTTCGGGAAATGAAAGCATTTAATTTTCTTTGGAACTCTTCCGCAGTTTGACTCCTTGTAACCTCCAAGTGAATAGCTCGCGAAGCTGCACAAGTAAATATAAGAATGTAGCATTTTCCGTTCCCATTCTTTGAAACTCCGGTCAAAAGAGGTCCGGCAAAATCCAACGCGGTGACTTCAAATGGTCTACTCCCCTCTGTCCTGAAACTAGGCATTTCCGCGGTGTCTTGAGCTTCAAAGGGCTTTGTTGAGTATAATCTGCAAACATTGCACTTATGAATGGCTTTCTTCACCTTCTCACGCAATTTTGGTATCCACCATGTCTCACGTACATCTGCCGTAGTGTTGGAAACACCAAGATGCATTATCTGATTGTGAACATGCTGAATGAGTTTTTGACACAAATATCCACCGCCAAGGTAAATTGGTTGATAGTTCTTTACACGTCCTTTGCGTGTAAGAATCTCTGTCTGCGGATCTTTCTCTAATTTCCACCTGGCGATTTGATGACCGTCTGTCCACCATCCTGAACTCTCTTCACCCATCTTGTTCTGCCGTTGAGGATCTCATCAGTGTTAAGTGGGCCGATTTTTCGCTTTTCCTTGCTTTTGGTACGACAGTTGCTCACGAATCGCAGCATCCAAGCTGGCACCCGTAAGGTGCACCAGTAAGAACTTCGATTTAGGAGATCATCCCACTCGTCTGCTTTACGCTTGTTGTTGAATAGGACCAGTTCGGTGGCTTTGTATTCGCTGGCCGTATCTTTGCTCGTTTTCAGCTCAGGCTGCGGTGGCCAATCCTCTCGTCCAGCAGTCATTTCGGTCCTGTAAACCATTCGAGGCTTTCCATTTTCTCAATCGACATACCCCTGCTTCCAAGGTCGGCAAGGTTCATCTTTGTTGGACAGTACTTCCAGACGATCTTTAGTTTTTCTGTAATCTCAGCTATTTTCTTCACTCTGTTTGACACAGACTCTCCACGGTTTTCCCGGGTTGTTGATCCAAAACAGCGCGACGAGACTATCCATCCATATTGTTATCGACATAATGGGCCATCCACGCAGAGCACTGCTTAAATTTCTCGCCAAATTCGCGGCCATATGACCGCTCACCAGTTCGAGCCGAGGATTTGAAGTATCTCTCTTCGATATTCGCGATTTGGAGGCTAGGAGGCCCTTCACCACACCCGTACTACCTTCGACAACAGCAACTGCAGCCGCACAACATGCTAAGGTGCTAGCGTCCGCGAAGATGTGTAGGTGAACTGCCTTCATTCTTCGTATACTCTTGTTAATACTTCGAGCTACCTTAGCATTTCGTAATTGGTTGGTCCACTTCAACCACTGGTACTTTAATTTTGGAGAAACTTCTGTATTCCACTCCCTTTTTTTCTTCACACACTTCGCAGTAGATTCGTTTGCCTTCTGCCAACGTTGGCGAGATTATTCCCAACGGATCGTAAATACTACCCAAATCACTGGGAACACTTCGCTTCGTTACCAATTCATCATCCTGGTAGCTAGGAACTGTGACCTCTAGTGTTTGTCCCATTTATGTCCCATAAACTTGGTAGGATTTGTCATGCCTTCGCTTTCCAGTGCTGCCACATTGCTCTCCCACTTGTGGACTGGGAACTTGCCACTCCCAATTATAGTGCTGCTCTCTTCTTTAAACTTCACCAAATCTTCCACGTCCTTCCCCACCATGCATTAGATTGTCGACATACGTATTTTCCTTTAGGGCGTCTACCGTATGCTGGAACTCTGCAGGTTGCTGGTTCAAGTGGTGCTGTAATGTTGCTCCTAACACGAAAGGGCTAGCTTCCGCTCCAAATGGCACCCTTGCGAATCGTAAATGCTTCTCTACGCCGTTTACGTTGTGGAGGAACCGGAAAGAATCCCGATCCTCTTCTTTCACTTCGATTTGAAGAAAGGCTTTCTGAATGTCAGCGAGAACTAAGTTCTGCATTAAACGTGTTCGCACTAGAATATCCCACAACTGTGGCTGTAAAGGGGGACCGGTAAACATACAGTCATTTATGCT
This sequence comes from Muricea muricata, assembly GCA_963855995.1. NCBI lineage: Eukaryota > Metazoa > Cnidaria > Anthozoa > Malacalcyonacea > Plexauridae > Muricea > Muricea muricata. The sequence continues at coordinate 5,059,642 of OY979717.1, forward strand.
TTCCGCCGACGCATTTGGTTTCGCACTCGCATCGAAGACCATGCGGACTTTGGTGCTGGTAGCATCCTGACGAACTACCGGTTTATGAGGCATGTAATAGACTCGATCTCCGGTTGGATTTTCTGGTGCTTCTTCTACCACGCCTTCAACTAACTGTCCGTTTATGATGTTGTCGTATTCTTTCTTGAGTTCTGGTGCTTTCTCTAGTTTTCTGTTCACATTCATCAGGCGCTTTCTACTCTGTTGCTCATTGGTATCTGTTGGTTTGCTGCCAGGAATCAAGGGAAAACTAACTTCGTACCTTCCAGTCTCCTTTCTTACGATGTTTTCAGTGAAGTCACTCAAAATTTCACTGCCAGTATTTCCTCTGTCCTCAATCCCCAGGACGTCCAGGCTGAACAATCTCTCACAGTCGCTATTTTCCCTAACAAACATGCATTGATCATCGGTGTAATCATCTCCTCCATGAACTAGCCACCCGAAGCTAGTCTCTTCCACGACTGGATCACCTTCCTCCCCTTTGCACACAGCTTCGGTACGCATTCGGCTGAACGTCTTGTCTCCAATAATCAGGTGTATTGTGCAAATACCATTCTCTGTGTAATAGAATGTTTTGTTCTTCATGTGTTCATATTTCTCCTTTAATTCAGAAATAGCTGGTCTGTTAACCGTTGTGAAATCTGATAATTTAGATCCTGTAACTATTTCATATATTGGCATGGATTGTTTTGTCACTCCATTATTAGTAACAATTTCTCTCACTTCATGGCGTTTTGGTTTCAAATTCAATTTCTTAGCTGCATCTCGAGAAACAAAATTCTTTGCAGAACCTGTGTCCAGATAAGCCCACATGACCTCTCCCTTTATCTCAACAGGTACAATTGGAGGCAATGATTTTCCCTCTGAAAAATTGCTATACCCATTCCGAACACGGTTTCCATCTGTATTGGGTTTTAGATTTTCATTCCTTTCACATAGGCTGGTATGATGCTTGGACCCACACTTAAAGAACCCACGGCTGCAGCACTGGTTCCCCCTGTGTCCACTCGGTCCACAGTTAAAGCATAAATTTTTATCGACAAAGAATTTTTTCCTTTGAGCTTGAGTGACTGTTGTTTTACACTCATCACTCCAGTGTTCCTCACTACAGGAGATACATTGTGGTTTTGGTTTTCCCTCACCACCATAATAAGACCTTTCCTTGTTTCTTCGCTCACCCATGTATGCAGGGGATTTTTGGCCATCCTCACATTTATTCCTTTTCAACCATGCTTGTAAATTGCTAATTAGGATTTCCATTTCCCATTCCTCCCAGTTGTCATCAACTCTTACTAGGTCAGGCTTTACATGAGGTAATTTATTCAATGTACTCATAACAAACCCTTGTAGTTTTCCTCCTTCCCCCAAGGTTTGCAAAGCATCATAATTGTTGCTCAGCTTGTCATAAAATTCTTGGACTTTTCCATGATTGGCTCCTCTGACAGTTGGGAGGTTAATAATCTCATCTAAACGAGCATTAACTACAACTTTTGTTTGGCCATATTCCTGTTTTAAACGGTTCCATGCCATTTTGTAGCCGACAGAACTTGGTTTAAGATTCGCAATTCTATCTCTTATCTTCGGTATTACTGACTCAAGCAAATATCCAAATTTTTCCTCATCTGATATAGGACTACTGTCTACTTGAGTAATGAAGATGTTCTCAAAACGTACCCAATCTGCAGCTCCGCCTTTCAACGGTATAATTTTCAGTTTTGGTGACTTTGCTGAACTTGCCTTAGCTTTGTTCTCCATTTCGATTCTTTTTTCCGCCATCTTCAGCTCTGCTTTAAATTTTTCTTTCCACATTTCTCTCGTTCCCGTATTTCATGATGTAATCGTTCTTGTTTTTCTCGTTCTGCTTCCGCCTTTTGTCGCTTTAATTCCTCGTTGATTTGTTGTTTTCCGTTGTAAGCTTCCGTTAATTTTCCCATTTGTTCCACTAGCTTTGTATACGCTTCCTTGATTTCCTTTTTCCATTGTCGCACATTCCTTGCCGTTTCGCCTCGGTCGATTTTTAACTCTTGCACATTTGCGAGTAATATGTTTATTTTGTCTAAAATCACGGCTGCCCGACTGTTTATAATCTTGATTTCGTTGTAATCCCCTTCCTCGATAATTTCATCGGCGTTGTCTACATAATATTTGAGCTTTTTGACCTCTTTCTTGATCTCCGATTGTAATTTCTCTTCCGATTCTTCACCACTCGTATTCATACCTTTCGTCGTTTTCGATCGTACAAATAACGTTAAAATCCGTCGATAAATCCTGGTCACGGCACCAATGTGTGCGGTCGAAAGTTACCCACACAACCCCAAACAATTTTACACGTTTTATTTGAATTCAGTCTCAATAATTAATAAAATTTATGTTAGCTTTTAAAACGTCCTCACAAGTCACGTCGTCTTTTTTTTTCATTCCTAGCAACCGTCTCTAAGGGGCGTGTTGTGGGCCTGCGTTTGGCTCACTGCCCTGTCAGTCGCGCATTTAATATTGAACTCTTCTTTACAGGTACTCGGTGTTTTGTGACAGCAGAATAACGAATGGTATTTTAGGATTTTCTATTACAGTTGAAACGCAGGCTGAAAAGTACAGGTAACAATTGTAGAGAATTTGTAGAATAATGAGTGTATATGTATGTATATGTATGTATTAGTATATATAATAAAATCGAAATATCACAAACTCATTCTCGTCTTGCTTTAATCTGTATCCTGGATTTGAATATGCTAATTTTCGGACTCTGCTTTAATTTGCATTTTTTGAAAATCTCTGCTGGTATTAGTTGAAACGATTCGTTCCTTTTCATTAAAATACGGTTGATACGAGAAAAACAACTGTGAATTTTTCAGTTAAATAATATTATGATTTGATTGTATAAATTTATTTTTCAGTGCCGACTTTGTTAAAGAACGAATGGATCATTTCTTCGAAGGCTTTTTAGAAAATTTACCAAATATCGATCCTGAAATTTTCAAAAATCATGTATGTTTTTCTAGATTTCTTCAAAAGATGTAGCGAGTATGTATATATAAGACGGGCAATCTCATTCTGGCTTATCTTGTGCGTTTAACTAGTAAGCAGCCTTCTACCCAGGCGTTCCATTCTTAATGTAGAGATCAGTGACAGTTAAAATACCACCCGCGCAGATGTGCTAAATCAACACGTGAGCGGAGCCGGGAGCATCCGCCGCCAATGGTCTTTATAAAAACAATAGCAGAGTGTCTGAGCACGAGGCTGACTGTAGGAAGTACGTTTCTTCAAATTGGCTTTTGCAAACACATTATATTCTATTTTAACTATTATATTCCAAGTTCGATTTTATATAAAATAATTTGAATCATCAGAACGCTCATAAAAACTTTGCAAAATATTTGGCTTCCAATTTTCAGATTTGGCTTCCAATACCACTACCGCTACCTTAAGCTATCCAGCCAATAAGATGTGCCGCACCTACCCGATTAACCAATCAAATTGTTTAAAAATCGGGAAAGGGCAGCGGTAGAGGTAGAGGAAGTCAAATTTTATGACAATTTTATGTAAATATTCAATATGTTGCATGAAACCGTTGCATGCAGTCAATTTCTTCTACAGAACTATTATAACTTCTGAAACTTTGCTCTATCCTTGGAAGTTGGATCCCTAGTTTATATTAGCTTTCTGATGATGCAAGATTCACAAAAGGTGAAATCTCACCTTTTTTGACAATCTAAGGGTTTTATAGGAAAATTGATGAAAAACCTCAGCACTTGTATAATGAGATATTCTCAAATACAGGTTTCGTCAATGACAGAAATAAAGCAACATGAAGATTTGAATTTACGAGAAGAAGTTGATCGAAATTGGAGGGAAATAACTGAAGAAACATATAGTTTTCAACGATTAGATAGCGAGGTATGCATGTATAATTTGAAGACGCAAATATACAGTATCTTGCTTTGCGTAGCTGTAAACGTCTTTTCACTGACCTTTTCATTTTCATCTCCTCCCATCGAGCTATATGTAGTTTAATCAATGATAGGCAAGAGTTAAATACATAAGAAAAACTTGAATTAATTTCTTCTTTCATAGTGCTCTGTTGCAATCATGTCTACGTCATGATCACTCTTTTAGTGCAAACTTCCGTATTTATGAAATATTGTTACGCGCACACATGCATGTAATCATGCGATACGTCAATCTTGTTGACTGTAATATGGGGCTAAACCTTAGAGATAGAGTGGCACCCAAACCATCTCACCTTCCCGTAAACCTTCCCTGCCACGGCCAGTGGCAGTATTTTTACAAAAATCCGGCCTTATGACCTGCGTGGGTAATGTTTTCTTTTTATGCATTATACCAAATTAATTTGAAAATGTAAACATATGAACTGGTGGCTAGCAGCACGTACAACGTACTTGGCCCTCAACCGTCAAAATTTCGTGTACTTGTTAAAGTTTTGCGTTTGTAATTTTCGTTGCAGGTTAAATTTCTCCAAGAACTGCAAAAAGAATTATTTCTCGAATGGATCAATAGCACCATTTCATGTATCTCAAAGAAACTGAGCGTTCAAGTAAGTTGTCTTGATTGCACATACACCTTTACGTTACTGCCGATTTAGGTTGAGCGTTTAACGGAAGTCGTTGTCGCGTTTGTAGTGGGCGTTGCAACGTGACGTTTCTATGCGAGCAAATAGTTGTTGCTTGGGCGGGAACCTCAGGGCGGAAACGGCGCATTGAGCTCAGGTTCGTCAAACGAAAGTTGTATATTCATGTAAGTTACGCCAGTTAAAGAACACATCAAATTGACTGTTGTGTTGGTTGTTTCACACTATCATTTTAATTCCACTGCTCGTTCACCTACAGGAGCGTGCCCATACGATCTTGATTCATTTGTTGGTGACTTAACCCCGCATTCATCAAAGTATTTCAAGGTGTAGGGATCCTTTGAGTGAAAGTGATCTATAAAGACTTGTGTGTACGCCATGTTTTGAACTGTAAATCGTTCTAGAACAACGTGTGTCATTTTTTAAAAGTAAAATTCTCACCGCTAGGCATTCTACGCCTAACTGCATTGCTCAGTGCTAATTTTGAAGTACTGCTGCTCGGAAGATCACCAAATTCAAACAATTTGTCTTCTATCTCAGAATATGAAATGAAAGTCCAATGCATTTTCAAGGCTTAAATAGATTGAAGATCTCAATACGAAGGGTTGCTGGGGTTGCCTCCACCCTGTTTAGGCGGGTTTAGTGGTCCAGTCTTGCAAAACTGTTTCCAACATTTTAAAACAATACCCTTCGGGAAAATCGCCCGTTACCTCATCCACCTCTTCCGATAATTCTATCAATAATATTTCACCTTAATTCCTCGAACAATGCCTTGCCTGGTCGACAACACCTACCTTTTACATTAATTTTCCACATTGTGCTCTCGTTAACGAACCTAAGTTCAACGCGTCCCCCCCCCCCCCACCAGCAACACCTATTTGCTCGTCACGTTCCGTTCAACGCTCAACCTAAATCGGCTGCATCTTTCTAACTATTGCTAAAACGTGTTTTGGCAAATTTTGGCAAACACTGGCTTGGACTTTGGAATAGATTGTAAAAATTGGGCTGGTCTCACTGGCCTTTGGACTGTCAATCAAGGTTTTTTCTTCTCTAACGCATGCTTCGTTCTTTCAAAATATTTACAATAAATTCAATTCACAATGTTATTGTAATTTACAAATTGATTGTAAATATTAAATTAAGGGGGATGCGTTACACCCCAAATCCAAGGTCCCTGTCAAAGGTCAGTCCAGTCCAGTATTTACAACATGCCAACATATTTTATTGTTTTATGGTTAACAGATACTGGGCCACAGGAAAGCTAATAATGACGAAACTAGTAAAATGGACGAAGATTGTCACACGTTAGAACAATCTTGGACATTATTTCCTGTCATAGAGGCTCCTTCCTTTCGAATTCGCTTCTCGGATATTGATATCTTTAAACGAAATTTAACTTTATTTCCTTTTTGTAAAATTTATTAAGATTTTATAATTTTTAAGGACGGTTTACACAATGCAACATTGTCGCATGAAATTCTTATTTTGGCGTATGTAATTGAATAAATATGTGTCAAGATGCGTAATGTGAAATTTGCCCGTAGCTGATATTCCTGATAAGCAAAAATCATGGTCTTACAGTTTTTGCAAACTGCCCTTTGCAATAGGGGACTGCAGATCATTCAATTTTAGGAATATTTATTTTAACATCAAATAATAAGGATTCAAGTATTATTACTCCCGTCGCTCGCTCTCAGAATATGTTTGTCACATGTTTGTGTTGGAATGTCAATCAACAAGACTCCGACTCAGGCGTTCACTCAGGGTACATGACTTTAGCTCGTCAGTCTTCCTGAAAACGATGGAAAACGTGATGAAGTGACTTAGACCTCCTTAAGGAGAAAACTGGGCTCCACCACGCTTTGGTTCTGTTCAGTTGTCAAAATAGCATACGGACGAAGATTATTCGAACATTACCTTCATCAACGTTTTTGTCTTCGAACTTTATTCAGTATATATTCAAATTTCATCTTCAAATATATTGAAAACTCCAAAGAATTAATTGTCTGAATATCAGAACAAAGTCTGGATGAAATATTGACGATTGTTTTGCTGAAAAGTCCATTTATTTTGACCAAGTAGAAGTCTATTTTCAATTGTCTACACAAACTCGCAAATTGGCGGAAAATATCGGGTTTTTCACGCACACGTGCAATCTCGTAGCCAGAGCCCGCGAATTATTCCTCCCACAGAGGATCACGGGCTTTGGCCACGAGATTGGCACATGTGCAGAGCATCCAGATAGCATGCTATTTTAGGAACGCCTGTTGCTATAAACATGCGGAAAACACGCTATATACGAAATTTTAAGCTGTAGATACGGTTTCCTAGTCCTAGGGAACCGTAGGATACTTTCTTCGCATGTTTTGACAGGTGAAATGTGATACTTGTGGGCTAAAATTGAATTGACTCAAATCAAAATGCGACATTTGTACTATGTTCACGTATTCGCTGCAAGTCGCTGTAGGGTCTTCAATATTGAATATTTTTCGCTCAAAAGCGGCAAATATCTTGGGAAAACGATAGCGATTCATTCAGTGGTATTTGAGAAAGATACAATGAAGGATGGCACGGATTTTCGCAGCGAAAGGTCAAAATAATTTGTAGTAATTAATAGTCCGAGCGCAAACTAAGATGACGCGCTATATTTTAGATTTCGCTGTATTTTTTTTAGTTTGTAGTATTTTCGTATGAAACTTAGCTTAAAATGTTGAAAAAATGCAGCGATGTTTTTGGTGTCATTTTGAGAAATATATGTACTTTTCCGGCTGAGATATCCTGGTATATATTATTTGTATACTAATATTCTTGGAAATTGTGAAATTTGCTGCCTTTGAAAGAAAAAACCCCCGTTTTTTACGCATAGTAAAATTACAAACAAACGTCTAAATTGAAAGCTATTGAAATGGTGTTTAATCTGGTGTTTATTTGGTGTAAATAGCTTATATTGAACCCGAGATACGGTTTCGCAAAGTCATCCGTTACTGGAATTTTTGTTGTGCGTTGTGAACGGGGTACTGTGGAAGTTCACACTTGCGTCGCCCAAGAAAAAAGATCGGGCATTATAAGAATTCGTGAGAATCCCTGAGGAAAACCAAGTAACTAAATTGTTATGATTATTACGAGAAGTATTGTGAAAAGTTCTGGTATACTGGTATTTCTTGGTCTCCAGCAAACTTTGCATTGCTATTTTGTGTCAATGAAAGCAATTAATTAACGCGCATATTGCTTTGTGATCCGAAAAATATGTTTCTAATATGTGTAAATAAGACCATTTAAAAGTCTTAAAATCTGTAGTTTTATTATATGACAATGACGCCATTTTACCAAATAAGGTCACGAGAACACGAAAAATCTGAGAGCGGATTGCACGGTAGAAGCCGTATTTGCCCTCGTCTATACCGGTTTTTCTGGTATATATAGACGAAGCAAAAATCCGACTTTTTGCAGTCAAAATGGTGGATGCAAACTGTCTATATCAACTGGACAACTAAAACGTTTGTTGTTAAGATGAAACAAGATTGGTTATTTCATAGATTTATTCGCTACAAATTTGTTTCGTTTGGCAAGCAACGCTTGCCACACTGTTCAGGCGATAATCGCGTTTGATTATCGCCTGAAGAGTGTGGCAAGCGTTGCTTGCCATACGAAACAAATTTGTAGCGAATAAATCTATGAAGTAACCAATCTTGTTTCATCTAGTTATCTTGCTCTCCTTCGGTATTGAGCACTCTGTTCATATGATTTTAAACATATTACTTATCTATATATATATATATATATATATATATATATATATATATATATATATATATATATATATATATATATATATATATATATATATATATATATATATATATATATATATATATATATATATATATATATATATATATATATATATATATATATATATATATATACGTAAATCACCAACCCTCCACCCCAATTCCACAACATCATATATATAAATCACAAGTAGAATTATTTTCAATTTTTAATAAAAAAATTATATATATATATATATATATATATATATATATATATATATATATATATATATATATATATATATATATATATATATATATCCTTGGTTTCCTGCAATGATTTTAATAGCTGAACTCTATCCTCAGGAGGTGAAGTGTTTATAAACACAACTTGACGAGACGATTTTCTCATTGGAAGTTGTAGAAGAATGTAGACAGCTTCTTGGGCCCTTATTTCCACGTTGTTTAAAAATTTATTTCCAATGTCTCTTACTTGTTGCTTGATGATAGAGTTTCCCCTTCTTGCTTCTTCACAGGCAGTTCTTAAAAGCTCTCTCATACCTTTTTGAGCTTTGGATATATATGATACAATGTACATGGCACATGCGTAAACATCGAGCACAAATTGAATGTCCATATTTGCACGCCATGCACAAAGACACGCAGCATTATAGTTATTGATTCTTAATTCATTTGGTTTTCGTTTTAAGAAAATAGTTGGTGCTTTGAGGTTGGATCGGACAGCCAACAAATAATCCTGTTCTGTAAGTTTAAGATTAAATAACAACTGGTCAAATGTAATATCCTGGCCCTCTTTCATATCATTCAGATGCTTCTTTTACAAATTCCCAGACATTTTTATGTTCTTTAAACTCATTATCTTCTACATCTAATGGACATAAAATTTGAGTTGACCTTATACCTTATTGGTGGCTGTAGGTAATTATAACAGCAAACACTTTTGGATTTTTTTCGACAAGTGTGGGAATGTCGATGAATCTGCCTGTTCACGAGTGTAAGTAACTCTTCGCTATCAGTTGGCTTTTCACATGTTATTATTTTATCAATGAATGAAACAACATCGCAATCAAAATTTACACCAAATGTAGGAGTATTTTCTAGCCATATTAACATATGAATATGATATGAGGTGATTCTCTTTGTTGAAACTCAACCCTATAGAACCAGTCTGAATTTTTCCTATTGGTGCAGTATTACTTAAAAGAAAGTTTTGCAAAAATTTGTGTACTTGAAAATCAAGATGTCTGGCACATGTCACTGGATCACACTGAATTAACCTATTTTTCTCTTCCCAGTTGAGGTTCTCAAATTGAGCGTCAGTGTATGTTTTGTTATCAACAATTTTACCAAGTATTCTCAGTTGATGAATCCATTGTGTCTCAGCTGAAGAGAAACTACAAAACAAAGAAGCAGGCCCCAGTTGTCTGATCATTGCAAATATATCTTTTTTTGCTTTTTCAGAATATGGAGGTGAACTCCTAACAGCTCTAAGAAATTTAAGTACTTGATCATGGTGAATCATGCTATCTAATGCACCCGGTTGTTTTAGTTAACCAGCAGTAATTGTGCTGGTATTCTGTTTACATTTTCTTAAAGCATTTATCTTTGCCCAAGCAAAACCTTCATTTGTAATTTCTTTGTTTTAAAGAAAATATTTTCCACACACATTGCAGCTCTTCGGTCAGACCTTGATAATTCAGATTTACAAATTTCACTATAATGAACTTTTGTAAATCTACTTGTATTGTCTGGTCGTTTCTGTCCAAGAAATATACCAGGTAACCAGGATACGCTAATTCCTCTGAGTATGTATCCCGAAATATACTCATGGACCTATTGTCTTCACCAGGTGCAACATTCAAAATGTGCTGACTTTCATTATCAGTTACAAAGTCTGGAGACGATAACATAGTGTCAGTGACTCCAGTAGGCATTTCTGCCTCATCTTCACTCCAGTGTCCATCATCATGACACACTGTTTGCTGGCCTTTACATTTTGTGCCACTGTTCAAACCTTCTGCATTAGAGTTGACAACATTTTTTGAACCATCTAAAATTTGATCATTGTCATCCCTACCAAATACAAAGGCATCTGGATAATCCTCAATCCGTTAAAAGTTATACCTTCATCTTTATAGAGGTTACCATTATTAACAAGCCATTCAGCAGCTTCTGCTACTTTATTTGGCCTAACATTTAGCGACAAAGCTGAACTTTTGTACTGCAATCTTCTTTTGAGGTTAACTTTAATTGTGCTGGTTTCATTAGGAGACCTTGGCAACATGTTAACAGTATTTATAACATCTGCTGGTACATTAACAATGTTTCCATTGATTTTTACTTGTCCACCTCTAGGAGCCTGCATTAATTTTTGGATAGCAGCCCATTTATGGCAGCACAAGGAGGCACATTATTTTTTCTAAATGCTTATAACACGTTTTACACAACCACTCCACATTATCGACACTTTTTCTATTTAACAATTTTTTTTGCACATCAGGATTTTCTTTAAGTGCTTTAGCTGGATTAACACTATGCCTATACCATAATTGGTCACAACAAGTACAAAATATAAATGGGACCTTGGGAAACATCATCATAAAATTTGGACACTAAACTTTGTACTGGTTCAAACTCATGCAGTCTTTTCTTTTGCTTTGCCTCACGGCTTATTGAGGAGGCCTGAAAACTATTACTAGCCCGTTTACGTTTCCTATACTCCCTCAGTCTTTTCTTTTCCCTAGCCTCGGGGCTATATTTTGCATTAGTTCGTTTTTGTTTCAAGTTGGTTTTGATGTATTGCATTTTTGTTTCATTAGGCTGGGTTAAGGGGGTTAACTGTGTGGGATTTATCTCAACAGAACCTGACGTTGAACTATATGGTAACGTTGGTACGTAGTGATACTCATTTATATGACCTAACTAGTAGACATCTTTTACCTGTTGTGTAGATGATAGGCCTACAGGTTGTATAATGCTGTATTCACTAAACCCATCATGTGTCTCAGCAATGATAATTTTTAAGTTAAGCTGGTCAGCTACAGCTTGTATTATCCTGGCATCACCCCAGTTCCATTGAATAGACATTTTATTACGATACTCTAACCATGAGATTTCAGTGTTACTTTCAATGAATCTCTCAGGATTCTTTCTCATATATGCAACACCAGCTGCTCTAACTTGAAAGTGTTGCTCTGGATTACCGTACAATTGATCATGATGTGACATAGCTCGAAAGAAACAGTCACCATCACCACCAACATCAAATGGTCTTAACTGAAAGCGTCCTAACCTTTCCTCTAACACTACACTTGGTGACAGCGTAATAGGATTTCTGTTTTGAACTGGGCCAGGGTTTAATTCAACATCTCCAGAATTACGACACAGGTTTTACGTCAAATCTTACATTCACCCACCATTCAATGTTGTTTATGTTAGCTTTAATAGCCAAAAATGCAGTAGAAGAATACGAAAATCAACTCAACATTCAATGGGGGGACTGGGGGGGGGGGGGGAGAAGAAATTGTTATATATAGCACGAACGTGTAATGTAGGGGAAAAATAGGCGCATGCATTTTGACGTTCCACGAACTTTTGGCTAAGATTGTAGGTCTCCTCAAGTACGCGAAATTAAATCTTAATCCTAGCCCTAAATCTGATCAAATCTTTAAATCTCCAATCCATCAAAGTTAAAACATGACAAATATAACGTTGGTTACGGTTAGGGCTAGGGCTTGGAAGAAGATTTATATTCGCAAACTGAGAAGGCTACAACGATCGCGTAATTGACACATTTTCGCTATGCCGACAATAGGTCGAAAATGTGGACATTTAAGGTTACAATTCTGTGACACGCACAAAGCACGAAATATGTTTATACAAACACTTTTCAGTAATAACACGTGGTTAGCCACGCATGCGCGGCTACCCACAAAAACCGTCGAAGCACAGGGTATTTCACTGGCACACAAACTGACAAACAGATGTTTAACTCACACAAAACGCCACATATTCATAGCTATAATCACCCATGCCACCGCGGACTTCTTATGCATGTGAAAAATGTAAACTAATTATTACACTGATAAAAAATAACACTGCGTGTACACCAAAGGCGGGCATACATATGTAAGTCACTAATTGTTATGTCATGTCGTATTGCACACTTGGTTGTGGAGTTCAAAGTATTTGTTGTTGTGAAATGGATGTTTTTACATTTGCGAGATGTACTTGACCTCCTAGTTAAGAATATATATATAAATAGTGAATGTGCACAGTAAAGCATTTGCTCTTGTAATCAAGTTCTGAGTGTCTCGTGGAACTGGCTGCATGACGTCATAGATCTCAAACTATCTGCAGATATGTGCCAGTGAGAATGTATTGATGAAAAACAATTGATAGCACTCTTTGTTTCTCTTCTCGTGCCAATGACACTGAAAGGGCACTCATCAGATTAATTAAGGCTAATATTAAAAATTTTTGGTTATCTATCAATATCGTATTACCAGTACCGCATTACTAGAAATTGGAAAAAATAGTGACAAGTAGGGGTAAAATTTTTTGGATGAACAACTACATTTAGCATTAATTTAAAGAATGCAAGAGGAAACACATAAAATACTAGTTCTTTCCTATACCCTTCAGTCAGCCATGATCAAGTATATACCTCCATGCACGGTTCAAGGTCCTGTTCAGGATGCTATATAAATTTGCTAAAATAATAATACGCCTTAATGGCGATACAGCTATTTTTCTTGGTGCAGGTATAATATGAATAGTTGTATAGACAACTTTAACATTTTTATGGCATGCATTGTTTCAGTAACAGTAGCACCAGTAACATGCAACGTTATTAGTGTTTCTCAGAAAAAAACGTTATTGTGACAAAATAAGGAATAAAATCACTTTTGTTTGAAATATATAGTTGAAAGAATTGATGAAACAAGAAGTTGGTAATGTTGCCTAGCCTCCCTGTAGATATTGGCAGCATGATTTAGATTTTATTAGAGGTTTTTATTCATCGTGGTTTAAATCAAAATGCAATATTTCTGTGATGCGTTGATCAATATTCTTCAAGTGAACAGCAATGCTAGTCAAAATAGGAAAATATCAATAATATTCGACTTTGAAAAAATCTTTATGAAGATTGCTCTATTTAGATTTTGGTTAGAGTGACATTTTTTCTGAGACACACTGTTTAGGGCCAGAAAACCATGATTCAAAACGCGAAAACGAGGTTTATACGCGATTGTCAATACAAATGCATAAATATCAATACGGAAAATGTTTTAGTATTTTTTACAATATGACATAAAGAAGGTAAAGGACAACATCAAAATATTTCAAACAGAAAAGCAGCGAGAAATAATCTGTTGAAGCGTGGATGTAAAATAGCAATCTGGAAATAATTTGTGTATTCTCAAGTTTTTAAAGATCAAACACTTGCATAATTTCGAACATTACCTTGTAACAATGTGCTAAAACCTGGACAAATACGGATAATTATCTAAATTTACATTTACAAACTTTTGTCTCTTACAGACCTTTCCAATAATTTATTGAAATATATGTTAGACTGATAAGCCTTTAAGCTAAGCAAACCTCGATTGATCATTGATAAGCCGATTTTCGCTAAATTTAGACACATTCTAAAATATACCGCTGATTTTGAACATTAATATTTTGGCAAATTTTTAAGCAAAATAAAACTTTGATATATCAAAATTTAAGTTCTAAGCCTCAGTTTCCTCTATCTAATGCAAGTTATTGTAGAGTTCAACTAGTTTGGACGTTATTACGAATCAAACCGGAGTACTTTTTTTGGAACAGTATGTGTATTGGTGCAGTATGTGTATTAAAACTTTCTGAAACTGATTAGTTATTAGTATAGTTACAATACTTTTTCAATTAATCCCGAACTATAAATTTGTCCAAAACATCTGACATTCCTTGCTTCCGCGCTTAATCAACCCTATTGGCTAAAGGACCGTCTAGAGCCAATTAAGGACCCTCGACACTTGACTGTTTGCCCAGCAACCGTGGAAATATACGCCATTAATTGTTCATATACTACCTTTTCTTGCATGAGAGTATCTTAGTAATAATGCCGTTTGCAATTTAAGAAAAAATAGTCGTACAAATTTCTGTAAATATTAAACCCCACAATGCATTCGAGGTTGGGCATGGATATTAAGTGCTGCAAATTTGAAGAATCTACAGCTAGGTCAAAACAATTGTTAGAGATTGTTATATCAAAGTATTTAAAGTAGCACTGCCATGACAAAATCGTTCGTCTTCTTCTAAATGCGATCAGAGATCATTTGAACTGAATAAACCATAAAGACGCTTTCAGTTTCTCGGTACCTAAACCTTGTTTTTTCCACTCTAGCTAGATTAATTGGTTTAAAAATTTTAGCTAATTCGTGAAATCATCTAACATAATGACGCATTCGGCATGGCATTCGCAATTTTTTTGTGACACAAGTCGTTAGCGAAACTGCAAGGTGTAACATGCCTCGCAATCATAAAATCACGCAACATTTTTGTTGCAAAAAGCCTGGCACGAAGTACAATCATGCAGGCTCTACTTTTCGCGAAAATTGACGCAGAGCTGCAGCGCATTTTAGCCATTGCACAATGTTTAACATTCCTCTCGTGACTCGTCTCGCAATATTCCTGTCGTGCATCTAATAAAAACTCACTACTTGAAAATACTACTTGCTTTTTTATACTCAATGTCAAAACGATTGCGAGCAGGCTACACAAAAACGTTAGACAGTGTAACATCCCTGATCATACAACTCCAATTTTGAAAATAGATTTGTTGCGAGACAAGTTGCATAGTGTAGCAGCGCCCTTATTAGTTTAAAAGAGTATTTGTCGTTTTGTAAAACATCTAACTATAGCAATTTGTATGCGTGAATAAATATACATCACAAGTTTTTGGTTTCAAAAAAACTAACAACCATGATCTAACTAATATAAAACATATTGTCTATTTTGTCGTAAATCAAGTGCATGCACATACTGAATCACTAATGACGTCAGTAATATAGCACTGACATTATGATAAAGACCTATAGTCATCAATATCATGACAGCATGTATAATGTATAGCATGTAATGCACACCAAAAAATGAAAACCAAGCAATATTGATGATGAAAGTGTTGGATGTGGTGAACAATCGGCATTATATACATACAAGGCCGTAACTTACGCTTTTATTGGGGGTGGGGGTAAGGTGGTGTTAGTATTCATATATGGGTGATCTTCCCAACGAATATCTTGTCGGGTAGAACACAAATATAGAAATTTTGAAATGTATTAAAATGTTATGAATCAAAAATTAAGCGGTGAGAAAGTATAGTAAGGTATACTTATACCACAGAGTGTATGAGAACCAAGGGAGCCGGGCTCCCCTTCTTTTGTTGTTAGAATGATTCAGGAAAGACGGCACGACGCCAAAGACGACTTAAGAACGACGTGGAAATGGCGTGGGTACCTCCATACATGGGTATTCAAGCCATTTTTACCCCGTCATTGACACCGATATGGCTACATGGCGATGCCCAATTCAACTCCTCGGCTCCCCCCCCCCCCTCCTTTGAAAGTTCTGGTTACGTCTCTGCTTCCCCATTCAAATGTTTGAGAGCCTGATCATATATGCAGGTCTTTTCCAAGCAAGATCCTCTTCTGCTTGTGCATGTCTCATCCTTCGACTGCATTAAAAAAATTTAACTAGGTATCTTTATACAGTTTGCTTACCTCATTAATTCCTCCTACAATTAATTTCAATTCTCTTCTGTGTGAATAATGATCTAATACATTATTTAATACATTTAAGTTTTACATTATTTGGAAAGAAGAAAGAAACAGTTTAAAATAAATTAAATTCGATTTATGTACAGTATATTTCCAAAAAAATCGGCTTGAGAATTTTATTCTATTTCTCTATACTTTGTATGCAACATGCCAAAAGTAATCAAGTGTGTTCTTTAGATAATATCAGTGCTTATATCAAATTAAGGGTCTAAACACTTACCACTTGCCACTTATTCATAATGTTCATGTACTTAAAAGTGTCCTCTTTTCTAACAATTACACGGCAAAGTACCATGGAAACGGTTTCTTCATGTAAAGAATGCAAACGTGAAAAAGTATAAAAAGGAGAGTATTCACCCATATTTTATTGCAACTGAACTTTGAGTTGTTTGGAAAATTTTGAAGAAAAATGAGGACGAACACATTGCTATCTTTCTTACTATTAGGATTGACGTGCACCTATGGCCGTGTCCGGTGTCCGTGTTTTCCAGATAACCTTGGGAATTTTAGGACGCTATTATTGATTTCCCTTGTGTACAAAACGTTGTGTTCAGTGTTCAGAGCTCTCAAGTGCTTGATATATCTTCTCAATGGAAACAAACACTACGAATTAAACGGTGGAATAAAATCGTAAAAGCTATGCTTATTAAGATCGAGATATCTAAACCTCCTTCACGGTTATGATTTTCTTTGTTTTAACTTGATGAAGTATCGTTGTTTAATAATTATTAATTATTTGAAAAATTGTATATATACAGTTCTTACGTAAATGTTAAGTGTAGGTATACATATATTTATTGATAATTAAATAATAATTAGTAAACGAAAGGCTTCTATTTTTGCTTGCATCTGTACAACTTCGTTAATAGTCTATCCCGTCCGTATGGGGTCGAAAGTAATTAGTATGCTGACGTCATGCAAGATGACAGCGGAATAATTTATGCAAGAGGGCGGCGGAATCGTCTTTGCATGGCGGCTGCTCCAGCGTAAGATTCCAGTTTAGATAGAGACACGGTTGTATATACTATTGCTTTGAGGGAGCAGTGGTCTGGAAATTCCTAATATGATTAAGTAAACATGTAAAAGAGACCAAAAACACTGTTTCGACATATTTATTAAAATATAGCCTTCTCATTACAAACATTTACTTAGGGCATAGTTTATCTTTGGCTCTGTAGTGTTTGGATTCATTGTTCTGGAAAACGTCCTTGATCTTCTAGAAGCCGTTTCAGCAGAAACTTTCTCTTATCTACAGCGGCCGCCATAGCTTCATCCAGATCAAACATATCGTTGTTCGCATAATCATCTCTGGTCGCCGTGTTCTTTTTGTAGGTGGGATCTTTTTTCATCCAACGTATATTATCCACGTAGACATCAGCCAACTCTTTTTGAAAAACAGGTTGAATTTGCGCAAAGGCTTCCTCTTTCGCCTCGCTTTAGTCGTAACCCTCCATGAGAAGCGAACTTAAGATGTCATCGTACTGTGACCGGGCCTTGGACGCTGCATCGTCGATCAATGTAGTGCAGGGATTGGTTTCTTCTTCAAACTTGTTTTCAGTTGTGATACTACTTTGTTCCTCTTCAGAACTACTGCTTTCAGAACTGTTTTCATTACGTTCTTCTGTTGTAATGCTACTATCGTCTTCGGCATGGGTTGGTATAGAATTTTCGTTGTAGTCATCGCCTACGAGGCTTCCGCTGTACTGACTGTCCCTGTCTTACGAATGTCAGTACAAAATAAGCGAATTCTCGGTTATGTACGACTATTTATACACAAAAACAAGACACAAGCTTGACAGAAGCTTGGCAGAAGCTTGGCAGAAGCTTTACAGAAGCTTGGCAGAAGCTTGACACAAGCTTGACAGAAGCTTGCCAGAAGCTTGCCAGAAGCTTGCCAGAAGCTTGACACAAGCTTGACAGAAGCTTGACAGAAGCTTGGCAGAAGCTTGACAGAAGCTTGGCAGAAGCTTGACAGAAGCTTGCCAGAAGCTTGACAGAAGCTTGGCAGAAGCTTGACAGAAGCTTGACAGAAACTTCACAGAAGCCATGTTGTTCGAAAATTGATAAATTGTATAAACTGCAAAAGAGAGCTGCGCGTGTGATAACAGGGGACACATACGATGTTCATTCCAGGCAAACGCTAGACAGTCTCAATTAGCTTCTATTAGAAAAACTTCTAAAAAAACGAGAAGTGATTATGACATTCAAAGCACTAACTGGTCGATCACCTCGATATCTTAAAAAATTGTTTTCAGCAACTCAAAGTGACAATTACAATTTAAAAAGCAAGCAAACTAAATTGAAGCCGTCCCCAAACCTAAGACAGATTTTCTTAAAAGACGTTTCTCGTATAGGGCTGCAAAATCCTGGAACGAACTTCTAAGTGAAACCACTAAAAACTATAATAACATCTCAACCTCGTCGTTTAAACGGCAATTATTCAATTCACTTGGTGTTAACCCTTTGTAAAAGTTACTTTCTCTTGTTATTTTATTAATAGCTTAGTTGTAAATACACGGTCCTTTGAAAACCAGCACTGTAAATATTATTAGCTGAACAGGCTACCGTGTATAAATATCTTTATTAAAGATTAAAGAAGCTTTAGAGAAGCTTTGGAGAAGCTTGACAGAAGCTTCACAAAAACATTACAGAAACTTGACAGAAGCTTTAGAGAATTTCAGACCACTGCTCCCTCAAAGCAATAGTATATAGAACCGTATCTCTATCTAAACTGGAAACATACGCCGGAGCAGCCATGCAAAGACGATTCTGCCGCCCTCTTGCATAAATTATTCCACCGCCATCTTGTATCACATCAGCATACTAATTACTTCCGACCTCATACGGACGGGCTAGGGTACTTTCGTTGACAGAATACATAGATGTGCAACTCGGTGTACTTCGCCTATGATTTCGCTATACATACGTACGCATTTCTGGCAAGTACATTAGTTTAAATTTCAATTATCCAGTAGATCATTTATATAGCAGATCATCAGTAGATCACTATCTAGTTAACAACTAACCTTGTTCCCAGGTCCTCTTTGTGGTGAAACCTGTGTTGGACAGAAGCCCTGCCAAAGGATTGTTGTCATATGGCCAAATTTTCCAATATAGTTGGAAAATACACGCGCGAAATTAGTATTGCATGTACAGCCTCGTCCCCGGAGCTTTGATGTTCTGCGGCAGTGCGCGCGCGAAGCGCCTGGCAGAAACCGTATCAAAAACCGGAGCGCATCGCGAAAAGTGGAGCGGACGTATTATTTTCAAATTGCTCGCTTGAAGACTATCTCATTTTTGTTAGAAATGGAAAATATCTAGGGTTCTTTGAAAACAATAACTACAGAAGGCAAATTCATATGTAATTTTTTTTTGAATATTCAAATAGGTTTGTAAACATGATATATTTACGAGCAGCTGATCCAGGCATAGCATGTAAAGATGCCTTATGGTCTTTATTTTCCTCGATCATTGTCCATAATTGGGACGATGTTTTGCATTTTTTTGTTCACTCAAAGAAATAATGAAAATATTGGGGGTTTTCAACTTTTGGAGACATTTAATTGACTTTAGTGGCAGCTCTGGGGATGAGGTCGAAGGTCGATGCCGCGATGTCATTGTACCCGACAAACGCCATCTTTTCAACACAACTAACGTTGATAACATCCTTTTCTCGTTTCCAAAGGCCTGAAGGACTGGCCTTTCTAAGCCAGTAATCACCATTGCAAACTCTAAGCGCATATCTTCGTGAAGGCTCGTACTGGAATATTTGTAAATCCGACATCTTGAATACGGTTTCTGCCAGGCGCGTCCCCGATCAGCTCATTATCTCCCACTTGTGTATATCTGCCATAGAACGTCAAAGTGCCTGGATTCCGGATAGGGCTGTTGCATGTACATGATGTATATATTAGCAATGATTTTATCACGGGCGTCCCATGCAGCCGGTGCTGTATATATATAGTATAGTGTTACAAAAATATATTCGATATTATTGAAAATAATATGATAAAATCATGTTTTTAAGTAAATATTGCTTGTCTAACAATTTCTTGTGTTTTCTCTTTGTTCTTTTCTCTTCTTTTCATTTGTTGTTGAAGGGCGCCTCGAGCATCTACTCGATCGTCATAATAATATAATATAAAGGTGGCTGACTTCATGCCCCGATCCACACAAACAAACACTTCGCGTTGAAAATTTTGCCGTTAAATTGCTTCACTCGACACGAAAATTCGCTAGCTTGTAGAAGAGATACGGATTTTTGCATATACCTCAATACTTTAACATCTTGGAACATTTTGGAACCAAATTCAGAATCAATAGATTTCTCAATCCCCAGTATATCGTTGCGCTTGGATGTGCTGCAGACCAAAGTTGGACGCCACGCCTTCTTGGCAACCTGGCCTTCTTTATCGCTGGACTTTTATCGCTGGATGCAAATCATCGTGACATCGTCGTCCTCTCCCTGTAAATTTCAACGATAAAGAAGGCGAGGTTGCCCAGGAGGCGTGGTGTCTAACTTAGGTCTGCAGTGCATTGATATACTGGGGATTGAGAAATCTTTTGTTGAAAATTTGGTTCCAAAATGTTCCAAGATGTTAAAGTATTGAAGTATATGAAAAAAATCAGTGCTTCTTCTACACGCTAGCGAATTTTCGGGTCGAATGAAGCAATTTAACTTATTTAAGAGGCGATTGTTTGTGCGGATTGGGGCGTGAAGTCGGCAGTCTTTCTATTATATTATGGCGAGTAGACGCTTGAGGCGCCCTTCAACAACAAATGAGCGTGAGAGATAGAAAGAGAAAACACAAACTGGTTATTAGACCAGTAATTTTATTTAAAAACGCGCATTTTATCACATTATTTTCAATGATGTCGAATATATTCTTGTATATACAATGCTATATATGCAGCCGCGCCAGGGCCGCCTGTGATTTTATAAGCAACTATACCTGGTTATTAGCCCTATGGCCAGCGCTGCCTCTTATCCGGTGTCCCCCATATATACATTGCATGAAGTATCATTGGATCTAGGCAAGCGCGAAGGGGTTTGTGGGACGATACCATATCATCCCCTCTGCGCTTAGTTCGCTCGCGTCAATACTCCATATAAGCCAAAATATAACAAGCGCCTGGGTACAAATAGACAGGTATATTTCAGTATTTGTACATTTACACAAACATTTATGTAACAAACAACTATTTTAACTTCTGGGTGTTTTTTGTTAAGGCCGTGAATGTGGCTGCTTTAAGTTCATTCGAAGACATCCACCTCGGTACTGTGTGCGATACTGTACATGCTCATGTCGTTGCAAAAATAAGCGTTGTCCACGTCATTGCCGTTATAGATGTCGTGTCAAAGTAAGTATAATGGGAGTTGGGTCTTCGGTGACGAAGTGGTTAAACCAATTGTCCTTCACCTCTTCTGTGGCGGGTTCATTTCTTAGGGACCTGGGATGGTCCCGCTTACCCAGGATTAAATGAAGCGTAGAGTGACCAGGAGGTATTGAGATAAATCATTTTATGGAACGAAAAGACTAATGTTAGAATGCTTTCAAGATTGATTAATAAAAAAGATGTATTTTACAAAGATTAATGTCCAACTTCATTTTGTTTATTTCATATTTCGGTAAAACGAAACCCCTGAGCAATCAGGAATTAAACATTTTTCTTAGCATAAACTATGGCCCATTTCAAAAACATCAAAATCATGTTACACCTCATTTAATCCTGGGAATGCGGGATCATATTATCAGCCCTTTAATTGAGTATTCTCAATGTGGCTCGAACCCAGTCCTCGTATGAAAAGAGTAATAAGTCAATGTTCTGCTAAAAGTCATGGGTTTGAATTGGGTACTCCGGTTTCCTGCCTCCTGGAAGTTGATAGGTTGATTTTGTAATACGGGCCGCCCACACTAATTAGCATGTGTTGTTGTGGTGACCATGCCCTTGTGGCAAAGATCAGTAAAAAAGTCAATACTCATGCATAAAGACATAAACATATCTCAATAGTCTGTTCACGCAAATTAATACTGTTTGGTCAGGGCTATTTCAGATCCGTCAGGGCGCCTCGTTAATAAGGTGGAGATAAGACATCACTCGTGATATATTGCCAGTACATTTTTTATAAATAGTTTCAATAACAAAAAATTTACAAAACGGTAAAAACCTTGAAGAAAAACTTTGAAAAAAAAACTTTGCAAAAAAATAAAACCAATATTACAGAAATAAATTGCTCGAACTCTGAACATCGTGCATGTAAGAAAGCACCCTAGATCACTGCATTATCGAGGACAGCTGGCAATTCACCGTTTAAAACGTTTTTAAAGTAGCAAGGCGCACGTACTAGGTAAATGTACTGCATGGTTAAATGGCCCTCACCATATTGGTCATTGTGGTGTTACTGGCTTTTTTTTGTTTATTGTGTTCCTTACTTTAATTGAAAGAGCGGATTTACCCAACAAACTATTGCCCAGTTGATAGGGTTATTGACAGGCTGTTGCCCAACTTGTCCAATTAATAACATTGCTTAGAAAATATCCACTAAATTTGCTTCATTTTTGTCGCTTTAGTGTCACGGAAAAGATCACCCGGACTGTCCATTTTAAGAGTTTGCCAAGAAACTTCATCCAAACGGCCAACAATGGAAAAGGAAAACTGAAATTACACTAATAAAATAGAACAAACTTGTAGAGCATTGTTTATGTAATCTCCAATGCTGTTAATAAAATGCATTTCAAATATTTTCATCTGTACCTGTATTTTATATCAAGGGGGTGGCACCAAAGAAAAAGAAGATTGGTTAAACAAAATTGTGAGAATGTGAGTGAATATAAGCTTGGGTAGGTGAAAGGTAAAACAAAAATATTTTTATATCCAAACATTTGAAAACTATAGCAATATCGAAACGGCTAGTACAACAAATGAAATTAACGAAATGATATACTAATAATATCGTCTTTTTTCGGCTTTTCCGCTTTTGCCTCCTTGTATTTCTTTTGTTTTCTGATCGAGGTTGAGGTGGCGTGAGTATTGATTATTTTTGAATTCATAGTTGAGGTTGGGTAAAATGGACTTTTTAATAGTTAGATCGACCAGATGTTTGGCCAATAAAAGCATTTCACTTCACCCTCCATCTCTGCAGTTAACATTTACCAGTCCTGAGTAATATTATCTGCGTTCAGTTAATTCTAAACCTCCTTTTTTATCCCTTGAAGTTCACTGACTGTGAAAACATTCAATTTCACTATTTCTGGTGTTTTGCATGTACATATTCAGGTATTTGAGTACTGGAGTAATATGCTCATATTTTTGTGTTCCTGTGATTATTCTCGCCGCGACGTTTTGTACTTTTCAAGGGTACGTGCACTGAATCGTTTAAATACACTCTATTACAGGGTGTATCAGTTGGGAGAAGGTCTGTTAACGCAAGGAGCGCTTAATGTTTTAATAGACATTAGTGATCCTAAACGGCTTCACCTAGAACATCTAATCAAATTTTCTTTCAGAAAACTAACTTTTTTGACTTAAGAATGGTTGGTTATAAAAAGCCACTTTTTAAGGTCTTTGCGCACGAAAACTTCTTTTTTGAAACGGGTTTGAACAGCCAGTGTTAAATATGGAGTACATTTTATACGATTGCAAATCAATCATGCGTAATAAATTGTGCAAAAATGGCGGAAAGTCTAATTTTATAGGTCTAGTGCTCGAATTCGCGCGAGTCAAATTGTCTAAAACTTTGCCGGCGTGTTCAACATACTCGTAGCAACTTAAAATTGGTTTTTGGTAATCCATCTTTGTCTGCAATGATTCAAATGAAGGCATTTTAAAAGTGGCTTTTGATAATAAGCCACCTTAAGTCAAAAATTTAGTTTTGTAAAAAATGTTTTTTAGATGTTCACGATGGAGTTAAACTACTCAGATTAAAACATTGAACGCCTTCCGAATTAGCAGAATTTTTCCAAATGTAATTAACCTTTTTTTATACACCCTGTATAAATTCCTAATATGCTATATGATTCCTATTGTTAACGCATTGAATCCCTTTATAGAGATATAAAGATATTAACTAGGAATCCAAGGATAGTGCAAAGTTTCGGCAAAAGTTTCACCTAACCTTTTTATCAAAATTACGCGACTTTTCGCGAAGTAAACACCAAATCAACACCAAAGAAACTTGTATCGCCATGGCCTTTTTTAAGAGATTGGCTTGAGAAGTATCAACCCCTTGTTAAATATGTAAGCAACACGACAGAAAATATATAACCATGTTATGTGCGCCAATAACGTTTTCACAATGCTTTAAGGGGGGGGGGGTTATTTTGCCTCTCGAGTGAATTCACGGGGGGGGGGGGCAAAACAAGCCCTGGATTATGTTCTCAAAAGTAGCGTAAAAACGTTAGTGCACAAAACATGCATATGTAGTTTTAGGTAGCATTGCTTATATATTTAACAGGAGAGTTGACACCACTAAAGCCAATTTCTTAAAAAAGGCCCTGAAATACTGAATGATTTCCAAACTTGAAAAATATTTTTATTTCGTGATCATTTATCACTAAATGAAAGTCCATAATTATTCCATATCAAACTTCACTTGCGCTATAACACCATTGTTGTGATTTCAGTCATGTTTCAGAACTCCGTTTTGGCAGTTCTCTCTTTATGATCTAATATTATAAAAGAATTCGCTGGATTATGTAAAACATTCAAAGCATATGAATTGATAACAAACCACTAAACCTAAAATTTCAGGCAATTTCAACTTCCACGATATTATGATGTAACTGATCGCACTCAGCAGCCACACGCCGCACGCAAAGTAAATACGTTAAAGATTTCGCTATTTCTTTTATTATTGTCGTATCAGGTCGTATGAGGCTTTGACAACATGTAGACAAAACTACCACGATTTATTTGTGTATTTTGAGGAATATACGACGTAGCACTGCAAAATTATCGGAAAAATATTATTTTATACTGTATATGTTTACACTATGCACATCAGTTCATATTAGATTATAGGTTTGGTTCTTGTTCAATGGGGAAAATTCAGTGGGAAAATCCCTTTTTATGCGTAGTAAACAATAAATAATATTCTAGATTGATATATCTTGTAATGCCGGTTAAAATGATGTTTTTAGCTATAGAAATATCATTCGCGTTAACGATCCACTCCTACGGACCTATAAGCGGTCAGGCACTTAGATTCACTACTGTCTCGCTTACCACAGAATAGTGAAGTACTAACAGAAGGGCATCTTACGTCGGAGCCTTTGATGTTTTCATGTCCTCGCGCATGTCGCTTCGCGCACGTTGGCCGCCATTGTTCTGACCAGTAAATCCCAGAAAACACATGGGTTAAAAAATGCGGAGAAATATTGTTGTTGTATCAAAATTTGTTGCTACGAATAACGTTCAATCTAGTTTTAAGCACAAATTTTGGCTTTATTTTGGGCCAGTCGCTAAGCCGCCGTCTAATACATTAAAGTTTTTGCAACTTACTTACAAGTTACTTTTTTCACATTAAAGTGAATGACAAGTAGTGTAATTTTTGTTCAGCTAGAAAGTAATTAAGAGCATTTGAAACTGCTAAAAGTTAAATAGAGAGCCTTGTCGTACCGACTTGTACGTCCCTAATTTAATACATTTTGCGTTACTCCAAGTCCTAAAATTCTTTAACTGTGACGATGGATTAAAGCTATTTAAAACATTTTGAGCCACGTTGGTTTTATGTTCTTTACAGTCTTTTTGACTTTAAAATTGCAGTACAATTTACTTGTCGTATGCGCGACGTATTGTATACAATATGCATAAGGTGAATGACGGTTTGTCACAGTGTTTGCTTTCTACTTGAGATAAACTACAACAGACGGGTAAAGATGATAATAATACGTTTCTGGTTGGCAAATTTCGTTTCGTTTTCAATTG
Source organism: Muricea muricata (assembly GCA_963855995.1). Lineage (NCBI taxonomy): Eukaryota > Metazoa > Cnidaria > Anthozoa > Malacalcyonacea > Plexauridae > Muricea > Muricea muricata. The sequence goes on from OY979717.1 coordinate 5,085,810, forward strand.
CTGCACAGTTTGCATTCTCGGGTGGGGGGGGGGGGGCTTGGAATTATTACAAATGGGTAACCTGAATGTATTTTCCGTTTTTCTTATTTCTTTTACCTGGCAAATTCACGATTGGCAAACTTTGGACTATAATAAATTCTCATTCGTGTAAACAGCTCTCGCAGAAAGTCAACTGGAAAATCAGGACAAGCTGACAATGGAATTGGAATAGTTTGCAACTTATTCAGGAGCTTCTTTCCAATACAGTCACTTTTGTGTAGATGGAGAAGTCTGTGACAAAAGCATTCTCCAGTTTTTTTGACATATTCTAGATACAAAGCTGAAGGAGCATTGAGTCCTCCAAAAGTTTTTTTCTGTGAGTTGTATGTTTTAAAGAAACAAAGCAAATTCTGACTGTGCTCTAAATCGCTTGATACCAATGATTTGGTGCAGGCTTCACAAGTATGCTTTTTAAAACATTTCTGCAACAAGTATCCTCCAACGTAAGCTACTGAATTGCTCTTTAGTAAGTTTTCATGTATAGTGTTTTCTCTATAATCTGCTGTATTAATTGCCAAGTTAGGAGGCTGTGGTGATGGAACATAATTGCTAAAGTTGAATCATCTGACTTCTTCGAGGATTTTGTGCACTGTCAAAATCGTCAGAACAGTTCGCAGTCGAGGAACTGGGATAGTCGCTAAAAAAAGCTTTCTAAAAGCATGAGTAAATTGAACTGGCCATCACTGCAGCTGTCACTATTCCCGCCTTGTTAGCTAACTTTCCCAAAAAAGTTTTCAAGAGGGTCTGTGTTTAATCTTCTGGTCAGAAGAAACTTTAAATCATGATTGTTAGAAAGGTCATCCTATATCAGAATAATAGCATTTAAAGTGATTTTAAAACCATTCCCGCAAGCATTTGATCCATGTAGTTCATCATTTCCCTCAAAAACATGCAATCCTTTAATAAATGTTCTGGCTTCCTTTAAAAAACTTATGTGTGTAGAGTTTTTAGTGACTGCAGATTGCAGTATTTTTGGAGACTTGATAGTTTAACTGTTTACATAATCAAACAGAGAATCAAACTTTGAAACAAATTCCACTGTTCCCATTGCTGTTGTAGAAGACCATGTATAGCTAAGTTATGTTATATAACGTCGGTTTTGTTTGAGGGTTTAAACTATTTAAGGGGGGGGGGGGCTGGAAAATATACAGTCCTCAAAGTGAATGGCGCATATTCTGCAGTTCTTATAGAGATAATCTGCTGTTTTATTAAGAGGTTCATCTCTTCGTCTTCGGCTCATGATCACCCATTCTTTGGATTTAGGATTTTAATTTAAATGCACATTCTTTTGAGTACTGGCTGCTGAAGAGGGATTTCTATGCAAATTTTCTGCAGTGGGTGTGTTTTGGGGGTCTGTATGAATGAGGGTCTCTATGGGTGTTGGGTACTTACAGGTATGGCTACCTTAGAGATCATCAGTGGTGTATTTGATAATAAATTATGATTCTCTTTTAAGAACCTTTTGAGGGCTTAATAGAGAGGACAGGCTTGGGCTTATTTAGTTATCCATATAATGTTAAATAATTTTCTACAAAATGCAACACTTATTTCTCTTAAAAGAAGATACTAGAAAGGCCCCAGGCTTACTTGAGAGGGGAGAAATAGAGAATATGATATTTGCGAATGCTACATTATTTACATCTTTTATTTTTTCAATTTTAATCAAAAACATTGGAATATAATGGTAAAATAATAACATGACAATATAATATTGATGCAACACATGGAAGTGTGGATTGTTTGGAAAACGGAAAAAGCTAAGAGTTGGATGGGTACCTTTCGTGTTCAAGCAGTTTCGCAATTAGAAGAAATACAAATTTGTCCTGCACAGTGAAAAGAGAAAGAATACCTTTGTTTCGTTTTAAAATAATTAATTAAAGAAAAATACCATTATATATTAATGCAAAATAGGTACACATTTTTATTGTCACTTTGAAAACGTTTATAAGCATACATTCATACATTTTTACAGCTTATGAAAACATATATTTATGTATCGTTATCTGCTTCATACAGTACAGTCAGACATTCACAGTAAGGCCTCAGTATTACAAAAAAACGTATTTTAGTATTTGTGGAATCATCAGCTCTTCAGTTGCAGGAAGCTACCAATAACGGTCAAACCTTGGTCGAAATATTCTAAAGACAATAGAAGAAATTTAGAAAATTTTGTAGCACAAAACAGATGGAATATACAGTAAGTGACGTGAATATGTCATGTTTGTGATGCTTACACTTTATACTATAGCAATTTTTACACAGATCTTCACAATATGATTTCAGGAAACACTGCAATTATATGTATACTAGTCTATTTGTATTGGGCTTGGCAAAATGTTTGTTTGTTTTTAGGGCTGTTAGAAAGACTGCGAAGTCTGTAACGAAGAACCGTTTGAAGGGCGTAGAGATACTAGCTATAACAGACTAAGTCTAACTGCTAAAAGTGATAAGAAATATTGAAAGAGAGATGTGAACTTGAAGCAAGTGTGCATGTTAAGAGATGTACTTGATCTTTACCAGGCCACAAAACTTTTAAAGTTTTTCATTTCAGATGGTCATGCATTTTTTACCTGCTGGGAAACGCACATGCTCCCCGCTTAGGGATTCTATTTTTTTGTAGTGCATTATTTCATTAATTGTACAGCAATACAATATAAATGGTTTCAGAACAAAGAAAATGGCGGAAAGCTGGAAAACAAATGTAACTGCTCCAGATGAATTAAGCAAAAAGTACTGGATAAATTATGAAAAAAAGCTCCAAAACTTTGACTTTAAGAAAAAATATAATGTCGACATTGAAAATTGTTTTCCAAAGGGCAGAATAAAGTGCTTCAAAAGCTTTTCAAACGTTGAACATTTGAGGTGCATAATTTTGTCATGGTAATAATAAGTAAATAATCATGCGATGTTGGTCGTACAATTTTGGATTTTCGCACCGACGGCTCGTCCAATTTAACAAACTCTTCAAACTTCGTATGATTAAAAACGGCTGTTATTTGTGATTAAAAAACGAAAGAAGCTATCTTATTGCAATAACGTTTATTGCACGTAGTAATGTCTAACTTGAATTTTGATACATTCTGTAAAATATTAATTCGCCGAGATATAGACGTTTAATTCGTGCAACTCAAGGTTGCAAGGCTTGGTAAAAGCAATGCAACATGGCCTTAGAATTTGCATTATGTTAAAGTAGTAAAACCACACTACTAACTGTTATCTTCAAAAGTCAGACCTTATTTTCCCCACTAGTACTCTTTAAAAATTTAAAGACTGCATAAGGAAAAACCCCTATATTTTCAATGTTTCGTCAACGCCTATGTTGTATACAATTTGCACAACCTCGATGAATCGCTATTTTTGCTATTTTTCGCTTCTAAAAATCCTACCTAGGGTTTAAACGTCTATATCTTGGCTAATATTTTATGGAAATATTAAGATATACATAAGACACCAATGCGTCCAATAAGCGTTATCGAAATAAGATTACTTCTTCAGTTTTTTAATTACAACGTCAAAGAGGGTAAACATTTTCTTGCGTCACACAGTACCATTTTTTTAATTACATGAGAAATCACGGAAACGGTTTCTTTATGCCAAAAATAATGCAAGGGTAAAAAATTTACAAGACATTCAAAGCGAAAGTGATCAACAGATCTTCACGGATATCTCATTGCAAACCTCGAGTTGAAGTTTGAAAAATTTTGAAGAAAAAATGACTGGAGGATGATGTGGCAAGTCAACTTCTTTATACTACGTTTTCAATAACACCACGTAAAGTTGCGCAGAGAATCAATCATTCACTGTTTTACACGTTGTCCCTTGGCTACTTCAACTATTCTGTAACTGCAATAAACTATATTTTTTTGTCGCGTAATTGGAACTCATTATATTCTCACAAATTAACCTTTCCGCAAACTTCATTACGATAGTGTACAGCCTAATTGTCAGGTTATATGCTATACACAGTCTACATAGATAATAACCAATCATCTTCTAATCAAATTGTATTGTAGGTGTGACAAATGATAAAGCAACTGCCGAAGAACCAGAATGAAAAATGCCTTATTTTATTGTCCAGGGAGCCATCATTATTTATTGGGGGGGAGTGACTGAAATTAGGCGGGCGAGCACGTTCTTTTAAGAATTTTTTAGCCCTCTTGGAGGTTTACGTTTAACTTTTCCTTTCATGTCGTAAGGGAAGGCTGTGGTTGTTTCAAAGTTACTTTCATCATTCTATTACACCCCCTTCCTCCAATAAATAATAATGACTTAATCCTCAAAGGCAATACGCCTATATTCGTCGTCAATTGCTAATATATTCTGTAACACAAAAGTCACTAAAATTTTAATAATTAGCAATGAAAAACTCAATGGTCAATTTGTGTTATTCGTTTCGACATAATAATCTATGTATACATGCAGAATTCAAAATTGGAATCCAAAAATCAAAGACGTAGGGATTCCTAATTACTCATCTGGGAGGAGCCTGAGGACCAGTAGAAAAGTAACTTTCAAACAAACGTAGCCTTCCTTTACCGCATAGCAGAAAAAACGTAGCCTTTGCTCGAATTAATCGTCGAATTCTGCTTACATGAATTTTATGTTGTTTCAGCAGTCAAAGATGATTTGTTTTGTGCCATGCCTTTAACTGCACTACCAGTACCGGCAAGGCGTTAGTTCGAGACTTTCTTGCTTTTAATATAATCTTAACTTTAAGCTTATTTTGCACTAAGGGACCTTGTCCGCGTGAACGGAAAATTCGCTGTGAAAAGTAAAAACGCTTTCTAAGACTTTTTCGCTTCGCGTCGCGCAAATAAAGTCGCCAAGTGGAAAAATGGCTTTCCCAAAGCCTATAAAGTATTTCCAAAATTCTGGAAAAAGTAGAAAAGTCCGATTGAACCGGATTTCCAAAAATCTGGATTTCCGAAAATCCGATTTCCAGAAGTTGAAAATCCGGAAAGTTTTGTTACAGAACAAAAAAATTAAATCTAAAAATTTAATAAATGAATCGAAAACCGCGAAAAGATCAGCTATAGATTCATGTTCCGTTTAGCGGTTTACTGATAATGCTCATGTTGTTAATGGGTCAACATCGAGATTTCAGCTGATACAAACGTTGTAACGCCTTTTGCTAGTCATTAAAGAAAGACGATCATTCATTTATGACGTGCGCTGAATCAACAAAATTATTGTACATTAATTAACGCCATACTAAACATTACTAAAGTGGAGTAAACTTCCAATAGCGCGTGTAATATATGCATGAACATTTAATAGCATCAATTGCAAGGTGCGATCTATAGCATCCTTTGAACATTCGTGAAGACGGAATGTATATATCAAAGGCAACAATAATATTGCTGGACAATCAATCGTAGAACATAGACATTCATTAGTATAATTTGCATAACCGCTAACATTCAATTGAGCAATTAACACAAACAATAAAATGAATGACATATTCATTTATTGAACATAGACACACAAGAACCTTGTAAGAAGCAACGTTAACACAAAAAGAACAATCATTAACACTTATGGAAAACAGCATTTTTTGTTCTTGCTGCAGCAAGGGATTGTGTAAAACGTGTTTTGGAATGTGCATAATCGTATAAATGCATGGTTTGTCTTCACCGATAGTTCAGTAGACAGAAACCATAGATTAGGAAATAAATAAATGGCTCACTCCTTTGATGTTTTTGACACCGCCGGCACCCACGCATGTTCTTGCCAGAGTAATGGCGGCCTAGCAAGAACTATAATAAAATGTATTGTGAAATTGACATCCGTGCTACTAAATCCTGTATTTTTTTGCTTCTGTTGGTTTTAATGGATAATATCCTTATATAAATGCCTTATTAACCTCTTTTGCTCGGTCTGTACGGGAAAGTATTGCCTTCGTTTTTTACCGCACAGACCTCGCTCCTTCGTCACTCGGTCTGTAAGAAAAACCTCAGGCAATACTTTCCCTTACAGACCTCGCACTCGCTTAATAAGTCCTTAATTTTCCCCTTTTCCAGCATGAGTTGGAAGTTGTTAACGTTTCGTGTGCAAAGGCAAGGATGTTTATCAGATTAACGGACTACCAGACTATATGATTACATGAAAATTGTCATTATAGCCATAAAAAGTAACTACCATTATTCAGATCAGCTAACGCATTAATTAAGGAATAGCTTGATAAAATGATGTGATAAATAATCATATACACGTTTAAAGTCTAAACAGGCTAAGTATTAAGTATAAATTTATAAATATAAACGAAACCATACCTCATACGTACCACGCACGGTGACCACGCGATGTTTACAGTGTCAGTGCATCCATTTTCAAAAACACAAATTTCTGTTTGAATTATGTTGGAGAATAATTTTGGACAATTACTTGAAATTCCCTTTTTTGAAGGCATGAATTCGAAGGCTCTTTTCCACTCTCGCAAGAGTCACATCGCAAGCTCCCTGCGAGTGTTTTCATCCAGTCACAATTGCTCAAAAGTTTATTTTAATTAGATGCAACCACTCAGGCATATTTGACCATTTTAAATATCTATTCCCATGTCCAAATTATTGAAAAACTAGACTGAGTAAGACTGAGTAACATTGTGATTATTGACGTAAGGGGAACAACTCGTTTTACGAGTGATTGAAATTTTGGAGCTCAATTTGACACACACTTTCAGCCTCAGGTCAATTGTGGAGCCGCAATGTTTGAAAAGGCAAACATGGAAAAAAACGCCGGCTTTATTGGGCAAGTTGCAGTCAAAACTCGGTGGTTATATTGAACACAACATCATAACAGTTAAAATATTTTTTGTATGATCTGTCCAAATCGCAGCTCGCAACTCACAGCTCGCAACTCGCAGCTCGCAACTTGCAACTCACAGCTCGCAACTCGCAGCTAGCAACTTAACAGCTAGCAGATTAACTAAACTCTTATCTCTTCGAGAGTTGATGCATATTCTGAAGGTGAACTGATATTACCCCCATCATTCCCATTTTCGATCTAACTCCTCCCAATAATGCCCTTGTATTGTCACATTTAAGGTATCATCAAAGATGTGTTCTGCATCATCTGTTCCCAAAGCAACAAGTGTTTTAAAACGTTGACGATTAGAGTCTTAGATTATTTAACATTAAAAATATACAATGCAGCTCATCTTACTTAGAAATTTCACTATAGGAATGGGTCAGTCATATCATCTGTGCTGCTATCTCCTTCGCTGGCAGCAATTGTGTCTTCAACATTCGAAGCCCTTAAACAGTAAAATCGTACATAAAAAACAGACACGCATTAAAATTGGAAAACGGCAGAAACAAAGAGACGGTAGACATTCATACAAACCTTTGCGCCTTCGCAGCAAGTGGTAAGCTGCTAACATCAGACAACAGTCGTTTCCTTGGTGATGACACAGGGCAAAAAAAACAACAATGAATAACATGTAAATTACGTCATTCAAAGCGTACATCATCACTCACGTGTCGCTGACGCAAATTGGCTGGTATTTTGTTTCTCCTTCAAACGCGTGCAGCTTGAGTATCAATGCGTGACAATATAAACGCAGAAATATTTCATACTAGAAACATTTAAACGTTATTTCATTAGCTAAAAACACTTTAACGAAAAATCGCTAAAGCACAAATTTAAAATATATCCTTGTTCCTTACCAAGTTTTCAAAGTAAACTCCTTCGTGTATAAGTCAAGCAGCATCTCGGCTACTGTACCTGCTTGTCTTACCTTAAGTCATTCGATCTCCTCTTTCACTGCTTTCTGCCTATCGAAAGCTTCGACAGGGCAAACGTTTGTAGCATCCCTCTTTTTATCGTCGAGTTCAAAAGTTCATTTCAGAATTCGCAGGCCGTTTGTGAACTAAGCATTTGATTGGCTTCTTTGAGTTCAAGGGCCAATCACAGCCTTTGTTTTCCAACCGGCTTGAAAATTGTGACCTGAAATCGTCTGTAAAATACTCGAAGTTGAAGGTTGTGCTTGGCACATGCGCAGAAGCGACTGTAACCTTTCTTTAATTTACGCGTTCGGTGATTGGCTACAAGCTAACAATAAGGCCCAATTCCGTGACAGCGAAATTCTTCGTAAGAAACTGTGTATGCGAAATACGGATGGTTGCGCATGAGTAATGCCATTGAATTCTCTCTTCGCGTGAAAAAAATCTGCTTTGTCAGGGAGTAGAAATCAGTTCTACTCCCTGCGAATGCGAAAAATTAAGAGAATTCAATAGAATCATTTAAATGCAATTATCCGCATTTCCCATAAACAGTTTCTCGCGAAGAATTTCGCTCTCGTGAAATCAGCCCTTTTTGATATTTTCTTTATATGGCAACAAAGCAAACAAAAATCACACAAAAATTCATCTGATAAGCTTAAAACTTCACACGCATTATTACACAGAGAGCAAGATTGTCATCTTTTATTTCTACCGACCATATTTTATTGTAATAATTTCACTGCATGAAATCTAATATTTCTTGCTCTACTTTATGGATTTTAACCTGAAAATAAATGAAAATATGCATGTCATATTAAATCGATTTATAAAGCAATACAGTACCAGGAAATGGAATTGACATTGAATGCTGGCAGTGCAGTAGGAAACACACAAAACAGTATAGTTGTAGGATCATTCACTATGGTTTATTTAAGGGTTAGAGACTGTTGCAAGTGTTTTATTTACAAATAACGCACACGCTGAATGTACAATGAACGAAAAATTTTCTATACTGCATGAAGCCGCTGTTTTAAGTTCATTGTACATTCAATAAGTGCGTTATTTGCAAACAAAACACGAACTAAACTGTCTCTAACACATTTAATATATGATCTGAGTTCAATCCTTGCAGTAATTTAAATACCATTAGCTAGGCCTACATCTTCGCTTAGTTTTTTTTTACCTCGAAAAATTGCAATGCTTCACTTTGTTTGTAAAACTAGATTCATATTAATCTGACACTGCAGAGAACAACGAAAAATTCGTTGCCTCGAGCGGGATTCGAACGCGCATCTTCGGGTACTAACCCGCCGCTCTACCAATTGAGTTATCGAGCCAACTAGGATTCGTAGCGAGTCTTATCCAATTTAAGTGCACGAAATATTTTCGTGACGACTTATAGCGCTTGACCTTGAGGACGCGCAGTGTTTCAATTCTATTTCAGAACCATCCTCAGAGATACGAAAAACTAGATTCATATTAATCTGACACTGCAGAGAACAACGAAAAATTCGTTGTCTCGAGCGGGATTCGAAACTCGCATCTTCGGGGTTTCTAGACCGCCGCTCTACCAATTGAGCTATCGAGCCAACTGGAATTAGTAGCGAGTCTTATCCAATGTCAGATTAATATGAGTCTAGTTTTCCATATCTCTGAGGATGGTTCTGAAATAGAATTGAAACACTCGCGTCCTCAAAGATAAGCGTTAAGTCGTCACGAAAATATTTCGTGCACTTAAATTGGATAAGACTCGCTACCGATCCCAGTTGGCTCGATAGCTCAATTGGTAGAGCGGCGGTCTAGTAGCCCGAAGATGCGAGTTCGAATCCCGCTTGAGACAACGAATTTTTCGTTGTTCTCTGAATCTGAGTTCTCTGAATTAATATGAATCTAGTGAGATTAGACTCTTTCAACAACTCGCAAACGATGAATAAAACAAAACAATGAAAAAACATGAAATATTTAATGTTGAAATAAGTGAAATACAAACATTAACGATTCAACCATGCTTTTTTAACTCTCTCGTCCTAGTCTTTTTGCTCGCTAAAAAATATTACCACTTTAATGGAAATGTAACAACTTAACTATCAAAATATAAACTTCCTTCTTAACATCCCCCTCCCCACACTGGGGAACGAGGTTCAACAAGTGTGTCCTAATGCTCAAATTGCTTTCAGCGGAATGAGTTTATGAATCGGTCGCATCAGAGTCTTTTGGTGATCTGGTCTACTCGATTATGTCCATCTTTACCAGCGTGCACTTCAAGAATCCGACCCAGAGGCCAATGACCACGTGAAGAGTCTGCCTGAGACACCAACACAACATATCCAACCTGTAGGTCGTCATACACCTTCTGCCACTTAGACCGAGGAATCAACGTCAGCAGGTATGCCCGCATCCATCGCCGCCACACCAGCGACATGAGATGCTAAACTTTACGCTATCGTTGCCACCCGCTGTCCATAAAGAAAGTGGCTTGGTGTTAGCGACAGAATGTCCCAGACATCCGAAGACTGATACGTAAGTGGTCGTGAGTTCGAAAAGCTTTCGGCTCCGGTGAAAACTGTCATCAGCTCCTCGTCGGTGACATCTGCATTACCTACGACTGCGTAGATAGCCTTTTTCGCTGCTTTTACCATAATTTCGTTGATTCCCCCAAAATGTGGGGGCGCTGGAGGATTAAAAAACCATCGTACGCTCTGGCTTGCTGTTTTTCCTTTGATATTTTCTTCATCCAATTCACTTACAAGTGACTTCAACTCAGTCACCGCTTTTACAAAGTTTGTCCCATTATCACTGAAAACCGCCTTAAGCACACCCCTTCGGCTGATAAATCTTGTAAATGCATTGAGAAACGCGTCGGTATTCAATCGCCATGCCATTTCCAAATGCACTGCTCGCACAGACAAACTAGTAAACACGCAAAAGTAGCAAATTTTGTCTCTTCCGTCCTCGTCCTTGGGTGTTTTGGGACCGCGTAATAAACGCCACTTTGGCGAACACCCGATATGTAAAACGCAATCTCACCTTCGGAAGAGGTGCCATGCCTTGGCTGGCAGGCTTGTTTCGTCGACGTTTGCACCCGTTCCAGTGCTTCTTCCACTCGCGAATCTCTTCTCCCCCCGCGCTGATCCAGTATCTTTGGGAAATCTGGCTGAGTATGAAATTCACGCCACCTGCGTGATTAGCTCGTTCGTGATAATCCTTCACAATCAGACCTGTAACCCAATTACGTCGTGGGAGAATGATCGGAAATCTCGCATCATAGGGTAATTGTTCAGCGAATCCTAGACGGCTATGCGATCGTAACAGACCATCTTAATCAATCCTGGGGTTTAACTTGGCAAGCTGACTTGTCAAGGTCACAGGTTTTCGGCCTGCTTTTACAAGCCGGTAATCTTCAGATAACGCTTCGCGTTTGGCATTTCGAATAACATCAGATTCGGCTTGGTTCATCTCATCTACGGTAACCTCACGTCCGCCACGTCATTGGTCCGCATTACGCATGTTGAACACCACTCTTTTTATATGGGCAAGGAGTCGCACCAGTCTAGACCAGACCGAGAACCGTTTTGGTTTCAGTTTCCATTCAGCTACCTCTGGCTCCGTCTCACAGTCCAAAACATCGGGGACGTTAATTACAAGTGGAGTGGTGCTAGCTGTCGGTTCTTTTAGGATCTTCTGCTCTGATTGTTTAATGTACAATCTTTTCCGTGATGGTCTTTCGAGAGACAACGGAAACATAATGCCTTTTCTTTGGCAGATTTTCACCGTTGGTCCACCGCCAACGCCTCATACTTCTTCCAATACATATTGGATGACTGTCCTGTCCACAAAATTGGCATGGTGGTCTTTGCTGGTTACTCTTCATGTCTACCTCAGTAAAGAAGGCTCTCGGCCTTGACCCATTTCCCGTTTTGAACTGCGGGTCACCCAACGCTTTCTGCTCCAGTCCATGTGCCATTTCTGCTGTTTCCATCTTAATATTGCCTTCTTTCTTTAACCAATCACTCAAATTGGCTACAGATGGTGTCTTGCTGTGCATATTTAACCAGCGACTGTAGCTTTCCACTTGCTGACTGGACAACTTCTTGACCAGTTGGCCATGTAAACAACCTTCTCCAAGCTCAGCTTCCTGTCCCTCAGCTTTCAGTTTTGCCACTGTAACTCTAACTGAGTTCGTGAAGCGATCGAATCAGGCCAAATCACTATTTTCTCAAGTTCCTCCATGTCCGCTCTCAATTGTCGGTGTTCACCTCCATACTTTGATTGAATAATCTCCTTTGCCTCAATATACTCTGCCTCTGACACCCCTAGTCCTCAAATAGCTTCCAATGCTCAGCCATTCTCTAAATATGGCCATCTTTATATTTACTGGTTCAGATGATTTATCAACAAGGCTCTCAAAAACAGAGTTGCCAGATTTCTTGAATAATTAAGCCAAACCATCATTAGTGCTGTCACAAAAACAAAGAAAACAATAGGCAAATACAATGAAAAACAAAGAGCATTGTTGAAAGTTTGGCTAATTTATGCATGCAATCTGGCAACCCTGCTCAAAAAGGCACCAAAATTCTTTAAAGGTTGCCTTATTTCTATCAAACTTAAGAACCCGCAATGCCTTTAAGTTACGATTTATTGTTCCTCCGGTAATACTGGGCAATTGCTGCCCGGGGTAGGTAATGTTGGGTGCTGTAGGGATACTGGCACTCGGTGACACCTGTCCCATTCTATATAGGTGGGGTACTTGTTGTGGGGCAGTAGGTGGTATAGAAGCATCCTGCTGAACCTGTTCTTGATTGGTGGGTTGGGGTGCTTGTTGTGGGCTAATAGGGGGTGAAGCATCATTTTGTTGTGCTTGACCTGCACTGGAGGGTTGAGTTGCTTGTTGAAGGCTGATAGGGGTAAGGTATTATTCTGCTGTGCCTGTCTTTCAATGAAGAGTTGGGTAGTAGGGGGTTGTGAAACTGAAATGCTAGGGGGACCAGTAACAGATTCGGTTACCTTTTCCGCCGCCATCATAACATCTGTCAACTTTTCCTCAGCTTCTTCGATCGCCTTCTGTGTTTACTCTTCCAAACTGTCTGATTCTTTCATTATTTCCGACTGTAACTGAATATTATCCATCTTTAACGCTAACACAGTCATATCATCTATCACTGGCTGTGCTTCCTCTAAAAGTTCCCATATTTCCTCGATAAACGATACAATTCTCGATTTCCTCTCGTTCGGCTCTTGTCTTAAATAGTTTCTGTAAACGGTGTTTTGACTTAGTTAATCTAGTCTTCCGGATTCTTTTCAGTCTCCTTTCTTAAATTAACTAACATTTCTCCATACGGTACAGTCACTTTTCCTTGTCTATTTTCCTTCGGTTCTGCGCTTTTCTCAACGGTTTCCTTCGTATTTCCTTCCATATGCAGTTCGCCTGCTCGGTAATCACGTCGTCCGACATAATCCCTCACGTTTGTTTTTCGAAATAACCTAAAATATCACACAAATTCGATGCATGGTCCTGGCAGGATCGCCAAATGTAGATTAGACTCTTCCAAACAACTCGCAAACGATGAACAAAACAAGACAATGAATAAAACATGAATATTTAATGTTGAAATAAGTGAAATACAAACATCGATTCAATCATGCTTTTTTAACTCTCTCGTCCTAGTCTTTTTGCTCGGTTAAAAATGTTTCCACTTTAATGGAAATGCAACAACTTAACGACTCGTTGCCACGTAACCAAAACACACGTGATTGATGTTGACCAATCGCGTGCGCAGATTTTGAAGAGTGAACGAAGATCATATATTAAATATAGGTATAGATTAATAAATGGACAGTAAAATACTATGATAAATTAGATTAATTTTATTAAAATCACTTCAATGCATTTGCAAAATTACTTTGTCGGATGTTTTTCAAAGGCTTCAACGGCCATGTTTTGACTGGTCGTGAAGTAACTTTTTTTCGCTTATCATCTGCACTTTACCCTCGATTTCATCTACATCCACAGTGGTAACGAGGATGTGCAGTGCTGTAGCTAAACAAATCTAAAATCTAAAAGTACTTAATTTCCGTGTGCTTCCACTGGTGCATGTAATTCAAAAATCAGCCCGATCGGTAACATTTGTTGAGACATTCGGCTAATTAAAATGTCCAGCACATTTAAATGATGTGTTGATATCGCCTCATACGACAATGCCAGTTAAAACTCTGATATGCTCTGTAAAAGCAGGCGTAGTAAAAATATAAGTTTGCACGACATTTTGACCATGAAAGGCGTACACTCGAGCAATTTTCAGTTCATGAAATTTTGGACAGCAATAAAACACCTAAAAAATGTTGTACCTTCCAACTCAAAATTACTTTTAGACATTCAAATTTCTTGCCCCAGTCATTTTTAATCTATTAGAAATACACACCGATTCGGTTTAAAAATTTAAATCTTAGAGTTTTTCCGTCTTCCATCGATTATAAGTACCTAAAACAATTTATATTAGTAGTAGTAATATATATAATAATATAACATATATACTGGCTAGTAATATAAGCCGGTTCGCGGCTATAATTTCTAAGGTCGTGGCAATAGAAGCGTTCCGAAAATACTTGACCAATTCTTTTGCTTAAGTTTAGCAGTTGCTCTGATGAATTAATCCCGCTATTCCTGAAATTTTGAAAAGTTCGTTAAAATGTTCACAACTTCTTGATTATTGACCACATTGACCAATCAGAATGCTCACGAATAAGATATAGCATTCTGATTTGTCAATTAACAGGAAGTCGTGAATCGTTTAAGGAATTTCTTAAAATTTTGAGGAACTGATCAAAGGAACTTCTAAATTTGAGCAAATAAATTGGTCAAATATTTTCCGAACGCTTCTATTGCCGCGACTGCAAGTGTTGTGCAGTTTTTGTACACACCCTGTATTGTTTCAGATATTGTCATTACCTTTAGAAAATTCTTGCATGCGTTTCAGACTTCTACGTCGAATTCGTCTTTCTCTCGAACATGAGGCGGTTTTTCTGAATAACAATCAAAATTATAGAAAAGTTACGCTGTGATTCAAACGAGTTGTACCTTCTCCTATGAATGAGATTACACTTCTTGGAAACTAAGCTTTTAAAAAACGTTTTATCTTAAGGTGGCTCGATAGTCAGAATTCATTAGAAATTTTATGTCTCTACGATTAAATATTTTGTCGTGAATGCTTGAGCTTCATTTTAGTTCACTGCACAGCTCTATAGGACTGTTTGCTGTATTTAAAAAAGAATTTCTTAAAAGTTTGCCTGAACATAGAAATCAAGTTTCTTGTTGGAACTCGTTTCTAATTATAAGTTCATTTGCATAAACTCCACACCTTACCTATGACAACAATGTCTCTGGACATACGAACGGTAGGAGTATAAAACTTTTCCAATTATGAAGACAACCAGCAGAGCTATGCAATGAACTAAACTAAGCTTTACACGCGCACTGTAAAAGATTCTATGGCGAAAGAAGTATTATGTGCTATGAGTTTGACTATCGAGCCACCTTAAAACACAGTAAAACCATACATTGAATTAATGTCAATTTTGTATAGTACATATATCGTTTCAATCAATATTCATACTGTGATGGGTGTGCAAACAATGTAATATATTGATATGTATGATGTAATCATTTACTGGGTATAGGAAACCAGTATATATATTCCGCAATTTGACCTATTGCCGTATATTAATTCGACGTGTATCATAGCGAGCGAAGGGGGACCTGCATTTTTGTACAATTTTCATCAAACAGTTTATGTATGGTACTCGTCGGTGAAGTTCGTAAATTTACGAACAAAATAAACCTTTAGTGAATAGCATAATATATACTGTAGAATGATGCTAAAAATAGCTAGATTATAAGTAATGACCGCTGTGCCTATATTGGGATTGATTTCCGCACAAATATGACACTTTGGAAAAAACCCCGAGCAAAACTCAAGACGGAGAAGGTAAAGCAGTGGCAGCATTTGCGTGGGCGTAAAGATTTTACAAAGTTGAAACAAATAACCAAAGATGCGTACATTTGTTCTTTGCATTTTGTGGGCAATGAGGGGCCTACGGATGAAACCTAGATCACTTTGGTCACTCTAACTGAGAACAAAATTAGCTCTCGCCAAAGTCACAAACGAAAAGCACCAAAGCAGGCTGAGGCGGGGGGTTGAAGTCCTCACTTCGTACAAGATTACTACAAAAATATTAGATGTTCCGTAGACTACATTGCATTCTTTTGTCAGACGGCAAGAGACTGTGGTAAACAAGGTAATGTTTATTCGTCTTATAAACTTCATACAACAATGAAAGCTTTGAATGTAGTAACGTCAAAAGGAGATACATGCTTTGTTTCAAATCTTTACGAGTGAAGTGTAAGTGATGCGGAGATGCTTAAAAATTGTGGCATAAAAACCATCGAGCCAGGAGATGTATCGCTTCCGGACAAGGGGTTGTACAGGACTTGTACTGTACAGGACTTGCTTTTGTCAAAGCAGGCAAAAATAAAAATCCCAGCATTTTGGGTAAAAGAAAAAGAGCCTTACTAATGAAGAGGAAATGTTGACAGGGCGAATTGCCTAGGCACGAATTTAAGGAGAGGTTGAAAAAAATTAGACTTCTCAGTGGCACTATTCCCTAGTGGACTATTGCCTCGCAGATGGTTTATGCTGCCTTTTGCTTAGTTGATTTTCAACCAAGCCTTTGTGCATAATTCACATTTAACAGTAATTCTACGAACTCGAGTGGTATATGAGCTGATAGCCGACGAGGTGCGTAGTACCTCGTCGGCTATCGCTTATATACGACGAGAGGGAGTAGAATAACTGTTTTACTATATAGACAACAACTGCTACCAAAAAAACTTCCCAGTGCAGTTATATTTTACTAAAATATACTCATTAGTCAATTTAGCAATGTAAACAACTTCAGCTAATACCGCATAAAACACTGCTTATCGTTATTTAAAACTATCATGTTTCAAACAAATTTTGCCAAAAGTTTCAAATTCGTAAAAAATATAAATGTTTTGGCCGAAACAAACGCTTGTTGACCTCAAAATTGAGCACCGTTTTTGCTATTATAGCAATTCAGTATTAATTCGCAAAAAACTGTATTTTATACTTGTTTAGGTGACATTTAAATCAAGTGCTAACCTTCAAAAACTTTATCTAAGTTTATGTGTTGTACGTATGGCCAAGAAAGGTTACCAAAATGCTCAAAACAAGATTTTTTGCGATGGAAAAACTTTCTGCCGCCATCTTGCTTACTTCTATACTATAGTAGGATATGAGCTAATATCCTATCAGTAGCGAGCCAATCAGATTACAGAATACTTAATATTCAATGGGAGTCTATATAATAATTGGGTACACATGATCACTACTTTTTCAGTAATTTTGAACATATTTATAAAGTTGATCGTTTAAATAGTGTTGTATATATAATCCACAAATTTTGTATTTTAAAGTTAGCAATCAGGAAATTCATACATGGATATGTTGATGATATGTAGAATCAGTTAATCATATAGATTTACAAATATATGTGTTGGCTGCAAATATACAAGAACACATTTGCAAAAAATGGACGATTGTCATGTCCAGCAAGTCCTCTCAAACTGAACTTGGTAAAGGTAATAAAAACCCAATAACAACCTAATAATAACCAATTTAAACTAGTTTTAAACCAATTTTAAAATATAAAAAATCAAACAAAAGTCGAAGAATAGTAATTTAAAAATTAAGATATGCTTTAACCCATTGAGCTTCAATACAACATGTCTACTTCTTTTTTTACTCGTAAGAAATGTAAGAAAGTTTCAATTGTGAACATGGGTGCTCCGCAGCTGAATGAATTAACAAATAAAGTATATTTGAAATTATCAAAATGTAATTTACTCATTCTCAACTACCATATGAAAGGAGATACGTTTCTTGGTACCCACATTTCAAAGTATTCAGGTGCCAAAACTTCATGCAAAGTGCTGAAAGATTATGGCGTTGTCGGTTAATCGATTGTTCATCTCTTCTTAGCCTTTGAATTGATGGACTACCCTTAGGGGAATGTAACACAAAGTCACAAAGGATCAAGTCTGTAACAAGCACCTCTAAATGCACTTAATCATAGTACAGGTAACTCTCACGAAGTTTCAAAATATTGCCATCAAATTTGAAGTACTGGTGGCTAAGCACATGACTAGGGATTTCCCCTCTATTTATTTTTTGAGCAAGATCTTCAACTAATTTATTTTTAATTATTTTCAAGCATTTTATTTCAAAATGAAAACACAACTTAGCTTGTGTCGATCCAAAACAGATCAAAAAGGTTTCTACACTGCAATGTTTTGTTTCTGGGGAAGAAGTTGCTCAGATCTGACAATACGATGTATTTGGCCATGAAAACGCTTCCTATACTGACGAATGTGTGTATTTGATTTTGTTTATATCCAATTGAAACGGATGGCTGACTTTAATTAAAATTGAATGTGTTATGACTGTATTTTTTGAATTTTTTTATGTAGCTTGAGAGTTTTAGTGAAATTGCTGCTTATTCATTAAGCGTTGTGTGCATGCGTGTTCAGCATATCTCGCCATGAAAACAATTTTATCAACCTTATATAAGCAGTTTAGTAACTAGTCGCATAATTGTTTACATTTTTAGCATATAAACAGCTGCATAGAGATAACTTTTTGCATGTGTCTTTCAATGAGCTACCTGAACATTTGCATGCATGGTATAAAGTTCGGATATTGGTACGGGATAGTATGCAATCGTAAATGTAGAAATCGTTAAGGGGGATAGCCACCACTTTTAACTTAAGATATTTACCTTTCCATAGGTGGAATTTCATTCCCTCTATTCTCGGACACAGTACTCGTCTGGAATTGATTTCGAAAGCATCTATCTGCACGGAGACGATCTTGTTTCCCAAGTTATCACACAGTATTCTCGACAAGGATGCTTTCCCAATTTCTTGCTGCTGTTTTGGTGGGAAAACCCCTGGATTCAGGTAGTAAAATCGGTCTCCATCTCTTGATCTTGTAAATTGGTCACGAAGGATACATTGAAATGTTCGTCCAACAAGCCCACCTTTAACTGGAGTTTCTGCTATACCTGCCGGCCATAAATCTGCAAAGTCTGGGTGTCCATATATTTCTTGGAACTTTTTTCTTAAATTTGGGTTCTTGATTTCGTTTCTTGTATCGAAGAATGATCTTGCATCTTTTAAACCACAAAACCGCCTGTACGCATTATACCCAGGCAAACCGTGATCTCTTCCACGTTGGATATTCAGAGCAGCCAGGTTGAGGCCAGGCGAATTTTTGCGTTCGAATAGATTTTCTAATAATCCTGCCGCTATTTCATTATCGACCTTTTGTGACTCGTTTCCAAGTAAGCCTAACAACAACGGCGCAATGCCAAATTTGTTAATAAATGTATTATTAAAGAATAGTTGTCGTAAAGGCAGAGGATCGCCAATAGGATTAAAACCTTTATCCAGTATGTCAAATTTTTGTCGTATCAAACTGTGTCCAAATCTAAAAGCAGCTGTGGCAAAAGCATTAGAAATACTCGGATTTATCTTATTGTCGTACCCTTTATATTTCGGAAGAGCATTGCGACCAATAACGATTGGTAGAAAATCTTCGTACGTGATTTTCTGTAGGACAGCGCCAACAATTTTTCTTGTTTCCTGGTAGACTCTCTCTCCATTCCAATGTGAATTCAGTCCTTTTAATATTTTGGCAATTCTGTTATGCTCTCGCACAAAGAGGGTGTGTATACTGGTGAGACCCATCTGCTCATTAGATCTAACATCACCTGCTAGGAAACATCCACCAAAATTGAAACAAAGATTGAGAGGAGCCTCAATTCCGCAGTTACAGCTGTCTTGCGGAAGTAACGGACCATGTTTACCTTCTGACGTCTTTAGCAAACCTCGGTCTAGAAATTTTAAAATACAAATGTGGTTATAGCCTGAGCTTTGAAGTCACGGAATACCATAGTACTTTAATGCATTCTCTTAGCACTTTTATACGGTACATTCTTCAAAAATAATTCATGAGCAAAAGACAAAGGAATTCGTAGCCGTGAAGGATCTTTATATGTGCTAGAACACACGTGGATTTTCACAATACGTTTGCTTAAAATTTCTCGGCTTATACAATATCTATGCTGAAAATTTTTTCGCAAACAAACTGGCAAGATGGGTATAAAATGGATCGTTTTTAAGGCTATTTAATTTATTCACTGTGCTTTATCAGATATAAAACGCTCGGCTGCGCATCGCGTTTTACACTGATATATAAAGCGCTCCTGTTAAGTATTTGAAAGAGTGACTAATAGCTCAGAAATTTAAGATCTGTTATCAAACTAAGCAAGTTATACAAATTCTTTGTCAATTTGAATAAAATATTTTAATATATCCTTTCAGAAAATAACAGGCGGGAAACGTAATCTGTATATGAATATTAATGCTGCAAGCGATTTTAAATGCATGCGTATCAAACAATTTATGTTAAATCTAATTATTTGCTAACGTTTCGTCGCTATATCGAAACATCATCAGAGCTATATAAACTGAGTGAACATCTATATATTCATGATAACTAAGTTTAATATTACAAGCGGTAAAAAATCAAATGAGAAGGGACAAATAGTAAGAGAGTTATAAAAACAATATGTCAAAATACGAATAACTTACTGGTATTGTGTAATGACTCACTTAAATATATATACAAGGGAATACCAACGAATTATCTACACTAACACTAAGCTCTTATTTGTCAGTTTGAATTTCAACCGTTTATGTAAAACTTTAAACTGTATGTACATCAAAAGGTTAATTACTCGAGCTAAAGCGAGAGTCTTAACTTCGGTCTGTTTTTTTCGCGCTAGACTTATTCTCCCACGGGCCACTCTACATTTTGACCAATCACGGCAAGTCTTTCAGGCTTAGGCTTATCTGATTGGCTGCTCTTCAGTCACATCAGTTTATCATCTCATTCGACATCCTGTCCTTGACCACGACGGGTCCAAACTACTCCGGATCCAAACAAAACTGCGCTACGCTGATACGTACTCGATCCAAGCAAAATGGCTGTATATACGCTTTCTAGGCGTACCTGATCAACACTAAATGACCATACACATTTATCACGACTGGTCTAGCAAGTGGCAGCTGCGCTGTATTGTGATTGTAAACGTGCGTTTTAACACGCGCACTCGATCAAATATATGTGAATATTTGCTTCTACGCGTACTCAATCCAAACAAAACGGCTGTGCGCTTAGTCTATGCGTATTCGATCCAAACAAAATGGCTGTATATCAGGCACGTAGCTAGGACGCAAAATTTGGGGGGGGGGCAGCACTGTTTTTGGGGGGGGGCTGTTGTCGACGTAAACAAAAAATGTTGACACTAATACAAAAAACCCCGGCACTCAAGGGCTATTTATATTTCTTGTTATATTTTGTAACGAATATTTGTAATTGTGTAATTAATAACTGTTATTGTGCGCTTTTTGCAGCCTGAGCTATAGCTTATGTTTTTTGAATTTTTATAATTAAAAAGGGCAAAAAATTTTAAATCGAAGAACTAAGATCTTGCTGGCAAAATGCTTGTATCAAGTAGCTCTAAGAGAAGTAAATTATATCCAAAGGCAAGGGATTATTGCATATGTATGTATGTAAAACTTTATTTCAACACGCTATCTTCGTCAACTATTTACATCAGTTGGTTTCCACGAAGGGCGTACTATGTACATTAAATCTAAGATATATTACAAAACACACATTAATTAAACTTTTAATTACTAATATAAATTTAACCAAACCCTTCCCTTAACCATTTAAAATTGCCAGGCTTCCCCCCCCCCTCTTCCTAATCTGCATTTACCCAATTATCCTCTTCATTCTGGACATGAAATTAGCTTAGATGCAATTTCACCTTTGTTTTAAAGGAAATTAGGGACTCTGCCATCTTGACATCTTGCGGAAGACTATTCCATAAAACTGCTCCACTATACCCAAATGTTTTCTTTAGAAATTCAGTTTTCGGTTTTTTAATCGAGAGATCAGTTTCGCTATTACGCAATTCATAGCTATTCTGTGATGCATTTCTTCGAGAAAATAGATCTTTAAGGTTTTGGTGCAGTGTGGTTTGCGAGTACTTTATAAATGAGCACTAATTTATTCAGTGCTCGTCTATTAGCCAGTTTTTCCCACCCTAAGGTGTTTAGCACTTCAGAAGATCTTACATTGTAGTCAGCTCCGGTGATCACCCTTGCTGCACGATTTTGAAATTTTTGCAATTTGTCTTGAAGTCCCAAACCACAATTATCCCATAGCGGAGAACAGTAATCAAAATGAGGTTGTATCAATGTTTTGTAAACATCTTGTAAAGTTTTGTGTGGGACATAAGGTTTTATCCTTTTCATTGCCCCTATTCCAGCACTAATCTTATGACATACGGAATCAATGTGTTTCTCCCAATTCAATTTTTGATCTAAATCTACCCCTAAGCACTTAAATGTACTAGTCTGCGGAACTGGAATTTTTTTCATCTCAACAATTCTATTCCCAACTTTGTTATTTAAATTATGCAATGATCCAATAAAAATAACTTTTGTTTTTTTTGCATGAGACTTCAGTTTGTTTTTAGCAAGCCATTTTTGAATATTGGCAAGGTCCATATTCAAATTCTCGACAAGTGTGTCATAATCATGTGAGGAGGAGAATATTTGAGTGTCATCGGCATATAGGTCTGGAGTTGTCTTCTCTAAGATGTCAGGCATATCGTTGATATATAGCAAGAACAATAGCGGACCAAGTATTGATCCCTGTGGAATTCCACATATTATTTTCCTTGCAGAAGAAGTTTGTTCATTAACAAAACACACTTGTTTCCTATCCTTTAAGTATGATTGAAACCATTTTAGTTCAGTATCATGAATACCGAATTGGGTTTCAAGCTTTTCTAATAATATCTGATGGTTCACCGAGTCAAATGCTTTACATATATCAAGAAAAACAACTCCGTTTATTTTGCCATCATCCATGTCCATTAGCCATTGATCACACATTTGTGTAAGAGCGGCCAAGGTTCCGTGTTTTGGCCGGAACCCAGATTGAATTTTTGAAAGTGCCGCATGTCTATTTAAAAAGCCATATATTTGACTAAAGACCTCACCTTCAAATATTTTACTAACAATAGGGAGGACTGAGATTGGTCTATAATTTTCACATTTACGCTTATCCTCAGATTTATAAATTGGTATAACCCTAGCTAATTTCCACTCATCTATATAAATACCAGTCCTGGTGGATAAGTTAAATATGAAAGTTAAAGATGGTGCAATAAAGCCTGCTATCATTTTTAGAATCTTTGCTGGTATACCATCCATACCTGTGGCTTTTGAGGCATTTAGTTTTTGCAGGCGTATGAAAACATTATCTATGGTAATATCTGAAAAGTGAAAATATTCTTTAGGAGGGTTGACATCTCTTTCAGAATTGCATGTATCAGTGCTTTGATTTCCTGATTCAGCAGCCATTTTCATACCAATATTTATGAAGTATTCATTAAACGTTTCAGCCATAATTTTATCGTCAGAAATAACCTTGTCATTTATTATCAATTCATTGATGTTTGCTTTCTTACCCTTTCTATCTAAAAGGGTATTTATCCAGGCCCATCCATTTTTACTATCTTTCATTTGAGAACAAGTCTGAATTTTATCACAAAAGTACTTAGATTTTGCTTTCCGCATGTCTATATTTACTTTATTCCGTACTGCTTTATACAATGCCCACTGGGTCTCAGAATCATGTTTTATGGCTTGTTTTTTGTGATAATCCCTTTTTCTCATCAGTTGTTTAATTTGAGGGTTAATCCATGGCACAGAGTTATTCCTTATTCTTTTGTGACAAATAGGGGCATGTCTGTTAAGTGCATCTAATAAGAGTGATTTCCACACTTGCCAGCATATATTTGGATCTACAGACTGATAGACTATGTCCAATTGAGACACATCCTGGATAAAATCATTCTCTATAAAATTTTTGAAATTATGAACTTCGCGAGTTTTTTGTCTTCCTTTTAGTGGGATAAATTTTCTCACAGCATAGACAAGGCTATGATCTGAAATTCCCAGGTGAATAACACCTGATCTAGAAATATTTTCTGGAGTATTTGTCAATATTAAATCAATTAGTGTAGCAGATTTAGGAGTTAGTCTTGTACACTCTTTAATAATTTGGTCTATCTGATAGAGAGAGCATAGAAATTGTTACTTACATGTGTGTACATCAGGCACATTCTTACTGACGTCGCAGTTTAAATCCCCTAAAAGAATTAACTCCTTATCTTCATTGTCACATTTTGATAAAAAGCCTGCCCAATAATCAAATATATTCATATGGGAATTTGGTGGTCTATACCATGTACTAATTAGCAGAGATTTATTATAGGGTAAATTTAGTTCGATGCAAACCATCTCAAGACCATCAGGGATTATATCTTTCCTATCTGAGAATGATATGGTGTCGCGAACATAAAGAACCACACCTCCACCAAACCTATTTCGATCTTTTCGGATTATATTGAAACCATGTATGTGTATCTCATCATTTGAAATCTGATTATCAATTTTGGATTCATTAATTGCAAGAATGTCAAGGGCTTTGTTACTAAGAATTAAGCGAATTTCATCCACATGTTTCATTAAGCTATTAACATTTAAGTTGGCTATTTTCAGACCCTTAGTTTTACAGGGTTCCAAATGGTATTTTTTTTGTACCTGGGGTTTAGTGTTTAGAAAATTAATAGCCTAATTTTCTTCAATTGTCAAGTACCCAACTGGTAACTATTTCGGAGGGGAACTTGGGTCTGTTGGGAGAAGGTAATCAATAAGACCATTGATATACGTGTTACATTTGGTATTATTATATTATTTATTATCATTTGGATATGCATTTTGCATATGCAACTTCAAAAGTCTATTTAGTATTACCATTCGTACCGGTATGGTAAGCAATTAATGATTTTGCCAATCAATCAGTTAGTTATCATATCCTCAGTTACTGTAATCTGTATACTAATCTAATCTAATCTAATCTAATCTAATCTAATCTAATCTAATCTAATCTAATCTAATCTAATCTAATCTAATCTAATCTAATCTAATCTAATCTAATCTAATCTAATCTAATCTAATCTAATCTAATCTAATCTAATCTAATCTAATCTAATCTAATCTAATCTAATCTAATCTAATCTAATCTAATCTAATCTAATCTAATCTAATCTAATCTAATCTAATCTAATCTAATCTAATCTAATCTAATCTAATCTAATCTAATCTAATCTAATCTAATCTAATCTAATCTAATCTAATCTAATCTAATCTAATCTAATCTAATCTAATCTAATCTAATCTAATCTAATCTAATCTAATCTAATCTAATCTAATCTAATCTAATCTAATCTAATCTAATCTAATCTAATCTAATCTAATCTAATCTAATCTAATCTAATCTAATCTAATCTAATCTAATCTAATCTAATCTAATCTAATCTAATCTAATCTAATCTAATCTAATCTAATCTAATCTAATCTAATCTAATCTAATCTAATCTAATCTAATCTAATCATCCAGGCGAAAATTTCGGTATGAACAATCAATAAGAGGGCATCGACTGATAACAGACTTTTGAGTTTTTGCTCTTAACATTATTCTTGATTATCTTGTTCTTCTACTATGTCACTTTCTCAGTTTAATAAATAATGTAAACAGTTGGCTTCTTTTATAACGCAAATACATGATGTCATTATTGATGTTAAAGACAATGACATCATTGCAGATTGCATTAAGTTCCAAAGCTTAGCTGGAAAACATCGCTTATTCATTGTAGATTTACCTCACAAGAATTCCATGTTGGCAATGCGTCAATAAGGCTCCAGCGCAAAATAATTGCGAAAAATTTAGACACTAAGATTTTAAAAAGATTAATTTCTTCTTAAATTAAAAACATTTCTGCTTGTATGTCAGAATTACTTTGATCACAATAAACGGCAAAAATAATGATGCGTGAAACTATACGAGAAAATTGCAGTAAGACGAATAAAGTAGAATGGAAAATTGCTGTCAACACGTCAGTTAAGTAGGCTAAGAGATAAGGGGAAAATACCTCTACCACCTAGCTGAGTCATCTACACTAGCATTATTGCCATATTGTGGATCGACAACTTGCAGTATATAAAATTCTCGTATAAATATTACATAAGTGTTATATATATTATATGTTATAAATAGAGTATGGTATAAAAATAAAATGTAAATATACTTGAAAATACACCCAATAATGAAATATAACACGTTTTTGTCTCAAAGCAAACGGGTTTTAGTGCCCTTGGGAAAATAGAGAAGTTTATCAACGCTTACTATGCTTGCAACAGTGAAAATAACGCCATCCTTCTATCATCGTCGCTATAGACTTTCTGATAATATACGTTGTTATTGTTACGAAGCAAGTCAAATGAGTGTTAGGGATAAGTCATTACTGCCTCAATAGTAGCTAACATTTTACATTTACATTCAATATTCAGTAAATCTGTATTTCTGTACATCATTCAAGGAATAGATTATAATTTTTGATTTACTGTTTACATCAGTGCATTATTGTGTGGAGACAGATTTGGTCTAAATATTTGATGCCAAATGTTCAGTTGTCTGTCTGTTGTTATATGAAACGTCCTAGTTTTTAGGGGAAAAAATTGCTGAGAAGCCTGGGAACGTCCTAGTGTTGTGCGCGTAGGGGTCTGAGAGCGTCCTAGAAATACCGTATTTGGGGAAATTCTAGGTTGTTCTCAGTCTTTCTCGCCTATAACTAGGACGTTTCCAGACTCCAAGCAACTCGCATGCAAAAGATGACGATGTTGTAATCATAATTCAAGACATGTTGACAGACAACGACATTCCTGAACCAGAGATTAATATCATATTGCAGAAATAGCTGTAAATATGTAAGGGGGACAGCAGGACAACTTAAAACAAAATCGTTTAAAATACAAACACGATGTAGACTGACAACAATATGTCTATTCGTTTAACACATTTCATGACATGTGCTAGGCCTAGGGCTTCCTAGTTTTCAATATCTGCTAGCCTAAGTTTTACATTTTTATCAATTTTTTGCCTAATATTCGAAAACGTATGAGATTGTGTTCCCAGGCACAACTGGCCTCATTTGGAACCCTGAGTTTTAGCTAATATATTAATCTCATTATCAGTGCCTAATGAAGGATTACATGACACTTTTGTACAATTTATCTGTTCAGATTCATTATTGTCTTCAACAGTTCTCCCAGTTTATTTATTGTGCTCATTGGAAAATCCTGTTTAGGATGCTTTTTTGGGTGCAGTAAGCTTAATGATTGTCCATCTCTAAGGAATCTAATGAAGTGTGAAGCTAGTATTGCTGAGCCCTTCGCATTTAGATGTAACTTGCTTGAATTCAGACATGTTTTATCTATTGACAAATTATTTATAAATTTCACACCATGTTTAGAAGACAAGGTCTGAACTTTCTCATTGATTTCTTTTATCTTCAATTTTAAATCAATATCCTGTCTTGGTGTGATGCCAGAAATTCCAATTTTAGAATTTGGGAACTTCTGTTTGACTAACATAATAAGTTCTTCCTTATTACTAACACATTTTTCAGTAGTCTCAACAGGGACATCATTTGTCCCTGTATGAACAATAACATGTGAGGAGGGCAACTGAATATTAATTTTAGTGAGTTCATTATTAATTTCCGGTGTTGTTTTACCAGGATATGTGTACTTCTGAACCCTCCTCTTAGACAGTTTTACTGGATTAACGTTTTTAATAATTGAATCACCAATAATAACAATACCTTGCGTTGGTACCCGCACTTTGACAGGAGTTTGCTCTGTTGCTCTGCTACTGTTGCCTTTATTACTTTGGATTGTGTCATGAGTTAACTCTGTGCAATTGCTTGCATTGTCACCTTTTTCTGGAGAAATGTTATCATTATCGACGGCCGTATTCTGACCAGTTGAAGGTTGTTGTGTTTCAGAATTAATTTCAATTACTGAGGCATGAAGATCACTATTTTGCGTATTCGCTTCATCACTCAGCACATCATATCTATTCGATTCAAAATTCATAGTGGCTTGATCTTCTTTACTTTGTTTAATACCCGATACCGTTTTCCACTTCTCGCCATCTTCTTGTTCGTAATGTCCTTGCTCAAATTCTTGTTGTTGAAGTTTCATGGCCGTAACCAAGCTGTCTCTTTCATGCTCAAGTTCTTTGACTTTTGAATTTAGATCAGATGTAATAAGTGCGAAATTCAAGTTCTTTTCACGTAACTCGGCGTTTTCCCTCACCAAATTGTCTTTGTCTATTTTCAGTTCTTTGACAGTAGCCTCCATGACAAACATCGGTACCGATCTGACTTTTAAATTATTTACTTCAATTTCGAGACCTTCAATCTTTAAGTTCGTACTTTCTGCGAATTCCTGCATTTGCCGTCTAAGGTCTTCTACAAGCGAATTCTCGATACCTTCCATATATAAGCTTTTATCGTCGACATCACTGTCATGAACAATATGAAGTTCCGCCATGTTGTTTTCTTTCCCAATCGCACTGCTTGTCTTCGAGTTGATATTAACAGAAATTATGTATTTCTAGAAAATTATGTATTTCTAGTCTAATCATTAGAAATTTTGGCAAATTTAAACGATATTTGAGACCACCTCAAAAATTTTCTTGGGGGGGGGGGCGACGGCACCCCCTCGCACCCCCGTAGCTACGTGCCTGCTGTATATATAACACACCCTGGGGACGGTCATTTAGTGTCCGTAATAGCGAGAGTCCGCAGTAACGGGATGCGCACAAAATTTCCAAATTTCAGTGTGTATAGAATGTCAGTAGTAAATAACAGTGTTTTTGGTTTATAATGTATAGTTTATTCTAACAAACAATTGAGGTTTACTGCGATGAACGAGCGAAAAGTACAAGTCAAAATTAAGTAAAAGTTGTATCTAAATTTAACTAACCCTAACCAAATTGGAAAAAATCAGTGTCAAATGTCTTTTCTTTCCCTCACTGTAAAGATACTTTAGACAAAAAGTACATAAACAGTTCTATTTTAAGGCAAAGTACCTTTCTAGCGTGCTTTGGTGTGATCTCTCGTTCACGGAATCCTTACTTACTTTATCCGCTAGCAGAAAAAAATCATTTGTAAGTGAGAACTTTCCGCGCTGAATAAAGAGAAGCTCTATGTTCCGTACGCTTTCAAGAACTTCTCGATACCTCTTTAGCCCTTTAGGCTGCTCGTTGGAAAACTTTCATTTTCTTCGTCACCACTATCACCGTTATCATCACTGTCTCCCTAAGCCTTGTCAGCCAACCACTCGAGGCTTTAAAGTCGGCATAACCTAGCTTGTCTGCAACTTTCGTCGCAAATTCTTGGATCAAAGGACCATCAATTGGAATTCGCCGCTCTGTATTTTTCTAGAACCATTCCAGACAGCGTCCTTTAAGCTTGCGTATTGAGAAGTGCCATTTTAGAAATACAATATGTCATTAAAAAGCTACGTTACTTTCACGTTGTGTTTATAGAAAAATACTTCCAAGGTGTCCGTTGTAACGAGAGTAGAACAATAAAAATGTTTGTTGGGGACCGCATAAAGTGTCCGCAATGCCGTAATAGCGAGAGTCCGTAATAGCGAGAGCTTCTGCAATATAATTTATAATAGATTTTGCCGGGGATTTACAACGTGTCCTTAATAGCGGGGTGTCCGTAATAGCGAGGTGTCCGTAAGGCGAGAGCCTGTAGGCTTTCAAACGCCGCTCAAAACTACAGTAACCGACGGACCTGACATGCGCATACTTTAATTTGTCTACTCGTCTAGTTTATACAAATATTGATCACATGTATCTACACTATCAAACTTACTTCTATCGTGATCGAGTTGTACGGGAGAATATGCTGCCCTAACAGTATTAATTATGCACTGAAAAATACCTCAGTCAGTGTGGAAATCTTGATGTGAATGGGCTGAATACGATATGCCGTATATGATTTGATATTAAGCACAGCTGTAAATATCGACAACAGCGTGCTCGAGACCCAAGTCAGATTCTGCGTAACAAAATTCACGCTGACGGATTTATATATGAAATATATTGACGCTAGTGACGATAGTTAGCCCGATATTGGTTCAATATATATTTTAATACGCTTAAAGATAATAACTCAGTCACCTTTTAGTATATGTAATAATGTAAACATGCCGCATCACATGCAGAGCGCGGCTGAGCGCTTTAGCTCGAGTAAACGCTTAGCAAGCGTCTTGTTGATTACTAAATCATGTTTTACAGCGTGAGATATACATTAGCGATTAGTTTAAGTTTCGTACGTGTTGAATTATATAGAAATCATTTCACGAAATTCCTAAGTAAAAATTTATTAGTATGTCCGTTAAGGATGATACGGCCACGGGTTTGTTTCTCTTGTTTAGAGTGGATAGAGATGGGTGGCAGATGATGAAATATTTCCCCCAAAGACATAAGTTGCATCTATTGAGGTGTCACTATAGGGGCTTGCTTGCTTTATAATTTCCCATTTGATTTGTAGTCAAACACGTTGACTATACAGTGCGTATCAAAAAAAAGGTAATCGCACTTTGCAGTACTCTAGCGCGTTCATTATACAATCTACAGAAATCATTCTTTAGCAGGCGGAAAGACCAGGCTTTTAGCTTTCGATTGTCATCATTTTTTTTAAATTTGAAGAAAGATTGGGCAAACACGAGTCAAATGAAAATAGCCGGTCGGAATCGCATATTTTCACCCCTGCGCATTACTAGGGCAGCGAATAAGAAAAGAAAATTTCATTAATCATTTATCTGTCACGCGAAACAATTAACATCACTAATAAAATGCCAGAGGTTTACTACCTAAGCTTAAAATTACAAAATTAATTAATTTTGTAATTTAATTCCCTAATAGGTTTAAATTTCAACAGATTTTCAATAAACTCCCAACGGTGAAAAAATGCGATTTCAACCTGCAATTTTTATCGCATTTGTATTTGCTTGATTTTTCTTCAAATTTTATAAAAACGATGGCAATTGAAAGCTAAAAGCCTGGTCTTTCCAGCTACGTAAGAATTATTTCTGTAGGTTAAATATTGAATGCCCCAGAGCACATCAAAGTTCTATTACCTTTTTTTTTATACACCCTGTATTTTCCTGTAATAAGTTTGAAAGTTACATCTACAAAGTCCACCACAGCGTAAATTTGCCTTCGCTGTCATTTTTAGGCCAAATTGTTCGAAAAATTTATTGAGCTTTTTTTTGGTTTTGTCTGCGAAACGTGCTGATCTGTTTTGCATTTGCGAATGGAGATACAGCCAACTCAATCAAGGTTGACGTCGTCAATAGTCAAATGTGCAATATGCAGTGACAAAAATAATGGCACTAATCACAGTTTCACATGCAAATGTAAAAGTATATCATATTAAATACTATAGTTGAAATCCTGAAAGACCACTAATGTATATATATATATATATATATATATATATATATATATATATATATATATATATATATATATATATATATATATATATATATATATATATATATATATATATATATATATATATATATATATATATATATAGAATATAAACAATTTGTGAATCATGTATAGACATGATTATTTATAATTATTATTTTTCATAATTATTTATTCCATTACGTATTGACTTCTGACATGCTTCGGATAAGCGAACAAATGTTTGAGACGATATTAGAACAACCATCTTATCTAGAATTAATGAACCGTCAAATACTAACCTTCACATTGTCTTAGTCTATTCGCGACCTCTGTTGAAGATCCATAAACTTGCGAGCCATCAACAAATGCTGTGACAGCGTTTATTTGTTCCCTTCGTCTTAATTTGCCATCCTTAACATTACATTGAGCTGCAGAGCGTGAAAAATGGATGCATCTTTTAAAACGAGGCGTGGGAAGAATGGGGTAGCATGGAGTACAAAAATCGTCTTTTGATCCGTCGCATCTAGAACATTAGAATAGTTCGATTTTATAACAGGTGGATAATAATTAGCTATTAATCGAGAGCGAGTTCCGCATCCGTTTATTTGCATAAACACCGTTTATGCTTCTTCATAAGCTTCCATCAATGTTTTAGCTGTGTAAACATGATAAACCTGTATCCTCAGGGTAGTAAAACTGGCTCTCTGAATGTCATTCTCGCTCACAAATACTAATTTCATTGTACTTCATTGTATTGTTTGTTTGTTTCTCTAAGGCATTAAGTATTTCGTAATTCCCCGCCACGATGGCAGGGTGCATTACGGGAAAATTCCAGGATTTTGGAAAGCCATATAATAAACAATATTATTATAGATTTAATACTTGAGCTAAAATAATGTATTTTTTGGAGAGATATAGTGAGATCTTTCTGTAAAATGCCGGTCTTCTGTGAAATTATTTTAGGAAGGTGGGGGGAAATTTTGCCCAAGTTGTCTTGCCGACGTACAATTGAACAGGTCCATAATTTTGTGATGAAGGTAACATGATAGGCATACTCTCCTAGAAAACGTTTCGAATTTTAGGTATTTTAAACCACATATTTACTCGTATCGCCCTATATGAATTATCCAAATTGCTTTAATAAACAACTTCAATAGAGATTGCCCAAAAATTTCAACTTGATGACTGCAATCCGTTGTTCCCTTCCCTCTGCCTTGTACGTCTAGGCCCATAGTCCCGTTTCTGAATAACACATTTGTGTATTTTCTTATGATTCAGAGTGTGAGACTAGATCATTTGCCCTGAATCTTGACATTGACAAGGAACGAACGACATTCATGCAGTGACGCGTTACAATGAGCGGATATCGTACCTTACATTTCCGCATTTTCCTGAATTCTCATTTTCCGGTGCCAAATCAAGATCGTGATCCAAAAATTGACCAAACTGCATGAGTGCGTGAGTAGATAGTGTGTTACGTCTTTCAGCCAGGTTCTGCTCTACAATAATCCCAGCGACTACATTGAATGCCATG
Source organism: Muricea muricata (assembly GCA_963855995.1). Lineage (NCBI taxonomy): Eukaryota > Metazoa > Cnidaria > Anthozoa > Malacalcyonacea > Plexauridae > Muricea > Muricea muricata. The sequence goes on from OY979717.1 coordinate 5,118,728, forward strand.
GGTTTTATACTCGACAAAGTACTGGATTGACCTGGAAATCCAATTGCATCATTCAGTAGATCAGGATCGAAATACTTTCCATTGGCTATACGCAGGAATCGAGTAGCGGTAGCGCCAAGTTTACGATGATGGAGATTATTACATTCGCCATTGATTGTTCGAAAATTCTTAATAATTGGATCGCTCTTGTTGCATGGTTGCTTTGTTTCACGATTGACTTCAGCACATTCAGATTCAATTTCAAGTTTCTTCAAAGCATCTTTTGAAAATAATGATTTTAAAGACCAAAGATACACAACTTGACCTGAATGAAAAAGTACAACATTTAAATCAACAAATATAAAAAATACACCTAAAAGAACTAAATTGGAAAGTAACTTGGCCAACATTCAAAGTTAAAATGCTTTTGTAAAACGTACTGTCGAATCTCTCGAGGAGGTGGAGGAGGAGGGGGAGGGGGAGGTTTGGGTAATCCGGCTTTCTTTTACAGGGAATGTTGACCGGCAGACTGGTTGAGATTGTAAGCTTTTACCAGCCCTCAAGACCTTTAATTTCTACAGTTGTTAAGGTCACTCGATCAATTTCAAAGATGAAGTTGAGTAAAATGAAGTCATAATAAAAATATACAGCCAAGAGGAAGTTAACGTACGTAGATAAGAATTTTATCCTCGAGTTGAGAAAACAGGGGCTGGTTGTATAAAACTCTTCATATCATTTTTCTTTGTTTATTCGATTCTGATTGGCTAAGAACTGTGTCGATTAATCATTAATCGGCAAAGTGTGGCGATTAAAAATTAATCGGCACGGATTGCGAGCCCCGTGGGGTGCGGGATTTTTAAAAACTAAAAACATAAACAAATCGGTGAAATATTTTTTTAAAAATGATATTGATAGAAAATTACACTTGTCCTCGAAGTATTAATGAAAAATCACACTTGTGTTTGGCAAAATATTTATAATATAATATTGTAAACATTTCGCCAAACACGCGTGTGGTTTTTCATTAATACTTCTCGGACTGTGTAATTTCCTATAATAATCACTTTTTTAATCACTGTTTTGTAGTTAAATGTGATTACGTACAAAATACGTGGTTCTGATTGGTTGACGTTTCCCCTTATTATTGCTTTAATCGTTTTTTTATATAACCGGCTCCAGATATTTTAGGGTTGAGTGCCGCTGAAGAGTAAAATATTAATTTCACCTCAAGAAGATCAAATTCATGTCTTCAAATCGTTGTGTAATATGTCATTACTCCGTCTGCACGTACACGGGGAGACGGAGTTATAAAATTGTCTCGCTCAAATTTTCTGTTTTTTAAATTTTTTCCGGTGTGGGAAGTTGGGCACAAGCTGTGTGAGCCGATGTTTCAACCCGATTTCTGAACCTGGCATATGCAGGGGCGTAATTTGGCTGTGAGTATTGGGGGGGGGGGGGTGAGGCTATTTTGCCCTGCAAAAGCGTGAGGCCTACCCACAATACCCTACAAAAGGCTGTGGCTAACAGATAAAAATATATATAACGTTTATGTCACAGACGTTTGCTATAGTGGGATGATGTATTAAAGTAACCTTTCATCATTATTGAAATTTCAATAACATAATGTGAAAATAATTTTAGTTTATATTACTTCTTATTTTAGCAGAGTTCTCCGAGTAAGGACAATTAACTTATAGCGTTCATTGCCGGCTGAACCGAATTTTGAGTTTTTCTGATTTAACCGATTTTTTCTGGTTGCTCCACTTTCCAGAAAAACATGAAGATCAATCGTATCCGTCCTTTTCGGTTGAGAGGACAATTAGGTTTTCTAGCCGTTCATCTTTCATCGTTGATCGCAAATAATTCTTGACTATCTTCCTTTTGCTGTGTGAGCTTTTTCGTTGTCTTTTTCTGCTACTTTCATTAAGGCTTTTCTTATAGCTTCAACAGAGCTCCATACTGCTGTTTCATGTGATCTCGCAACACTTCATCTCGTTTACAACTTCTTAACACGTAGAGGTTTGCGAGCAAACTATACAGATCAAGACGTGATTTGAACAGTTAATACCTAAGTTATTGGTACTGTATTGCTTAACATTGCCGTATACATTGTACATTGATATACAGAATGCTACGTCCAATCTTCTCCTGCAAAAATTGTTGGTCCGTATTTGATATATCTGGAAACGTGTCGGCCATGAGGGAATACATTTCAGCTGAAACGTCATCTTTACAATACGGTTCTTAACATCTTGAGCTAAAAGATTAATAAATTCATTTTGGGAACTGGGTGACAGGTATTTTACTGCATAAGGTTTCATGTTATCGTCAGACAGCCATGACTGAAGTCGATTATTATGTCTTGCAACAAGATTTGTTATCTGGACAAAGCTTCCATCGTGCTTTCCATCATGTCCTTTGAAAGCCAGCTGCTATCTTCCTAATGTTCTAGCGATATTTAAAATGATCTTTATAGCCTGTTGGTTTCGCAAATTGTTTTCTCCTTCAAGTATTCTGACTTATCGTAACTTCTCCTGTAACATCTCATCGATTTTTTTCATATCGTTGGCAAAATGGGCCAGATCATGTTCCCGCACCTCTCGTCCTATCCCGTGAACAAACTCTTGCTACTTAGGCATCTGATGCTTTCTTCCCGCCTGGTCCGTTAAGTAAAAGAGTATGAACAAAACAGGATGCGTAGTATGCTTTTCTGCTGTACTCTAAATGGGGATATTATTTAAAGCACATTGATGAAACATGTGTTGTATATTTTGGGTAATGTTCGGGTGTTCACCTACGTATCGCTCGCGTTTCAGGATCGTTGCTGCTCTATGGAATTCCTTTTCGTCTTCTTTAGCCATTTTCAACATCACGAAACTCGCCATATCTGGAGACAGCTTGTTTCCGAACGGGACTCGTTGCAGCGCGTACGTAGTTGGTCCCGTCGAGGTGTCGAGATTTCTCCAAAGAAAACGTTGGATGCGAGGATCTTTCTTTGGCAGGAGAATCTGCAGGAACATCTTCGATATAATGCCACTGAAAGCCACACGCTCCCACGAAAAGGTAGCAAAACTAATTACCAATGAGTCCTGGACCTTTATGTAACAAGGAATTCAAAGATACGCCGTGAAATGAGCTAGCAGGATCGAGGGGTGCTTTTCTTGTCGGGACAATATACTTCGTAGTGTGGAAGGTAGTACACTGGTTTCGGATCAGACTTGAGATCTTCTTGCTCGAGGGGATTGGCCCCGTCGTTTTCCATGTGCTGCATCATTGCTTTATCGTACATTCTCGCTTTCTCTGGGTTCTTGCTCAAACTCTTCTAACGAACGAAGCCGAGTTTCTGACAGAGAACGATCATCTGGCAACAACGTTTTATCCTTTCTCCAGGGAAGACCGATGACGTAGCGATCATTCACGCCCTTACAAGACTTTTTCATGAGGTCCATCGCCTGTTTATTTTCGAGTGACATGGATGATTTAGGACATGAAAAATCGACTGCTTGAACTCCGGGTGTCTCGAACTCGTAAAACTTTTCTATGTCGATTCTTTTAACAAAATGAATGGAACAAAGCTCCAAAGTTCTCTGCTCTTCATTTGCTCCCATTGCGTACCATCCTAAGTTGGTTCTTTTGGACACTGGTTGGAATGGTCTGCTGTGCGGTTGCTCCAACTTTTCTCCACCATCGATTCGTTCTCTTTTTCCGTTTAATCTAAGTTCCTTTGCGAATTGCTTTCTTATTACTGTGGTTTCTGCACCGCTGTCGATTAAAATGTTTCCTTTTCGAACTCTTCCGTTCGGGGCTCTAAATCTGGCTCAGCGACTGAAATCGTGGATCTCCTCTCACTCGATTCTTTTCGATTTTCTCTGGTGCTCTAAAAGCTCGTCTCTATAAAACCTTTGCTTTGCCTCGACTGTTTAAGTCTCGTCTCAAATTACATTGTGTGTTACTGATGTGACTACGTAATTATAAACGTCAATAAGGCATTATAAAATATATTCCTCGATTCTCATTACCGCCCGACGATATTTAGAGTTCCTTGTTACTTTATTTTTGTATTTTGTAATATAACATAAATGAGCCGTCCAACAAAGGATCTTTAGAAATTTAGTTATTTTATATTTTGTATTGAAATTTTTACGGTATAAATTTGCAAATATCGTAATGTTGATGAGTTATCGTAACAGACATGGTGGACCAGTATAAAGATCACAAACCAGGATTGGCTATATTAAATGATGTCTCTGACTTCTCTCGGTACTTCCAACGGTACATGGCTTAAAATATCTGTTAATTTGTGTATAACAGCATTCTTCTGGAACGTATTACAGCCAAGACCTCCCATTCCGATTTTTCACATCCAGATAATTAAAAAATATTTTGATATAAGATATAAACCTCCCGCCTTCTGAGCGTTTTTAAAATTTAGTGATGAGAATCAAGGAATTCATTTTATGTGGCCTAAACTAAACTTCATAATTACTAAATAAACTTTACTTAAAACTCAATAAAATGCAATGAAAAAACGAATTTTCATATAATTCTTAGACGCAGTGTATATTTAAGCAAAATTTCTGGTCTGAACAAACGTAATGAGTTGGTATCATCATGCAAACACGCAAGTAAATTCCTTTCAAAATCTTTTAATTTTCCCCGAGCCAACGGCGCGAAGCGCCGTTCCTGGCGTAAGCCCGGGGCCAGGGTTACTAATTTCGTACTAGCGGAGCTCAAAGTCGTTGCTCGTGGTGGTTAGGTAGTAAGATTGGTATGTCATGACGTCATCCTCACTGATCTCAACAATATGGCGGACTATCATGAATGGCTAACAATGATTGGCCAGTTTTAAAATTTATTGCTGATTGATTAATCACGAATTCAACTGACAGCAAATATCTAAATTTGCTTTTTGCACTACAATATAGTACTCTGTGACAGTATTTTGTATTTTTGCAAAAAGATTTGGCAACTTTCACAACCAACGAAGGGTGGTCATTTATGATCTCAAGAATATGGCGGACTATCAGGCCGCAAACACTCAAGGCATTGATCCAAAAAGGCGAGAACTGAGACGAAAACGACTGCGACAAGACTCTTGAAGAGAGATTAATTCAGGGAAAATACAAAGAAGCGCTTAGAATTGACTATGGCGTAAAACACAAGGCAAGTTTGTTGATAATGCGTATTTATACTTGCGTTTTAATGCTTTATAAAGGCCGGCGTAGCCGTACTCCTCCAGTCTATTCACTGTTTAAATGCCAGAGTGAGTTTATGTTTCGTAAAAGCAAGACTGTCTTCTTATTACTATATTTTAAAATATTGACCAACTTTACATCTAAAAGAATATGAGCGAAGATACAAAATTGGCTTGAAACTGTTTTACTTCAAACTCAAAGTTTATGTTAAAAATTTAGTTTCATAAATATTTTAAAAAGTCTAATGTAATCAATAGGTCGTATTTTATACCAAATTTAAGCTTACATTAGGCGTAATAGCATACCGATTACAAATGTTGTGCAATTCAAAAAAATTGTCAATAAAACAAGGATTAAAAACTGATATTTTGTCATTTTGAAAAAATATACAGAAAGAATAACAATTGCCGTGTTGCTACGACAACATCCAATTCGAGTACTTCATGTAATTCCGAACATATAGTTGCATGCTCTTAGTGGCGAGGGGTTGCTGCATGCATGTATTTCTAGTAAGTAATTATATGAATTTATTATATAGATACTGATATTTACGCATGATTTTTCTCGTATGAAAAGCCGTTTCGTGATTTGTTCTTAACGAGCGTTATCCAATCAGAATCATGAAACCATTTTTTCACACGTGAAAAAACCGTTTCGTCCAATCAGTGCGAGCCTGTGTTTACATAGCAGTGAATTCGTTCACAGCCGGCAAACTTTTCGGCGAGATTTTTTTCAAGTTGCTGGCTGTGTCTTGTGGCTGAAAGTCTATTTTAAATTTGAATTCGACACGTTGGGCAATTTCCCATGTATACAAAGATTTACAATTTTATAAAAAACCGAAAATATAGTTTTGAAAGAGAAATGTACAAGCAAAAGACACGGCAGTTATACCAAAACAAACAGCTAGGTAAGTTGCATTTACATTATATTAACTTTTTGAGATTTTGAAAAGATAGGCTTCGTATTCTTTGCTTATTTGAAGGAAAAATTAAAAACTGCTGGTTTATTAGGGTTTATATTATTGGATCTGGCTTCAAAAAGCAAAGTAATTTTCATATACTGTACATACGGCATCGTACACGATGACGTTTTGTTTTGGGTTTTTGCAAAAGTAAAGTGCTCTTTGCCAGGCACTTGACGTTTAAGTGAGCCAAATTTAGGTTGGGTAAAGGCAATCTTCTGAATAGAAAATATCAGTTTCTATAAAATAAACAAATTTCTTAATGGGAAGTGCTTGTGTACGGTATCTACGCACTTGTTAATTTGTTTTCGCCAAACTCACTCGCTCGTTGCACTCGCTCGTTCGTTTTGCGAAAACAAATTAACGCGTGTGTAAATACCATACGTCAGCACTTCCCATTAAGAAATCTATATATACCGCGCAATCTCACAGCTGTAACATACATGATAATACTTCATTTATGCTCACAGAACATTTTACATTAAGATTTTACATTATATATATAACTGTATTTCGTTCATAAAAATTTCATATTTATAATGTGATCGATATTGTATGTAAGCAACGGAAATTTTATTCTGATCTGCGCTGTAGAATTCAAACAGCGGCCACTTACACTTTTAGTACAGAGCTTGGGCGTACATTTTTATACGCAAATCTCATTTATATCGTTGGTTGTGGAATAACTACTTGATAAAATACGATAATTTTGCTTTTTGAGATAATTTTAATTTTTAGAAGTTCACAAACACTTGATATATTATACATTTTAATAATAATCTTAACAAAAAAGACAGCAATAATATTATTCATTAATATTAAATAGATTTCCCATGATTTGACACCACCGGAAGTAACCTTCGATCCTTCGATGACGCAAGTTTCTTAATTGTATCTGATGAAATACTTTAGCAGTTGTTGTAAATTCATTAAGATCTCCTTTCGAAGAATACTGGTTTCCTCCTGCATACCTGCTGGCCATTCCATAATTTTGCCTTTTTTGACAACTTTCTTTAAAAAATTTTTGTCAAATGCGCGGCATGTGAAGGAGCATCATCCTGCATGAAAACCATCTTCCTGCGAAAAGCCAAGCATTTCTTCTTATAACATGGCAACCAATGCTCCCTCAGGAACACTATGTACCGTTGGGGCTGTCATTTTTACACCGTCCTTGACTTGGAAAGGGCCAACGAGCTCATCATAGATGGTTGCGGCCCAAAACAAAACTCCACCACCTTCTTGTTGACGCCTGATACGCAGTGGACATAACGCTTTTGTATCACACCATCCTCTTCTCCAGCCATCGGATCCATCTAGAGTTGCTCGGCACTCATCCGTGAATAATACGAACTCAAAGTTCTGTTTTAAGTACTTTTTGCCCAATCAGGTACCTTTTATCGATTAACTTGCTTTAAAGGGGGTCGAACCAGTGGTTTCTTACATTTTGCTAGACTTGTAGGATTGAACATCGTGTGCTTTTGGGAACGTTAAACATACCAACTGCTTCGAAGACTTGCTCACTTGCCTGTAGGGAATTACGGTAGATTTCACGTTTGATTGGACCAATCACTCGACGGGACACACCTGACTTTTTCCGAATTTTTTTGCGTGAGATTGTGAGTACTTTGCATTTAGAAGTGTTGAAACGCATATTGTTTTGTTCACTCCAGTGATCTAGATTAGTCAGTGATTGTTGTAAAACGTTTACAGTCAATTACGTTTACGTGCAATTTAGTATCGCCGGCATACAGGGCTGTTTTAGTCCCGTTTTCAATGAAGTTGGGTAAGTCGTTAATGAAGATTATAAACAATAAAGGACCTAGTATACTACCCCCGGGCACTCCTGAGGTGACAGGTGACCACGTCGAAGCAACGCCGTCTACCACGACTCTCTGTGTTCTACCTTTTAAGTAATCTGCGAACCAACAGAAAACTGGTTCTGTCACACCGAAACCACTCAGATTATCGAGAATAATTGCATGATCAACGGAGTCGAAGGCTTTGGCGAAGTCGAGGTACAGTACGTCAGTCTGAGTGTTCCTATGTAAATAATATCCAACAATAGTGTGAAGGACTGATAAGAGTTGAGTCACACACGAGCGGTTTCAAAGAAAGCCATGTTGAGATTCACTTACGAGGTGGGAAACGTGATCGTAAAATCTATGATACACACATCATTCCAAGACTTTACTGACAATAGGCAAGAGCGATATGGGTCTGTAGTTTTCGGCAGGTTTTTTGGACTCTTTCTTGTTAACAGACGTGACATCTACGGACTTCCACTCGGAGGGAATCCAGCTTGAGCTTAACGGTAAGTTAAAAAGACAGCAAAGGTTTGGGGTGATTTGATTGCTGCATTCTTTTAGAAGACGCGCAGGAATACAGTCAGGACCACTTCTTTGGATACATCAAGATTTCTAAGGCAATTGGCAACTTCTTGTTCACTAAGCTCGATCGCCCGTAGCTGAGAATCAGATCTTGATTGTAATGTAGAAACTGGAAGCTTGATTTTGTTTGGTTCTTGAAGGTTGAAAAACAGAAGAGTAGTAGGAGTTGAAAAAGTTCAGCTTTGTCTGAAGGAGTTTTTGCCAATTTGCCGTTTTATGTTATATGCCATTGCAGGATTGTGGATTTGCAGCATACTTTTTGATTGTACGATGGTCGCGACCGAGTATTTTTGCGATTTCATTTTCAGTCAACCCCCTCGGCGACCCATCTTGCATAAAAATTTGGACGCTTAAGATTTTAGTTACAGCCAAAATGGCCATTGTTATTGCGCAGATCAGCCTAAACCACCGTTAGTGCGCATGCAACAGTATTTCCATATTATATTCGAAATTTCATAAACCTTGCTCATCTGTAAGGCGCTTAATGCCTTATTCTTGTAATCTTTGACCATATTTGAGGCCATACCCTAGTATACCTAAAAATGCTCCTTCACATTAGGCTGTCAACGCCTAGCAAGTAACTTGAAAACGACATCGTTGACCCGCCTTTTCTCGCCATTTCGCTTAAGTTAGTCGTTACTTTTTTAAATAAACCTTATTTGAAGAAGATAGCTTCTTTATTTTTCTACTAATAGTCAATCAAAGAGGAGGCACTTTTTTTACGCCACCCGGTATATAATGCTCTGTTCGTTTAATGTTCTTATGCACTTTCAGGGTCTTCTTAATCATTATATGGAAATGATCAATATTTCAATAGTTAAGGCATGCGCATGCAAAAAGCCGCCCCCCCCTCCCAAACCCTGCTCACGCCTCTAGACGTTTCACGTTCACTTCGTCAGTCTTAGTGACATAGTGTTTACTGCGACAGTGGAATTTGTTAAATATTTATTTTATCATTTTAACAACAAATCCCTCCTG